>CM053276.1:27482859-27906778 GCA_028583415.1 Protea cynaroides | reverse complement strand
GCTGAGCTTGCTAATAGATATTTTCCAAGCTTTCGATTCACTGTTATAACGGTACTATATTGCTAGCAAACCTAACAAAGTCGATAGAATTTAATTAGAATTAATTCAGAATTTAAAAATCATTCTGTCAACTGAGGGTCGATGCTAGGGTCGATGTTAGGGTCGATGGGTCTATCGACCCTCCCAAAGATTCCGAACTTCCCGAATGCCGAGGGTCGATGGTCTGAAACACCTAGGGTCGGATGGTCTATCGACCCTCGGTGCGGCCCTTGGTGCACTCTGGTCCAATTTCCACTTTTTAATCCATTCTTCTTGTTTGGGGTCCTATGGCTTGCTTCCTACATTCACCCAACATTCATTCCATGGTCTAGAACCATGTATGATTCATCTAGATAGCTTTCGTGCATCCTCCCATGGTTTCCCATGAAAACCTAACCATGGATGGATGGTTTGGGTTTCTCCGAAATCCTACACTCAATCATATCTAACCTAAGGTCCGTAGAAACTCATGGAATTAGTATCCATACACGAGAAGATTACTTTCCTTCGCAATTTCTTCTCCTTTTTGCTAAGCCTTCTTCCTAGCCTCCTTTCTTCCTCTTTTCCTTCTTCTCTCTTTCTCTCAATTCAATTAGGGTTGTGAAAGGAGTGAATGTGGCTTAGGGACGTCCTTTAAATAGACTAGGAATGTCCTATAATAATCCCATTGAGATTTGGAAAGAATCCCAATCGAAAATTAGGAAATTTCCTAATTTCGGTTTCGTCGAAACCGAGGGTCGATGGGAGGGTCGATGATCCCGTCGACCCTAGGGTCTTAAGCTGTCCGACCCTCCCCTCAAAAGCGAGGGTCGATCTTTCCGGTTTGGGAGGTCCGACCCGCTTAGGCTGGGTGTGCGACCCTCCCTAGAATTAAGTGTTTTTGGGTCGATTTCATACCTGGGATCTCGATCTCCTTCATGCCCTTGGTCCACTTGACTCGACCATGATGGGTAGACCTGGTTCAAGGTGGTAAGACCGGGTTAGATTGACACGGGTCTTACAGAACCTCTGGTTATACTTGGTCATTTCAACCAAGGCATTTGCCTTAGCGGAGGCATGGTTTTAGTTATCTGGAGGCAGGGTCAATACCAAGCCTCTGGTTTGAGCCTCCGATTCATGCCCAGAGACCAGACACGAACCAAGGAGACCAGACACGAACCAAGCTTGGTTTCCATTTTTGGGGGCTTTGATCCCCATTGCTTGGGTCTTAATTTTGATTGGTGGGGCTCATATTCCCACTATTTATACCTCCAATGAGAGTTTTAATGCCTCATTATAACTACATTTATGGAGGTGGGTGAGACCTAACCATTTATAGGGTTTGTTGTTGGTTTCCATTAATGGTGGACAACCACCATGGTCTTGCATTTATTCACAAAGGAAGAGAGAGGGAGGATCATTGAACTTACCTCTAATGAGACTAAGTTAGGGTTTGAGCTCTCCTCTTTGAGCTTCAACTCTTCTCTTCTTCTCTCACTCACACTCCCAATATTTCCAAGAGAGAAATAAGGAGCCTTTGGCTCCTTATTTATAAAGCTCATGGAGAGAGAGGGTGTCTTACTCGGACTCAACCGGATGCTGACAACCAAGTGATGCATTATCCTGCAGAGCATCCACTTAGGCCAAAATATGGCCTTTTGGTCAGTCAGTTGGCCCGGATGCTTTGGGATGTACAATGGGACTTCTTAGGCCCACCATGATAGTCCATTTCCTAGGCCTTGAATAGTGACCTACCTAGGACTCTGATGCCGCCATCGGGTCTGTGCTGGGGGCTTCATCAGTCGGTGTGTTAAGACTTAGCACAGGAGGAATACGGGTTAATAAGGGATTTCGTGTCACACCCTAATTCTGGACTAACTAGTAGCGTGATGAACCGTCACAATAACCAATGGTTCAAACCAGGATCTCGTATAGGCTGTGCCAACCATGTTAAACCAAAACACATTCCACAGTAATAATCAGAGATAATAAAGTAAATAGCGGAAGTTTTATTAATGAGGGGCATTCGGCATGCGCACAATAGAGTTGTCATTGTTGGCAATCTTAGTAGAGAGTGATATGGAGGAGAGAGAGTGTTTGTAGGACTCTTTGACAGATAGGGTGACTGGGCTGATGCAGTAGTAGAAGAGAATGCAGTCCAGCTGATGAAAAAGTCCAAATGAAGAGAGAAATAAGAGAGAGAAAGAAGAGAGAGAAAAATAAGAGAGAGTATGGGTGGGGACCAGGTGGGTCCCACCTTGGGTGGCTAGGTCAGCATGGCAGCCAGCCCAGGCCAGCATGGCAAATGCCCGTGGCACCAGGCCAGCAGGCCATGCCAGCATGGCAGATGCCTGCGGCACCAGGCCAGCAGGCCATGCCAGCATGCCCAGCAAAGACGCAGCAAGGGGCCATGCACACGGCCCAAAGATGTCGTGCCAAGCCCATGCGCCAAGATAGCAAAGATGCCGTGCGTGCGTGCAGCAGCAAGGCCATGTACACAGCAGCATGCCGTGCGCAAGGCCATGCCACCCCGTGCCATGCCGCAAGCCAAGCTCAGCAGCAAGCAGCACAACAAGCACAGCGCAAGCAGCACCGCCACGCGCGCGCCGCAAACCATCGCAGGGGCATTCGGCATGCGCACAGTGTATTCGACGTAATGCCGCAAAGAAGAAAATCATTCGGACCTTACTAGAAAAAATTCGACTTACAGGGCATTACCACTCATTCACAGGGGCATTTTGGTCATTTGGAAAAGAGGAGATTCGATATGGATGGCTCGGATCAAGCCACGACAGCAAGATTCTAGATCGAGGGTTCACAAAAAGGTGGGCTATGGTGTGTTGCAAGATTTGCACCCAGATGCTTGCGTGAGCCTTCTCATTGGCTGGAGGCATCGTATAACAGTGTATCGCGCCACACGGAACCAGATCCATGATTCGGTGTTGCGTGCGCATGATACAGTGGTGCCGAAGATTCCCATCTGAAGGATATTATTGATGCCGAGTATCGCTGACGGGATCTGACCGATCTGACGGTCCAGAAGAGATCCCGCCATTTAGCGACCGATCCAACGGTCTAATACAGATGATTCCTTCTCCGCCAATCAGAAATCGACAGCGGCATACGTACATCAGATGCGGTGTCGATAAGGTGCGCCGCGGCGCATGGAATCAAGGTAGAAGATTTCATTTGGAATATTATCAGTGGCCGAACTTCCTTTGATCATATCTCAGCCGTCCGATCTCGGATTGAGGCCTGTAATATGTCAAACTGAAGGTATTTTGAAGGAGGAGTTTATGGGAGAGGTTGGAGCTCGAACAGAAATCTAAGAATGGCGATTTTGAAGGAAACCCTCCATTGAAGCTTCTTGGAGAGAGAGAGTGACTCATATTGCCTGTGTGAGGCCATGAAAGCTTCGTTGAAGCTTGAGTAGAGTGCGTGGACCAGCTGTGAGCGTCCAATGGAATCATGGTGGTGAAGAACAACTTTTGAAGCCCGAGAGGAGGCCGAGATGCTAGCACAGAGAGGCATGCATCAGTAGTGAGCAAGACTGGGAGGTAATCTCGCACACAAACTCTATTTTTTGTATCAGTGCCATATGGGAAGGGTTTGTAATCATATTTGATATATACATTGTGTAACCTGTCAAGTGGGTGCTTGACTAGAGTTGGGGTTGGTGCTTTGGACACAGTTGTAGCTGTGAATGCGGTTGATGTTGTAGCATTGGGGTTGTAGGTGCAATCGTAGCATTATTGTTTTGTATTGGGTATATACGAAACCCTGGTTAGGGTATTGCCCCATGGAGTAACCATCACAGTGTGTGATTGGTGAACCACATTATATCGTGTGTCTTGTGCATGTGTTTATGAGTGTGGATTAGAAGTCTGTGTGCTGCAGGTCTGGGGGTACACACTTGGCAGGCCAAGCCCCTGGTATGGATACCTGTGGGTGTGTGGTTGGTGTGTGCACGAAATGTGTTTGATAATTTAACTGTGAGAAAATCTCAAGTAGTCAGCTCAAGGCAGCACAGAACAGTAGTGATCAACAGCTCTTGGCAGCAACTTCCATAGCAGCAGGCTAAATCATAATAGTGGAAAGGATTTTTAGTGGTCACTGATTCACCCCCCCTCTCAGTGTCAACCTGGGAATAACAAAAACCTATAACCGAATCATTGTATTAAGTTCCATATATCAATTTGAAAAGAACCTATTCTATCTGATCTACCCTACAGAGTCAAGTCCATACCTTAAGCTTGCTGTAGAGAGATAGAACTCTTCTCTGCAAAAACCTTCCTCTTAGCCTTCTTCTCCAAATCTCCTTCTCCTTCTCTTCCTCTCTCTCTTTCTCTCTTAGGTTTAGAGTTTCAATTTAGGTTCTAAAAGAGTGAGAGAGGCTAAGGGACGTCCTTTATATAGAGGAAAACCTCCATATAGAGTCCTCTTTCAAGGAAAGAGTCCTTCTTAAATTAGGAAAGTTTCCTAAACATAGAGTTGGTTCTAGGTTCGTACGGTCGATCGTAGGGTCGCATAATCAGTAAATCATACGTTTTCAAAACAATCGACCATATGTACGATCATACCCCTAAAAATGCCACCATATGTCCAAAATTTACTAGTTTTTAATTTTTGACTGGTTGCTTCCACACAAATTTAAACAGTCAACCACACCAACTAAATTTGACTTGTTGCTTACCTCATCTTGTGATTTCTTCATACAATTGGTTTACTTGAGCCGATTATGATGGGAAAACCGGTCACGACACGAGAACGTAAGGTTAGACCGGGTTTGTGGCGTGCGGGTCTTACAACTCCACCACCCTTAAAAGAAATTTCGTCCTCAAATTTTGCACGTACGGATCTTACATTTTGGGTGCGGGTCTTATAGCAACTACTTTAGCTAACTTCTCAGCCTCTTCAGGATGGGAATTGGCTTCATTTTGAGCATTCTTTACGTATTGGGATTCCTCTAATATCATGGTTTTGAGAAAGGAGTTCTATACAAGAATTATTGCAATATCAGGAAAGTAAATTACAAAAGCATAAGCATAAACAAATGAGTTCAAAAAAGTAGTTGTTCATTCATCCAGAATCAATTACATGCAACTTCAATGAAGTCAGATTGTAACTAAAAAGATGTAAACTAGAAGGACACTAGAGCGAGTTGTTTGAAGCATCGGACGAAAAGCGACATAGGTGTATGGATCTAATTTTTTCGATACGCACATTGCTAGTGTTCGGCTAGCTCATATAGAAGACGAGGCAAGACGGGCTTTAGGCCGAGCCCTATAGCAAAGACATTTGGGACCGAAGCGCCGGAGGGTTGCTAGCGGAGCTCTTTCCTTTTGCTCGGACTTTCCCCACTCTTTATTGGCTCGTAGTACTACGAACTCGCTTCGTACGAAAAAAAAAAAAACATACAGATGAATTGTAAAAAAAAAAAAAAAAAAATCATTCAGTCATTCTTTGGGGGAGTCAAACCCCAAGCCTTTACTAGGGATAAGAGTAATTTCTCGTACATTTTCTGTGTGAGGAGGGCTCTTTTTGTTTTCATGCAAGTCGGTATCTGTTTCCTCAACTTCCATGGAAATTGTATCTTCTTCACTCCCTGATTTTGGACAAGTTAGGAGGTCTATGTTGTAGCCATAATCAGAGAAGTCAGAATCTGGAATTTTCGATCGAACAAAGTCACGAAGCTCATGAGCTCGTGCATAGTCTGCTTGAAGGTCACGTGAGTAATGTCAGTTCGGACCCTTGCGAACTCGTCAGACTTGGTAATCAAGTAGATCAACTCGTCCAAACCCTTGAACTTGGCTACAGCTTTCTTCGCCTTCTCTGATGGATCATCCTATACCTTTTGAAGCTTGTCATCTAGGTTGGCTTTGTCCTTTTTTAAGGTGGACACCTCCCTTAGAACTTCATCAGCTCTTTACTTCTCCCTCTCTGCTCTCTCCCTCTCCACAATAGCTTTGCTTACTTCCTCCTTAGCTCTTTTTCTCTCATTCTCTACATTCTCCTTCTCCCTAGCCAAAGCACCCTCGGTCATCCTCAAATTACTTGATAACGGATTTCCCTCTTGAGTATGAGCCTTGTACTTCTGGACAACTTCCATTCGTCTATCTTCAAGAGACTCAAACTTCCTAGCATCATTGTACAGAGGGTTGATCAGCTGAAAAAATAGCATGGTTATTCCAATGGCAACTCAGGCAAATAATTACATAAAAATTTAGACAAAATGATACTTACATTTGTAAGGGAGAGGAAGATCACATCATTAAGCTCTTTTGGATTGCAAGGATCGATGTACTCCTGATCCTTGGGCAGACAGATTCCACTGATGAGTTCACGGGCAATTCATGAGTTAGAAACACAGCAAGCTATAATTTTTACTGTCCATTTCGGGACATATGCTTCACCCTCCTCAGTTCTGGTTAAGTCAACATGAGGAAGGATGAAGACAGGAAGAAGTGAAAGTTGATAGGAGCTTGGCTGGGTTGGAGTTTCTTGCCTGTCCTCTAGTTGTTCCCTAGCCGAGTTCTAAAGTTCATCGAACTTGGAGTCCTTAGCTATTTCTTCAGTAGAAACTGGCTTCAGATGGAGTCTCTTACGCTTTGCAGATGATCTCTTGGTCAGCTTGTGAGATTTTGGTCGGGCTAACCGAGGAGAAGTCCTCATTGAGATTCCTTTTTATGAGGTGCTCTGAAGAGTCACCTTCGGTTTCTTCGAAGAGGGCTTAAACTCTGCTAGCTCCTTAGCCTTGCTTTTAGGGAGCCCATATCAACCTTCGATTTTCCACTATAAAACACAAGAGAAATAGACATCAAATTGCGAGTTGGCTATATAATACAAAAGCAAATTAGAAAGCTTATGTGACTTATTAGAGTCGGTGGGTTCATCCTCACAGACCCATTTGTCTATCTCTTCGAACTCGTCACCTTCGTCGGCTTAGCCGACTTCAGAAGACGGCTCTACTCCAACTAGAACAGAAGGCTGAAAGAAGGCAGACTTTAGTGGAGGAAGACTTAGAAGTTGACCTTCTATCCTAGCCTCAGGGAACTCATCATATACATCATCTCCTTTCAGAAATTACCGGGAGTCAAAGAAAAGAAAATTAAAATCCATCAACTCCTAATGGCTTATGTTCGTCCCTAGAGTTAAATCATAGGTGGCCTGATAAGACTCGAAGTTGTATGCAGATAACTTAGGCCTTCGATTCAACCCCTTAGCTTCAAGGAAGCTCCAAATATTGCTAATAGACAAGTCAGCTTTATCAACTCGTCCGACGAAGAAAAAATTCTTGTGCCATTCGTGGACTGAAGACCTCTGTGTACTGAAAACTTTTGGGGCATTTACCCTTCTATTGAATTAGTACCATTCCGTGGGAGCTTTTTCAATGGTGTCTTGCTGCACTGCCTTGTCAACATTCAAGGAAAAGATGCTTATAAAGAGGTCAACAGAAGCTTCACGTTTGTGACGTCTAAAGAAGATGATCACAAATGCCACAATTTGGCACTAAGAATTTGGAAGGAATTGCTCAGGGACAAGTCCGTAGTACTTCAGAACTCAAATAATCTCAATAGGAAGAAGAAGTCGGAATCTAGAGACCAACATCTCTTCATAGACGTAAATCTCCTTGAGAGTAGGGTTACAGGGAGGCTCATGTCTACCAGGAACTCGGTAGACATATCGATCAAGAATTGAATATTTCTTCACAAGGAGATCTTAACTTATTTTACTCAAATCAGAATGGTTTGTAGCATAGGTAAACTCGTGCATGGTGGGACCAATAGGGACAACAACAACTAAACCACTCCTAGTTACTGCTTCAGCCCTCGACAAATTTTCTCGTCGAATGGTTTCACTCGAGATAGTAATGGTGGGATGACCTAATCTTTGCTCAGAATTCTCTTGAGAGGGAAAAGAAGACAAGATGAAAAGCAAAATCAAAGAAGAAGGGAACTTACTATTCTTTCTCTTCACTGCGGAAATTTGCAAGTTCTTGAGTTGCAGAGTCTAGTCTTTGTAGCAGAAGGAAGTAGAAGAAAAACTTTCCTATGGAGAAACCCTCGACTTAAACTTATATTCTATAAGTTTTGATGAATGTCTTTCGGATTCAAAAACCCGCGGAGTCCAAAAGCAATCAAGAAAAGCTATCAAATCAGGCTTAGGGCCTGTTTGATAATACTTCTGCTTCTACATTCTAGATTCTGGTTCAAATTTGGATTCTATTCCAAGTTACTCTAGGATTATTTTGGAGTAGAAACTTGTTTGATAATGCAATTCTGAAATGGATTCCAGAGCATCTTTGGATTAGAAAAATGTTTGATAACACACTATCCCCCCAATCGAAGTCTAGAAAAACAGTTGTGGTGGGTGGTGGGTGGTGGGTGATGGCGGTGGTGGTTGTGGTGGTGGCGGCAGCGGTGGTGTTGGTGTTAGTGGTGGTGGTAGAGGTGGCAGCAAAAGAGGTGGCGGTGGTAGTGGTGCTACCAGTGGTAGCAGTGGTGGTGGTGGTGGTGGTGGTGTTGGTGGAAGTGGGTGGTGGGTGGTCGGTGGTGGTGGTGGTCAAGTGAGAGTCATGTGAGAGTTAACTCTTTTTTTTCTCCCAAAAAGTTGATTCAACAGCTTGGAGTAAGTATTTATGACTCCAAAATTTTGGATTCTGGAGCCATTCTAAATCCGGTTCACTCTATGGGAGTTAGAATCCAACCAGACTTATCAAACGTGCTTATACTCTAAAATGGCTTCCTGGGAGCCAGAATCCATAGAATCCAGAAGTAGAAGTTTTATCAAACAGGCCCTTAGGAACCCTGACTTTTTCAAATTTATGATCTGGATGACTTCAAAAGGGTGTCAATCATTGGCCACAAGTACAAGGCACCTAGAGCTCTCGATGGTTCACTGAAAAGTTTTAAAAATCCAAGTGTTGCCTCGTTCTAGACAAATGCATAGTATATAATGGGAAATGGATCCTACTTTACACGTGGCATCACCCCTAGGGGAGCAAGTTTTACCCTGACAACCCGAACCCACCCAAACCCGCCCTGAACCCTAGTAGGGTTGAACCTGGCCCGAACCCTGACAGGACTGGGTTAGGGCCCAAATTTTTATCAACCTTGGGAGGGTAAGGTTGGGTTAAGGTTGAGCCCGGCCCGGCTCGCCCTATATATACATACATACACACACACACATTTGTGTTTGTTATATGTTTAAGTTATAATTGTTATATATATGTTATTTGACAATTTGTTGTATGTTTCAAGGCTAATTAGGGTCAATCCAACCCTGAATCAGGGTTAACCAGGCCCAACCCAGCCCTCTCAGGGTCAATTAGGGTAGGTTAGGGTTAGGCCCAACCCTGCTATGGTCAGGATTAAGGTTGTACATTTTCTGACCTTGGCAAAGTTGGGCTGGGTTAGGGTTAAGTTTTAATAGTCAGGGTTAGGGTTAGGGTTTTGAAAAATCCGGCCCAACCTGACCCTGTTGCAGCCCTAATCACCCCACTACTTTATGGATCCCTATAGCGTTTAATTCAGGCCTGCACGACCCATGAAATCTGGGATTCGTGCCTTGCGAAGAAGTTCAAAAATGCAAATGCCATTTCTGTATTCGAGAAAAGAGGCAGTTGTGCGGCTCCCAACTTCAAACCGAAGCTCAACTCTGATTAAACATTTAGATGACTTGCAAGCAATTGTTGAAGTCGGTTAAAGAAGAATCCAGAATTTAACTTGGTATTAAGGTTGCTCCTTTATATTTTACAAATATGACGAAACAAGGGGTAATTGTTAATGCCATATTCCATCAGCCAATGATGGAGCGATACGTGTCCTTAAAATCAGGGGCATCAATATTATTCCACGTGTCATACACGTGGCACCAGATAATTCAAATAAGTGGTTTCTCATTCTGGTGAGAAACCCTTTCTTAATCGATGTACCCAACCCGAACTTAGCAGACCTGTACCCCAACAACCACCTCTTTGATGATCATAGGAACTTCATTCAATGGTGAATTGCCAAAGACACAGTTATAAACCGTTCTCTACCAATTCGGGTATTTTGGACCACCCCAGTCAATTGTGCGCTCTTATAAATACTCCCAATTACAAAGGTACATGGACAGATAATTCCCTATCCAAACTTATACTCACACCTTACCTCACTCTCAAAGGAGTATTTTTTTTTATACTTCATATTGCTTGTTCTGAGAATTGCCTTAATCATCAGAGTGACCACTGGATTACCCAATCGGCCTCTCTGTGAGATTTACTTTATCATACTCTGAACTCGGCAATAACCGTGACAGATCTATTACTACGTGGTTAACTCTGATACATCATCAACAACTCGGTTGCACCGTGCACAACCAGCCCAACAAGGTCTCCAAGTCAGCTAGACCAGTTTTCAGCATCAATAGGTGTTTTGGGTGCTTTGTGGGCTGGAATCAATAGGACCGCTGGTTTTGATCATTCACCTAAAATCCTAGGTTGTTCGTGGTTGCATGAGGAAGAACTCTCCTTCGAATCAGGTTCTTTCTCTATTTTATCATGAGGAAGAAGGTAAAAATTCTTCTTAATTACAGTTAAAGTCTCCACTTGTTGAGTTTACATAAATTCCCCTGGTTCTTAAGTTTGTTTCTGTTTAAACCCATCTCCATATTGGTTTCCATTATTTACAGTTTTGCCACTATTTGTATTGCTGAGTATTAGCACTTGGTTGGGTCCATAGCGATCCAAAATTAGGGTTTGAAACTTATTTTCTTATTGATGTAGAGGCAAAACATTGAATTGGACCAATTCAAAGCTTGAATTGGTGAGGCAAAACAGTAATAGCGCACAAAAGATTATCTGAGAGATGACAGTGCATTTGTTTGGGTTTCATCATGCCTAAGCTTTTTAGACTATTCTTATCTTTGCGCAATTCTTATCTTTGCGCAAGTAAAATGTTTGTCTGCTAGTAACCACACTGCATGATCACAAATAAATTTAGAAGATGAATTCTGCAAGGAAAGTCAGAAAAGCGGGATTTTGTTCCCAAGGGAATTAATCTGAATTCGACAAACCAAGCCAATTTTGGTTCGATACATACCCCGTACTTCTGAGAAGCAGACAGCCTGGAAAGTTCCATGAGAAAAGAGTAGGGTATTGAGTTTGTTGTTTTTTGAGGGAAACAGATAATGGTAGGAAGTTGCTGGAACTGTTTGGAGAAGCGGCCTCATTTCTTTAAGGTTTTCCTTCCTGGTTTCAGCTCAGAATATCTGGTAAGTACTTAGTCCTCCTAGATCTGATCTTCCTTATTTCTGTTTTCATTTGTGGTGATAGAAAATATAAGTTGCTTATTATATCTACCAGTTTTGGCTTCTGTTCTGTTCTCATACAATGTTAGAAATCAGTACTTCCTCTTTCTGCCCTTTTTTTTTTTTGGTAAAAGTTTTGACCGATAGAGATTTATGAAAAAGGGTTTGCTAAAGAGAGTAAGAGTGAAAGACGAAAGGAGGGAAGGAGGGGGAGAGAGAGTGAGATGACATGGTTGGTTTGGGTAAAGATTTTAAGAGGTGATTGAGGGAACAAGAGAGGGAAAGGGTGGACACTGGAACTCTTTGTGAGATCTGTCCACGCACATGTGTGTATATCTAGTAGAGAGAGAGAGAGAAGAGAGAGAGAGAGAGAGAGAGTTTTGACTAGGGTAAAGAGATACTACGGGTTCATTGGAGTGAAAGTGAGTGGAACAGAGGGAATGTGGAACGTGTGAGAAACAAAGAAGGTTGCAGCTTCCTTAATTTCTGGGTTGGGAGAGTTATTTTTCCTAATAAGGTGGGAAGATAGTGATGCAGTTGTGATGCAGTATTATCTTAGAAAAAAGAGAAAGAGAACCAATTTCTGCAGTCAAGTATTAAAGTATTGTGTATCGGTAGCGTATCGATCGGATGATTTTAAGAGACATATGATATCGTATCGTGGATACACCCCAATATGTATCTCTATTTTTCAAGAATGAGCATAGCTGAAATACGTATTGGAGTGTAGGATACGGTAATTTATGGTAGTATTGACCCATATTGGTCCTATATCAGGCGATACAAGATGATTTTTTTTTTTTTGTTTTTTTAAAGTATCATATCGACACCTGATACGGATTTGTATTGGTTAGTATCGGCCTGTATTGAGGATACTTTAAACTTTGTTTGTAGTTGGTTTATTTTGGTTTGGTTTGGGTTTCTTTGGTCTGATTAAATTCTGAACCATTTCTATGGTTTAGACATGGAATGTGTTACTGTTAGTTCCATATTCTATTTGGATTTATTTTCTTATTTTTTATGTAACAAAATAGAAAGAAGAGAAAAGTAAAAGAGAAGGATGGAGAGATTAAGAAAGGGAGAAAGAATTCGTATGTTCTTCTCTTCCTACTACCACCTTTTTATTAATGATGAAAGACTAATTACAATAGGACACCTCATGATAAGACTAAACACAATAGGAGTCCTTCGATACCACATAGTGGATATTGACTTTGCTATCTCAACACTTCCCTTCAAGTTGGGACATGTTCCAGCTTGGAATATACAGACAAACTTAACACTCTCCTTTAAGCAGAATTTCCAATTTAGAACAAGAAGAATAGGTATGAACCGCAACACCATTCTTGAATATAATACCAGTCTTCAATATATGGCTATCGAAGATGTCAGGGAGTACAGAGAGAACACTTCGGGTAGCAATACCAAATCACGAACACTAATCTTCATAACCGCCAACGAACAAGATATGTGGTGGAAAATATAAGAATCATCATAGCAGCTACAGTAGCTGGAAACCGGACAACAGAAGGTTGTTGTGAACCAGATAAATTGCATCATGTGTAAGGTTGCGTCTTGTGCAACTAGTAGTAGTAGTAGGCTCTTCCAGGAGTAACGAGGTAATAGACTCTAACAAGAGCGGTTGCTTCACGTACAACGGTAGTAGGATCCAATACGGGCAAAGAGGTTTTAGGCTTCAACACACACAAAGAGGTAGTAGGCTCCAACACGAGCAAAGAGATAGTAGGCTCCAACACGTGCAACTGGTAGTAAAGGTTGGAAAGGTTGCATCACGTGCAACTGGTAGTAAATGGTGCATCATGCGCAATTGGTAGTAGAGGTAGTAAAGGTTGTATCACCTGCAACTGGTAGTAGGCTTTAACACGAGAAAACACGAACATGAACAACTGGCAGCAAAGGTTGCATCACATGTAATGGCAACCGTAGGTTTTAGTAGGGCCTTTTCAATGAGCAGCTATAAATTTGAGTTGTCACACCCCATTCCCGAGACACTGGGGTTATGACTAGGACTCTTTCCGCTGTCCGAATCAACCACCAAGATCTTGACACAGTGTCACCACGACACATCAACTCATCACATAACAACCAATAACCACCCCAAAATCAGAGTGAAACAGTAATAAGTGAAAAGACTTTATATAATGTCAAGGGTATCATAGTGATGGTTCTAACGATGAAACAATAATAAACTATGTATTATTCATATCACCAAGATACTCAAGACGTAGTATAAGTAATCCTCAAATTATATATAACTCAAAGTAAGTAAAAGTGGACAATGAGTCTGACAATAAGATAAATAATAATCAGGCCTGACCTCCATAGGCATAGGAATCACAAGAGCACTCAGCACTGTGAGCCTTGTAAGCTAGATCATCCCCACCATCGTTGTAGCCTTCTACAACATGCCAAGCGTTTGCAAAATCAGCTATCGTGTAACCTGCATCAGAATCTGAAAAGAAACACGTGTGGGGTGAGCTTCACTAAGCTCAGTGAGGGGATCGGGATCATACCAGCCAGCAGAATGATATGAAATAATTTAATTAAGTCAGGTATGGTAAACTACAAACAGCATCTTGGGCACCATTCACTATCTTGGATAGAAACCCTAACTGCGAGGATGAGTTCAGTATGCCACACTCCATCGGGTAACACTGATCAACCCAAACAAGGGTCTCGTCTTGGCGTCTCGGTCCCATACCTCAACATCATCCCAACCTAGAAAATAGACCTTGGCACGAAGGGAAAGGTAAAGACCCTGTCCATACCTCTTTATATGGGAGCACGCCCACATGTAATCCCCTATTGGGAGGGGTGTCACATAGAGATACACTTAGCCGAATACAATTTTATATGTCTTTACGATTTCATAATTTGTACATTAGTGGGTACTGGAAACACCCCTGGCCACCTGTATTCTCACAAGTGTACTATCATGAGTAAGCAGGGCTCACATGGCAGCCACGGTACTGGCACACCCTTGGTCACATCGTACTCCACACTAGCTAAAGAACCATCCACTGTACGGTGTAGTCAATAGTATCAAGATACAATTATGCAATGCATGACAGTAGCATAATAGTATATTGGATGACATGTAAGCAATTATAATAGACATACTATGCATATTCACACATGACAATTACTTAAACATTCCATAAAAGAAATCAAGTCCAACCCACTCACCTAGACGCCTCGACGGTGCTTGAACAATGGAGAGTTTCCCCATGAAATTATCCAGAAGTTTTACCTAACATGTTGTATTTGAGTAGTAGTAACAATTGCACAATATCTTAATTTCCCCAATACATCAAAACTAAAAATTGGAAGAATTATCCTTTACCGGATGCTTGCCACCGATTAATGGATCTGCCGCTGGTTGCATCTAGTAGCACCTGATTGACCTTGTCAGGTCATTCTGGTAGTCACCGAATGGTACCATCAGTTGATGGTCAGCCGGTGGGGATCATCCGGTCGGTTCCAAAGTCATCCTGGCAAAATCCTGATAGTCCATTCTGGTGGTCACTGGATGGTACTACTAGTTGATGGATCAGCCAATAGGATCATCTGGTTGATCCTGACAGAATGCCGCCGGTTGAAGCTACAGGTCGCAGGGTTTACGACCGGTGGGATCATCTGGTGCATGTTTTTTTAGTTTGAAAATCCAACATTTTATCCGTTTCTTCTGGGATTTCACTCGAATGGCTCCCATGACCTTCCCCACTAGTTGTGAAACATTAGAGCCATTGTTTAAGTGTTTCCTACTATTCTAACTCCGAATCATATGTCTCATGAATTCTGTCCATTACTCTCCTTTTAGATCTGAACATGAAGTTCCTCACGATTCTCTCTCTTTCTTGCCTGGCCATTAATGGCTTCATGAGGACAAAATCCTCACACAATGGAGATGGGTAATCTCCTTTGAATGTTAGAACCCATGAGCAAAAATAAAAAAAAATGATCAGAGTCTTACCTTGGGATCAAAATCCAAGCTTTCCAAAGGTTCTCTATGGTATGGGAGGTCTTTTATTGGTGGTTTCTCTCCCAAAATCTTCTTATGTGTTGGTATACTGGTCTCCCTTTCTCCAGATTTAAATTTGGGTCTCTTTACTCTTTTATTCTCTCTTTTTGGAATTATGAAGTTCCTAATGTGATGGAGATCTAATGGGAGGTAAGACTCCTAAAGAGGAAGGAGTCCTCTTCTGTTTGGTAACTTGGGCAGTGGGTTTCAACTCCATTGCCTCTTGGCGACCTCCTGTAAACTGGAGGATAATATCCTACTTCTATTTAATCTCCTTCCCTTCCCTTATATCAATCTACTTGCCACGTGACAAGCTCTTATGAATTGGGGAGAGATTCATTCCTATTTCTCCTCATATTTACCTTTCCAAGTCTCTCAGATTTCCTTCTTATTTCCTTTCCCTCTTTCCTAGTTCCACCAACCCTCTAAGATTGTAATCTTTCTTTTAAGTTTTGCTTTTTCTCTCTCGGATGCTACATGTAACGCCCCAACCTTCACACAACCTTCAAGATATTGTCCTCTTTGGGCTATGGGCATCAAGACTTTAAAACGCATTTTGACATGTTGGGAAGACTAAGGGTTATCAATTTGCCCAGTCCCTTCCCCCTAACCAATGTGGGACTAAGTTTATACACCCTTATCGATCTCCCAAACCATCTGGTACTTGCCGTATCTTGGTGGGGACCCCTCAACGATCTCCCAGGATGGTCAGTACTCGCTGTCCTCGGGTGTTAAATTCTCCCCCCCTTGGGCACAATGTTCCCGCTGTGGCCCCATACGGTGTCGGGCTCCGCTCTGATACCAATTGTAACGCCCCAACCTTTGCATAACCGTCAAGATATTGTCCTCTTTGATCCATGGGCCTTAAGGCTTTAAAACGCGTCGTGACATGTTAGGAAGGCTAAGGGTTATCAACTAGTCCCTTTCCCTTAACTAATGTGGGACTAAGTTTGCACACCCTTATCGATTTCCCGAACCACCTGGTACTCGCCTTATCTTGGTGGGAACCCCTTAACAATCTCCCAAGATGGTCAGTATTCGCTGCCCTCGGGTGTCACACCCACTCCTGAACATGATCGATTATCTACGCCTGAACACTCGATCTCCCACTCCTGGTAAATTTTCCCCCTGCTAAGGTACCTGCGAGAAAGGCCATGGCCAATAAAATATGCTTATGTGTATGCAGAAAGTAAAGGAGGCCGCACCCCAGCAGAGATCCCTAGTCCCGGTCCCCCTCGGGTCACCGTTTCCCCACTAGGATGCTAGCTATTCAAAGCAGTGTCCATATGGACATACGTCAGCAGCCCCTTCGGTGCCCGCATGCCACATAGACTAACCAAACATATTCATCACACATCATCACACATCATACATAGTTATTGTTTGTATACAAATGCATGCTCAGATATATACAATTAAGTATGACATATTATAATTTAAATGCAAGTAGTCATATTGTAAACTACAGACCCAACCCCTTACCTATAGGCACCAAAAGTGTTGCTGAACCTTAGAAGCCGACAGCAGACTCCTTCACTACCCACGTCAGTTTACCTATTAGATTACATACATTTCATCATGTTAGTTAAGTTTCTTTTAATCAGCATGGACATGTTCTAAATGTCCCAATGTGGGTCCCATGGTAAGCCGGGAACCTAATGGTTGGTCTCCGAAGGATCTAAGTAAATAGGTTAACAGTAGCCAAGGCAGCGGATGGTACCGGTGGATGGTGCCTCCGGAATCAGTCGCCGGTTGATCCTTAATTATTTTCAGCTTAGAGAGCTGGTGGATCAAGGCTGATGATCATGCCTCCAGCTTAGCCTCATTTAGAACAGGAATCCTCTGTGAGTGGGGCGGTGGCACAAGCCGCTGGTTGGGGCAGTGGCACAAGCCGCTGGTTGTGCCTCCGCCTCATAGAAAGCTTATCTGGCCCATGTACACATGGCTGCCCTAAAGTGCAGCCGGTGGAAGACTACTCAGTGGATCGTGGCACCGGTTAGTCCTTCGGCTAGACTCAACCAAGAATAAGTATGTAGGTATGGATCTGGCGGAGGATGGGGCCTTGCCGGCCCCTTCACCAGCTAGACCATACATGGTCTTACATACTGGGCCCGAAGGTAGAGGAAATGTCTCTACTACCGGGACAGGTCCACCGGTTCAGTCTAAGAACTAGGGTTTGACCGAGGAAGATGAAGTGAAAATTGGGGATTTTCCCACCCAGCTCACTTCTTTCCACAATAGGATGGTGGGGAACATTTTCCCCACCCTTGTTGGTGTTTTTAAGACAAACAACACCTCCGTTGGAGGTGTGACTTGTGAGGGCTCCTAACCGAAATCTAGTGTCTCTTGGGTAGCCATTAATGGTGGCTATCCACCGTCACAAATGGTGGTTTGCAACCATAACGAAGAGGGGGAGGAAGATGGACTAACCTTTAGGGAGGGAAGGAAGTTCGACAAGTTCTGAGCTCGACTCTTCAAGCTTGCACCAAGGTTTTCTCCAAAGGTTCGATTGAAGCTCCCCAATCCCACCAAATAGCTAAAACCCCAAATGGGAGAGATGGGGGGGGGGGGGGTTTAGCCCTTGTTTATTGGAAATCGGGGAGAGAGAAAGTGACTCATGTGCGTAAGCCGACAGCAAGGGGCCGATTGTGCCACCGGTTGTGCAGCTGGTTGTGCTGCAGGTTGTGCCGTTGGTAGGGCCTAAAACACGTCCTTGGCTTTGGTTTCTCAGGCCCAACGCATTGAAAGGCACGCTGGACCCACCTAAGGTCGAATACACAAAATATGGTCCAGATAGAATTCGTTACCTAAGATCCGGACGTATCCATCGGGTCCGTCAGCTATCGATGTGGTAAGACCCGGCATGTGTGACGGTCTAAATTGGTAGGGAAATTTGAGGGGAGGTCTTACATTAACACTTAGACACTTAAGATAAGATAAATTTTATCCAACTATCATTAAACGTACTAATAAAATAATAATTTTCATGCATCTTTAAGACCCCACTATTGGGCTTATAATTTAGGCCCGTTACAACAATAAAACCTAAAACCAGAAGCCCAACCCAAATCTAATACTAAAACCAAGACCCTATTGAAATTGGGCCTTAGTATCACTCTTCTTTGACATTTTTTTTTCATCTTCTTAGTTAAACTGGTTGGAATGACAATTCAAAAGGCAACATTAATATAGTGTTGTGATTTCTTTGATCTTTATTTGTATCTTTACTTTCTTGTACATTTTAGATTTTGCTACGGCTTATGATCGATCCATCGTAAACACACTCTTTGAAAAGAGAGAGGAGCATCTAGTCACCTTCAAAAGTGGGCATCATGAAAGCCCAATAGATTTCTTTTTAACTAAAAGGTTGTTTTGTAAGGATTGTAAAGTTATACCCCTGGAGAGCCTAACCACTGAACATAGATTATTAGTCATAGATATGTGTCTCACTACGTCGAATCATAAGAAAGGTCAGGTTTTTGTCAGGTTTTTTGCCCTAGGATAAGGTGGTGGGGCTTAAAAAGAATTACCTTGAAAGCTTTTTACTGATAATGTGGCCAAACAAGGAATGTGAGACTTTGAGGGAGACACTATTACAATGTGGAACACGATAACTGCTTGTATTAAGAAAGTTGCTAAAGATGTCCTAAGTGTATCAAAAAGAAAATGTCATTTCCCTAGAGAGATTTGGTGGTGAGATGATGAGGTTCAAGCAGTCATTAAAGCTAAAAAAGATAGTTTTAAGACATAGCAAAAGACTAAGGATATAGTGGATCTAAAAAGGTATAGATTTGCTAAAAATGAAGCCAAAAAGATTGTGGGAAAAGTAAGGGTGAAGAAATATGAAGATTTTTATAGCAGTCTTAACACAAAGAGGGGGAAAAAGCTATCTAGAAAATAGCTAAGATGAGGGAAAGGAAGAGTATAGATTTAGACCATGTTAGATGTATTAAAAGTGCAGATGGCGGAGTTCTAGTAAGGAATGAAGACATTAAAGAGAAATGGAACGATTATTTCTACAACCTACTAAATGGAGACACTTCGAGTAATAGTGTATCAGATGCCACATTACCCACCATGACACCATAGGTCGTAGATATATACGCAATATTACGGTGACAAAAGTGAAGGAAGCTTTAAGGAGGATGAATGTAAGCAAAGCAGCAGGCCGAGATGAGGTCCCAATAGAAGTTTGGAAGAGCCGAGGAATGTATGGAGTATCTTGGCTAACTAAGCTGTTCAATAAAATTATGAGCTTAAAGAAAATGCCAGATGAATGGAGGAGAAGCATTGTGGTTCTAATTTATAAAAACAAAGGTGATATCCAGAGCTGCAATAACTATAGAGGCATAAAACTAATGTGTCATACTATGAAATTATGGGAGAGAGTTATTGAAACTCGCATGAGAAAAGAAACTACTATTACGAAGAACCAATTGGTTTTATGCCAGGTAGATCCATAACAGAAGCTATATACTTGCTTAGGAGACTCATGGAAAGATGTAGAGAAAGCAAGAAGGACCTCTATATGGTCTTTATTGATCTAGAAAAAGCTTATGATAGACTTCTTAGAGAGTTAATTTGGCATGTACTAGAGAAGAGAAGTGTTTAAGCAAATATGTAGACATAGTTAATGATATGTATTGTAATGTGGTGACTAGTGTGAAAACTGTAGGGGGTCAAGGTAGTGAATTCCCATTCACAATGGGTTTACATTAAGGATCAACTTTAAGCCCTTATCTGTTTGCCTTTATTATGGATGATTTAACCAGAAACATTCATGATGAAGTTCCTTGGTGCATGTTTTTTGCCGATAATATTGTTTTGGTGGATGAGACAAAAGCAGGGATTAACGCCAAGTTGGAACTATGGAAATCAACATCGAAATCAAAGGGTTTTAAGATAAGTAGAATGAAGACGAAGTATATGGTGTGTAACTTTAGCCATACAAGCATGGATAATGAGGTGGTGAAAATTTTTTAGAGGGAGATACAGCAAACTGATCATTTTAGGTATCTAGGTTCAATAATAGATAAAGAAGGAGATATAGAGGATGATGTTTCATAGAGGACTAAAATAAAATGGATGAAGTGGAGATGTGCTTCTGGAGTGTTATGTGATCGGCGTATTCCTTTAAAACTTAAAGGAAAATTTTATAGGATGAGGATGTTGAGATGGATGCGTAGTAAAACTGGGAAGGACCAAAGGATAAGGTATAGAATGATCGTATTAGAGTTGATTTGGGAGTAACACCGATACATGATAAACTACGAAAAAGCCGTTTGAGATGGTATGACCATGTTTAGCCGTTAGATGCTCCTGTACTTTGGAGTGATTTGATTCAGATTGAAGGATTTAAAAGAGCTAGGGGCAAATCGAAGATGACTCTAGCGGAAGTGGTGAAGAAAGACATACATAGCTTAGGCCTTGTTTCAAGTATGACATCGAACAGAGCTGATTAGAGGACAAGAATCTATGTAGCCGACCCCATTTAGTTGGGATAACGCTTTGTTGTTGTTGTTGTTGTACTTTTTCTTTTGTTTCATTCTTAATAAAATTTCTAACTTGCTTATAAAAACCTAGAATAGTCTATTAACAAAAATAAAATTAAAAGTTTCTCTATACGAAATTTTAGTAGTCTATGCATCATACAATTCCTACACCACCAAAATTCATTATGCTCTAACACATTATCTGTTAAGGGGATGAGAGGGAGAAAACCCCAAAACTTTTGATGCCCCTTGGTTTAATGAAGATTTAGTTTCACTTTCACTTGTTTGTTGACTTGCCTCACAGCTTTGCTGGGGAATAAGTTATTATTTATCAAGAGTTGTGAAAAAATGTATATTAATATCTGATAAAGCATTAAATAAACTTAGAGTAGTTATTGATCATTAAATATTGCGGGTTCCCAATTAGCCATTGTGGAAGCAACTTGGGTCATAGTTTCCATTTTTTTGGTGCGGCTGAATAATTCAGGAATGAAATACCATATTAACAATGTTTTCTGTAAACCCATAGTTTGATGTGTATTTACCACCTTTATGGTGCTTTCCTAGGCATGTCAGTGGCAGCAAGAAAAGGTGGCCACAGATGATCCACTTTCCATATGAGGCGCCTTTGTTTTTTGGGTTAAGAAATCGATATACTATCTTATTGTAGAGGCCCTTGAATCTTGATAGACAGAGTCCAGACAGTTGCTGTGAGATCTCAAAGCCGAATTCTGGGACAACGTGTGGAGGTTGATACAGGCTCCTGAGACTATCTAAACTAAATTATAAAGAAGGAAGAAAAGGTGAAGAATTGGTTTTAGTTACACAATAGGAAAAAGGACATTTAATAGTTAGACCAAAAATCTAAAGTGAAGTTGAGGTTCCTATTTTTTTTCTGCCAAGTCTTGCTTTTAGGCTCAGCGAAGGATGAAATTCATACCTCCAATTGGGCCATAAAGCATAAATAAAAAATTTAGTTGTTACCTTGTTGATTTTGGAACAAAATAAAGATTCTGGGCTCAGCTCATTTTTGTATGGTTTAAAGATGGCATTTGTTGGCCTTAGACCATTATGAGTTTATGACCCTAACATCAATCATGGACACAATGATGGCCTGGTTTGGTATTGTTACTTTGTTCAGTTTGCATGTATATGGTCACTGAAACCAAGTGACCCCAACATCAATCATGGACACAATGATGGCCTGGTTTGATTTTGTTAGTTTTGTTCTGTCTGCATGGTTATGGTCCCTGAAACCAAGTCATTATATTGCAGAAAATTCCAATAGCTTTCTTCAAACATCTAAAGGACAGAGCCTCTCACGTAGTTTCCTTAATGGGTCCAAGTGGGAAGACTTGGCAAGTAAGATTGGTTTGGAATATTGATGGCTGGTTTTTCCAAGATGGTTGGTCAGTGTTCGTGAGTGACCACTCAATTGAAGTGGGTGATGTTATTGTCTTCAGATATGATGGTGAATCACAGTTTAGTCTGAGAATATTTGATAGAAGTGCATGTGAGAAAAAGGCTGCATTTTCTGTTATATGTAGTCAAGATACCAGCTTTATTGTAAGGGATAATGGAAATAAGAGGGGGAGAGATGTGGTAGAAACATGTCTTCAAGGTGTGGCAAAGAAAAAGAGAATGAAATCTCCTCAAGTTTGTTTACAGAGAACAACCTGGGAAAGGGCAGTCACAGGAGAAACTTTTTATGAGAACAGTTGTGAGAAAAAGGCTGTAGTTTCTGAAAAATGCAGTCAAGACACTTGTTCTGCAAGGGACGCCACAAAACACAAACAGAGAAAGACAGTGGCAAAACCTTTCTTATTATTCCCTTGCGCTGCAAAGAGAAATACAAGGAACCCACCTGTCGTTTATTTAGAGAATGAAACCAAGAAAACTGTAGTCAAAGTGGAGGATTCTGATGAAAGTAGTGATGACAGAAAACATAAACGGTGCAGGACAGTGGCAAAACCTTCTTCATTTTTGCCTTCTGTCACAAAGAATAAGAGAAGGGACTTTTCTGTTATTCGTTTTGAAAGTGAAACCAAGAAAATTGTAGTCAAATCAGAGGATTCTGATGAAAGTGGTGAACAGAGTGGTTCTAAGAGGACTGAGGTATTAGCTTCTAAAAGACATAAAGAGTCTGACTTCCTTGGTGAAGGAAAGAAGCAGGGAATACTACAGAAGAAAGAGGGCAAGGGGATGCATTCTTCTTCAAATAAAGCCAGTGAAGTTATGCCAACTTGGAACGGTGGGGAGAATATGAAGCACTATAACAAAAGTTTAGAAAAACTACTAAGGGAGTTTAAAGTTTCTGGCCAATGTTCACTTCATTTAGAGTGTTCAGATATTGTGCCTAGCGGGACTGTTCCAGGTGAGTTCTTGAGCTTTATGTTGTATTTTGTGTTCTTTTTAGTTGTACAATTATTTATTCATTTCGCTTAACTTGGTAATGTTAACCCTGCAGTTCAATCTTCTTTTAGACGGTCTTTGATTTCACAAAGACAAAAAATCACAATGGAAGAAGTACGGAAAACATTTGAAGCAGCTCATGCTTTTCGGCCAAAGAATCCTTCTGCTGTAGTAGTCATGAAACATCGCTATGTTTATGCTGGGTTTTACCTTGTAAGTTCTCTGTCTTCAGGTGTTCTTGACGTGAACCTATTTTATTTGCTTCTTTGTGTTTTCGCTTGGTGAATCCTGTGATGATTTCTATTCTCTAAGTTGAACTACTTTCTATCACTTTATTTGGAAAGAGAAGAAATTTATAAACAAAAAAAAATACTAGCACTAATTTATAAGATGTTCTCTCCTACATTTTGCTCTCCCCAGACCCTGCAGTAGCGGGAGCCTTGTGCACTGGGCGCCCTTTTTCCTCTCCTACATCTTCTTGCTTCTTCTCCAGTAAACCAAGTGATATCTGTAAAGTAGATTTGCAGGTGTAAAGAGAAATTCCTTTATGGAGTTAGAGAGTTACAGCATCTTAAATGTTAGGTTCCTTTTCATCCTCTAGATTTAAGAGGTCATGGGGACAAATCTTTATGAAGGACAAGTTATGTACTTGCAAGTAATAAGTGTTAAGATTCTTATGTTATGGTGATGTTTAATATACTGCTTAGTCTTTCAGTTGTGTTGGTGGTGTTTAGTAACTAATCATTCTATGTAAGTCAGCTACACTATGTGTAGTCGACTAGGATAGTTTCTTTCCTAGCTTTCCTAGTTTCTTTATATTTCCTCTGCCTTTATCCTTATGTACTTGTGCTTCCCTATTATAAATAAAGTAACCTGGGAGGAGTGATATACATGATTTCTCTCTCCCCCTTTTCCTTCCTTCCTCCTTCCTTACTTTGTTACATTGTATCAGAGCAATCACCTGGGTTGCCATTTTAAGAGTTGTTTAAGGTTCTCCGTTGTGGTGTGCACCCAGCACTGCTGCATCTGGAGTACTAAATGAAAACTTTGCGAGTTTCAGTCCTCTGGTTTTCTTTCCTAGTTGCTGGTTTGTTGAGTTGTTTTTCGTTCTGGTTGACTGAACCTCTACTAGTTTGCTGATTTGATGTTGGGAATCTCCTCGTTGCTGTGGTCTGCATGGGGTATTGTTGCTGCTATCTGTTGATGGAGAGTGGTTCTCTGTTTTGGGGTTATATTCTGAAATCAAAGACAGCTCTTGACCAAGGTTTGACTCAAATCAGAATTGTTGATTTTTGACTTATGATTTTTCTCGTATTCTGAGATATATTCTGAGATATTATGGTGCCCTGCAATTTAAATATTTTCCTTATTATTGATTCCACCTTCCATGTTGACCTCATATTCAACCCTCTCAACCTGAAATCCAGGGGTTTGCTTTTCTTTGGTGATCAGATCCTGAAAAGACCAGATCTGGAAGTGCCCTCAACTGTGAGACATTATGCTTTGACCAAGTCTGAAAATCTGGACTAGTTTGCAGAATTTTTCTCTACTTTAATCCTTGCTTGTTGAGTGTGTTATTGGGTGGATTTAAGAGGGATATGGGTGAGGATCTTATCCTTGAAACTTGAGGTCGATTGGAGGTTGCATGAGAGAGTTTTTACCCTTGAATCGAAACTGACCTCTGCTGGGCTGTTTTGCTATCTTGGGTTGGAGAAGAACATCCTGGTATTACAAATAATGCCCTTTTTCTTTTAAATACAGTTCTGCTTCTGTTATTTTTTATTGTTATTTCCAGAACTATCCCTTAAATATTTGTTTCCACTTAGTTCTGTTTATCACCCACAAAGGTCCTTCACTGTTCTGAATAATTACCCTTTGGCCTTCGGTAGTGCTTCTAATGGGATTTCAAATAAATTACAGTATTGCCATTCCTCTTTTGTTTACTACCCTTGGACTCATTGAACAACAACAACAACAACAACAACAACAACAACAACAACAACAACAACAAAGCCTTATCCCAATTAAATGGAGTCGGCTACATGGATTCTTGTCCTCCAATCAGCTCTATTTGATTTCATACTTGAAACAAGGCCTAATCTATGTATGTCTTTCTTTACCACTTCTGCTAGAGTCATCTTAGATCTACCCCTAGCTCTTTTAGATCCTTAATCTGAATCAAATCACTCTAAAGTACAGGAGCATTTAACGACTGAACATGGTCATACCATCTCAAACGGTTTTCTCGTAGTTTATTATGTATTGGCGCTACTCTCAAATCAGCTCTAATACGACCATTCCATGCCTTATCCTTCTTAGTTTTATCACACATTCATCTCAACATCATCGTCCCAGCTACACTAGGTTTATCTATACGATGCTTTTTAACTGCCCAACATTCCGCTCCATACGTCATAGCCATCTGAATAATTGTCCTATAAAATTTTTCTTTAAGTTTTAAAGGAATACGCCAATCACACAACACTCTAGATGCCCATTTCCACTTCATCCATCATATTTTAATCCTCTATGAAACATCATCCTCTATATCTCTTTCTTTAACTATTATTGAACCTATACCTAAAATGATACTTTCTTGTATCTTCCTCTATAGAATGTTCACCATCTCATTATCCGTTCTTGTGTGACTAAAGTTAAACACCATATACTTTGTCTTCAATCTACTTATCTTAAAACCTTTTGATTCCAACGTTGATCTCCATAGCTTCAACTTGGTGTTATTCCCTACTTTTGTCTCATCCACCAAAATAATATTATCCGCAAAAAGCATGCACCAAAGAACTTCATCTTAAATGTCTCTGGTTAAATCATTCATAATGAGGGCAAACAGATAAAGGCTTAAAGCTAATCCTTGATGTAACCCCATTGTGATTGGATATTCACTATCTTGACTCCCCATAGTTTTCACACTAGTCACCATATTATAATACATATCCTTAACTATGTCCACATATTTGCTTGAAACACTTTTCTTCTCTAGTACATGCCAATTAACTCTCTAGGAACTCTATCATAAGCTTTTCTAGATCAATAAAGACCATATAGAGGTCTTTCTTGCCTTTTCTACATCTTTCCATGAGTCTCTAAAGCAAGTATATAGCTTCGGTCACCTGTTTTATCCCCCCATTCCTCTACTGTTAACGTATTATCTTTTCAGCCTTCTTCATCTTATATGAAGCATTATATATTATCAAGGGATGAAATCCTCTCCTCCTTCGATCCCAGCTTCTCTTACGAGGTTGCGTAAATGTACCATGGTTAATTTCAAGCTTTGACAGCCTAGGAGCTGAATTTTGTTTCGGGGCTTTCTCCAAGATATTTTGATCATACTACTCTTGCCACCGTCCCTCCCCCTACCACTTCGGTAGATGGAGGGGTATCAGAGTGAAGAGGGTTGGTATTCTAGATCTAAGGACACTGTTTTCTGTGATTCGTCAGATGAGGAAGAGCAAGAATGGGAATGGCTTGCTCCTAAAGGAACTGCGGATTAGCATGTTCTTTTTTTCTTGGCTAGGCTAGTGTTTGGTTTCGGGGTGACCTGGCTTTTGCTTGGGGCCTCTTGTATATTTGTTAGTTTGTGTTGCTTGGGGGGGGGGTAGCCTTTTGGCTGCCTTGCTATTGCTTTGGTTGGGTTTTGTACGGGCCTTTTTTGGTTTGCTTGTTGTGTTCTTGCCTTCTGAGTTAATAAAGTATCTATCTACCCAAAAAAAGTTGAATAGCTTCTATCGTGGATCTACCTTGCATAACACCAACTGGTTCTCCGTAATAGTAGTTTCTTTTCTCATGCGAATTTCAATAACTTTCTCCCATAATTTCGTAGTATGACACATTAGTTTTATGCCTTTATAGTTATTGCATCTCTGATTATCACCTTTGTTTTTTTATAAATTGGAACAACAATGCTTTTCCTCCATTCATTTGGCATTTTCTTTGAGCTCATAATTTTATTGAACAACTTAGTAGCTAAGATACTCCATACATTCCTAGGCTCTTCCAAACTTTTATTGGGGCCTCATCTGTGTCCGGTGCTTTGCCTACATTCATCCTCCTGAAAGTTTCTTTCACTTTTGTCACCATAATATTACGTATATATCTACGTTCTGTGGTGTCATGATGGGTAATGTAGCAATCTGGGACACTATTACTCGAAGTGTCCCATTTAGTAGGATGTAGAAATAATCATTCCATCTCTCGTTAATGTCTACATCCCTTACTAGAATTATAACATCTGCACTTTTAATACATCTAACATGGTCTAAATCTCTATTCTTCCTTTCCCTCATTTTTGCTATTTTATAGATAGCTTTTTCTCCTTTTTTGTGCTAAGATTGTTAAAAGATCTTTATATTTTATTGTCTTTACTTTTCCCACAATCTTTTTAGCTTCATTTCCGGCAAATCTATTCCTTTTTAGATCTCTATATCCTTAGTCTTTTGCCATGTCTTAAACCTTTCTTAGCTTTGATGGTTATTTGAACCTCATCATCCCACCACCAAGACTCTCTAGGGGAATGATGTTTTCCTTTCGTTACATATAGGCATAGTTGTCAAGGCGTCGCCTAGGCGTCCGGGCGGTTTGTACAGGCCTGGGCGCCAGGGCGCCTTGTGGTCGCCCAGGCCAGACAGGAACAACATTTATCAGGCAGTACTTGCCCAGGCCAGACAGGAACAACATTTATCAGGCAGTACTTATTTATGACTAATATCATTTAATAAAGAAACATTTACTTAAGATATTATTCATAAATAAGCAAATACCCCCCTATTTGAATCCAATAAAAATAGTCTAAAATTCAAATTCCAGAAGGAAAAAAAGTCAACCCCCCTGTTCAAGAACAAAAACCATATTTTTGGGTGCGAGGGCGATTTTCAACTTTTAAATGCTAGGCTTTTTTCTAAATATAAAAATTCTATAAATCTTATTATAATAAATCATCACTAAAAACCAAGAGTGCGCCAAAATAATCTTTTGCTTTGATGCCCAAAAAATAATTTGCATTCAGACGACTTTAAACAGCATTCCCGTATTCCGAACAAGGTTTGACCGGAGTGTAACTCCTTCATTATAATTTGGATTCAAACAATCTCGGATTTGTTGGAAAGCTGATTATGCTAGCTTTGCAACGAATTCGAGATTGCTTGAATCCGAACTATATTAAAGGAGTTACGCTCCGATCAAATTCGTTAAAAGTACGCAAATGTTAGTCATAAATAATTGTTTACTTAACTCTAGACACAATCTCAGGTCTTAGTGTACATTAGTAAACTTGGGTCCACACCACATATTAATTAAGTTATGTCTTAAATGTTGATTATTTATGTAGAATGTTGCATATATATAAACATTAATATTTTAGAAATAAAAAAATGCATTGGGAACGCCTTGGTCGCCTAGGCAACGCCTAGGCGCCTAGGCGCCCAGGATGGCCCCAAACGCCTTGGATCGCCTTGTCGCCTTGACAACTATGCATATAGGACATCTTTAGCAACTTTCTTAATACAAACAGTCATCTCGTTTCATATTGTATTGGTGTTTCCCTTAAAGTCCCACATTCCTTGTTTGACCACATTATCAGTAAAAGCTTTCAAGGTAATTCCTTTTAAGCCCCACCACCTCATCCTAGGACAAAAAATCTGGCATTTCTTACGATTTGTCGTAGTGGGACACATATCTATGACCAATAATCTATGTTGAGTGGTTAGACTCTCACTGGGTATAACTTTACAACCCTTACATAACAACCTATCGGACCTTATAGTTAAAAAGAAATCTATTTGGCTTTTATGATACCCACCTTTGAAGATGACTAGATGCTCCTTTGCCTTTTCAATGTATGTGTTTATGATAGATTGGTCATAAACCGTAGCAAAATCTAAAATTAAAATCCCCTTCTCATTTCTCACTCTAAAACCATATCCTCCATGTATACCTTCATAACCTCTAAAAACTCTCCCTACATGTCCATTCAGATCACCCCCGATTATAATCTTTTATCCTTGTCTAAAACCTTGCACTAGTCCATCCATGAGTTCTAAAAATTGCAGCTTACTACGCGCATCTAATC
This sequence comes from Protea cynaroides, assembly GCA_028583415.1. Lineage (NCBI taxonomy): Eukaryota > Viridiplantae > Streptophyta > Magnoliopsida > Proteales > Proteaceae > Protea > Protea cynaroides. The sequence continues at coordinate 27,877,437 of CM053276.1, read as the reverse complement.
CTACTTGGGGTGCGTAGGCGCTAATTATATTGACTATTTCTCCATCACTAACTTGATGGTTATAATCCTATCATCATATCTTTTAACATCCACCACATCATTCTTTAAATCTTTATCTACTATTATATCCACTTCGTTGCTATTATTTTTATCTCCCGTATACCAAAGTTTAAAGTCATCAAACTCCTTAACTTTTTTACCCTTCCATCTAGTCTCTTGAATGCAAGCTATGTTAATCATTTTTCTCATAACATCTATCAATTCTAGACTCTTACCCGTTAAAGATCTTATGTTCCAAGATGCTAATCTAATCCTACCCTTATGGACTAGCTTTTTTACCCACATTTGTCCATGGTGCGAGAACCTTTGTCTATTTATCATCGCATCCAGGCGCCAATGCGACGACCCTTGCTTATTTATCACTGCATTTAGGCGATGCGGCGGCCCTTGCCCGTTTTTCGCTACACTAGAGATGTAACGCGTCGTTTACGGAGAATGACCTAGCTTTTCGCTGCTTATCTTTTGTTTGTGAATCCATTTAAAGGGTTTGGCTAGGTTTTTGGTGGTGCCGGCTGCCGACCTAACGCACCGGCCCTCTTCCTTTATCAGGGCTTCAGACCGGCAGCAAAACACTGGCGGAGTTCCTTAGACCCTGTCGCTGGCGGTAATTAGCGCCAGTGACATTGATTGGCTTCCTTCTTTCCTTTTTCTCTATTATTTAGTTTCCTTATTCTTTGTTATTTAGTTTCCTTATTTCCTTGTATTTTCTTTCTTATTTTAGTCTCTCTGTTTATAGAGACTTCCTTATGTAATGGATTCAGTTTTGCTTATAAATACAAGGGTATGGATTGCCGAGAAAGCTATTGATCTCGACTACAACACCTTGCTGTTTTCGTGATCTGCTCTCCTCTTCTTCTTCTTATAATTTCAACTTTTCTCTTCTTCATTCTTTGCTTTTCTGGTTTTGTTTGAGGTTGTGTGGTTTTCTTACATGGTATCAAAACATTAGATCTTGACTATCATCAACACTTTGTTTGATAGGCCTTTGATATTTTTGCTCTACTTATGTACTGATTTTACTTGGTGCTCTAGATGATCAAGATCTGCTGTACCTATTACTATGCTTTCCATGTGTGATTGATAACATCTTGATCATCTTCTTACTGTCTATGTGGTAAGCATTAATTTTAAAATTTTTTTTACTACCTATCACCCTACCATCACCCCGCTTAAGCCATCATTCCTTTGGCAACTCGGTTGGCTGAACCGAGAAGTTATTTATTTGTGCAAAGAAATATTGTAACCCCAATTACCTCCATCATCCTCTGCTTTTCTTTAAGCCTTAGCTCCTTGGCCTCTCGGTTGGCGAAACCGGGTGAAAGAAGAACAATTATTTTGTGTTGCTTGGTTGTGTTATTTATTAGTAATGATGACTCATTACAAGCCTTCAGAAGTTCAGATCATCTCTATGAAATTGAAAGGGGTGTCGACTTATTTTCTATGGGCTCAGCCTATTAAAGCCTACATTCTCTCTAAAGAGAAACTATCCTTGTTCTTTGATGATGCACCTGATCATGATCCTAAGGATCCAGAATTTGTGAAGACATATAATACATGGCTTCGTGATAATTCCATGGTTCAAACGTGGTTATGGAATAGTATTGAGCCTTCTATCTTGCCTACTGTGATGTTTACTGCCAAGGCCATCTGGGTTGATTTAAAAGAGATCTATGGTCAAGATAAGAATGTTTCTAGGATTTATGACCTCTATGAGAGGATGTTTACCTATTTTATTGGTGATAAATCCCTGACTGATTACTATGGAGGCTTCAAAAGCCTTATTGAAGAGATCCAGGCTATGCAACTCCTTTCTACTGATATTAATAAATTAAAGACCCAACAGTCTGAGTTTTATGTGGCCAACTTTCTGGCTAGCCTTTCTTCTGAGTATCAACCTGTGAAGAGTCATCAGTTCCTTGCTGGTGCTTCCATACCTATCTTAAGTGAGACGTTCTTTCATCTCTAACGTTTGGCTCCTCAGACTAACTCTTCCCAAAAGGATACAACTGCTTTGTTTGCTAGCCGCGGTCGGGGTACCGGTCTCTAGGGGTCGTGGCTCCAGCCGTGGTCTTGACCGTGATTGTGTTTTTGGCCGTTCTCAAATTGATAAATCTATCCGCTTCTGTACTCATTGCAACAAACCCAACCATACTGCTGATACCTGTTGGGATAAATTTGGTCGCCTTGAATGGGTTGATAATTTAGTGAATACTGTTACCATTGATGATGCATCCCCGATTGCATTGGTTCCACTACCTACACCTGCTCCATCTTCTGATCAGGATGAAACCCTTGAGACTATTGGACCTTCTTCTATTGCTATTTTGGCTCGTACAGGTACAACTGCCCTTCTTTCCTACACATCCCCTTAGCCTTGGATCATTGATTTGGGTGCTACCTGTCACATGATGGGTGAGTCCTTTGTCTTTTCATCCCTTCATAACACAAATAAACATATTACTATTTACCTTGCTGATGGGTCCTCTACTAATGCCTCTCAGTATGGTAATGTCTCTATTAACCAGTCTATATCCTTACCCTCTATCCTACATGTACCTAATTTTCCTCTGAATCTTTTGTTTATTAGTCAACTAACTAAATCTCTCAATTGTGTTGTTATCTTTTATCCCTCTTATTGTACTTTTCAGGATCTCAGGACCAATGAGATGATTAGTGGTGGACGTGAGTATGCTGGTCTGTACTAGGAATCCACTGAACGTTTACTTATTGCTATAACTACCACTATTACTACTATCCCTCTTCAATGGCATAAACGGCTCGGTTATTTGTCTTTGTCTAAGATGAATGTTCTTATTCCTGATTGCAAGTCTCTAACTTCATTACAATGTGAGGCTTGTGAGTTAGGAAAACATCATCATTTGTCTTTCCCTTTTAGTTTTAGTCCTAAGAATTCTACTCCATTTTCTTTAGTGCATTCTAATATTTGGGGCCTTTGTCGTGTACCCATAGGTTAGGTTTCCCTTATTTTGTAACCTTCCTAAATGATTTTTCTAGGATGACCTGGTTTTATTTAATAAAAGACCGTTTTGAGTTTCTTTCTATTTTCAAAATGTTTCATAAGAAGATTCTTACTCAGTTTGGAGTTCTGTGTCTGATTTCTGTTTTGCTAATGGTATAATCCATCATACTAGTTGTGCCTATACCCCTTAACAAAATGGGGTTGATGAACGCAAAAATAGGCATCTTCTAGATATTGCTAAGTCCCTAATGTTTCATATGAATATCCCTCAGTTTTATTGGTGTGATGCTGTCTTGACAGCTTGTTTTCTCATAAATCGTATGCCTTCTTCTGTTTTACACGACAAAATACCATTCCATCTTCTTTATCCTAACACTCCTTCGTTTCCTGATCATTCCAGAGTCTTTGGTAGTACATGTTTTGTTCATATTATGCATCCTAAATTAGAAAAACTTTCCCCCCGTTCTTTAAAGTATATCTTTCTTGGTTATTCTCGTACTCAGAAGGGGTATAGGTGTTTCGATCCTACTACCAAACGTTACTATGTCAGTCTTAATGTTACCTTCTTCGAAGACGAGCCATACTATCAAGTTTCAGTGCCATCTCCTTCCCTCCATCTGAACCGCCGATTCCTTTAGTGCCTACCATAGTTGTCAAGGCGTCGCCTAGGCGTCCGGGCGGTTTGTACAGGCCTGGGCGCCAGGGCGCCTTGTGGTCGCCCAGGCCAGACAGGAACAACATTTATCAGGCAGTACTTATTTATGACTAATATCATTTAAGTAAATGTTTACTTAAGATATTATTCATAAATAAGCAAATACCCCCCTATTTGAATCCAATAAAAATAGTCTAAAATTCAAATTCCAGAAGGAAAAAAAGTCAACCCCCCTGTTCAAGAACAAAAACCATATTTTTGGGTACGAGGGCGATTTTCAACTTTTAAATGCTAGGCTTTTTTCTAAATATAAAAATTCTATAAATCTTATTATAATAAATCATCACTAAAAACTAAGAGTGCGCCAAAATAATCTTTTGCTTTGATGCCCAAAAAATAATTTACATTTAGACGATTTTAAACAGCATTCCCGTATTCCGAACAAGGTTTGACCGGAGTGTAACTCCATTATAATTTGGATTCAAGCAATCTCAGATTTGTTGGAAAGCTGATTATGCTAGCTTTGCAACGAATTCGAGATTGCTTGAATCCGAACTATATTAAAGGAGTTACGCTCCGATCAAATTCGTTAATAGTACGCAAATGTTAGTCATAAATAATTGTTTACTTAACTCTAGACATAATCCCAGGTTTTAGTGTACATTAGTAAACTTGGGTCCACACCACATATTAATTAAGTTATGTCTTAAATGTTGATTATTTATGTAGAATGTTGCATATATATAAACATTAATATTTTAGAAATAAAAAAAATGCACTGGGAACGCCTTGGTCGCCTAGGCAACGCCTAGGCGGGCGCCCAGGATGGCCCCAAACGCCTTGGATCGCCTTGTCGCCTTGTCGCCTTGACAACTATGGTGCCTACCATACCTGATGATCCTGAACCACAAACTGACCACACCTTACCATCTGAACCACAAATAGACCCTCGACCTCCCCTGCAGGTTTATATACGACGTCAACCAGTGGTTCCAATTACTATTGAATCAGCTGCTCCGCCAACTACTACTCCTGATCCTGAGGTCTCTTTTAATCTCCCTATTGCTCTATGTAAAAGTACTCGTACTCGTAAAAGTATTTTTCCTATTGAGCTTTTGTTTCCACAGCCCATCTCCCTCGTTGTCACCAAAATTTAGTTCACTCGTTATCTACTACTATTGTTCCTACTACCCTTTCCCAAGCCTTGTCCTATCCAGGGTGGAAGACAGCTATGGATGCTGAAATGGATGCCTTATTGGCACGCCAAATATGGACACTTGTGGATCTTCCTGTAGGTCATTCAGTGGTTCGTTGCCGATGGGTTTATACAGTGAAGTATAATTCTGATGGAACTGTTGACAGACTAAAGGCTAGACTGGTTGCCAAAAGATTCACTCAGACCTATGGGGTGGATTATTTTGAGACATTTTCTCCTGTTGCTTGTCTCAACTCGATTCGTGTTATTGTTTCTTTGGCTGTGAATCTAGATTGACCTCTTTATAAGATGGATGTTACGAATGCCTTCTTGTATGGTAACCTACACAAGGAAGTCTATTTGGACCAACTTCTAGGGTATGTTGCTCAGGGAGGGAACTCAACTAAGGTGTGCAAATTGCTTAAAGAAATTTATGGATTTAAACAATAATCTCGTGTTTGGTTTTTTAAATTCAGTACTGCTATTACAAATTTTGGTTTTGTTACATGTTACTCTGATCATTCTATTTTTGTGAGACACCGTTCCTCTCATGTCACCATTATTGTTGTGTATGTCGATGGTATTATTATTATAGGGAATGAAAAGACTGGTATTGCTGAAATTAAATCTTATTTGAATACTCAATTCCATATGAAAGACTTAGGTCTTCTTCATTACTTCTTGGGGATTGAAGTGGTTCGCAATAGTAAAAGCATTAGTTTATCTCAAAGAAAGTATGTACTTGATTTACTTTCTGAGTCCGGAGTTCTTGGAGCTAAATCAGTTGATATACCAATGGATCCACATTAGAAACTTGAAACTTGTGATAGTCCTGAATATTCTGATATTCATCAATACAGATGATTAGTTGGGAAACTGATTTATTTAACTGTAACTCAGCCTGATATCTCTTTTGTTATTAAGGTTGTTAGTTAGTTTATGCATGCTCCTAAAGTTGCTCATTGGGAGGCAGCCTGTCGCATATTGCGGTATTTCAAGAAAGCTCTTGGAACTGGTCTTATTTATCATCGGCATCGGCATCTTGACATTGTTGATTATTCTGATTCTGATTAGGCAAGAGCTGATGGTGATAGACGTTCCACCATTGTATACTGTACTTTTGTTGGAGGTAATCTGGTCACTTGGCGAAGTAAAAAAACAAACTACTATATCCAAGTTCAGTGCTGAAGCTGAATATTGTGCTATGGCACATACTACTGCTGAGTTGTTATGGTTGAAAATTCTTCTACAAGAATTTGGATTTCCTATCTCTAGACTTATGTCGTTGATGTGTGACAATCAAGCTGCTATTTATATTGCTAGTAATCCAGTCTTCCATGAGCGTACCAAACACATAGAGGTTGATTGTCACTTTGTTCGAGATGCTGTTATGAAGAAAATAGTTGTTACTCCCTTCGTATCTTCTTCAAATCAACTTGCTGATATTCCTACGAAGCTATTGTTTGGACTAGCGTATTGGTTGAACTATTACAAGCTTGGATTGGGTGATCTGTATACTCCAAGCTTGAGGGAGGGTGTTAACGTTAACAATTAAGGACCAGCTATGTCGCTGGCGGTAATTAGCGCCAGCGACATTGATTGGCTTCCTTCTTTCCTTTTTCTCTATTATTTTGTTTCCTTATTCTTTGTTATTTAGTTTCCTTATTTCCTTGTATTTTCTTTCTTATTTTAGTCTCTTTGTTTATAGAGACTTCCTTATGTAATGGATTCAGTTTTGCTTATAAATATAAGGGTATGGACTGCAGAGAGAGCTATTGATCTTGACTACAGCACCTTGCTGTTTTCGTGATCTGCTCTCCACTTCTTCTTCTTCTCTCTTCTTCATTCTTTGCTTTTCTGGTTTTGTGTTTGAGGTTGTGTGGTTTTGTTACAGACCCGTTGAATATCATGGTTAATTACCAGATTGTCACTCTTGTTCTTGATATATTTTGAGTATTATTTTGCTTCCGTGGTCACATCAGTGGCTATAATTTATAAAATTACTATTGGACTTGCATATTTCCAATTTTATTGCTTTGGAGGGCCCTAAATCACATCAGATTGGTTCTTGCAATTTTTTTGAAGATTGATACTTGCATGGAATGATGATTGTTATTGCTAAATCTGGCTTATCTGGAATTTTATTTGCTACCATGAGGTGGTGATTAGAGAATATTTTATTGGGATTTTATTTGTGACTACTCTTGCTTATGGGGATTTATTGTGCTGCTCATCCTTCGAGATGCCTGCTTATTACTATTGCCAAATGATGGTGGAATATTTTTGTTGTTGCATCCTATGCATTATTTATCCATGTGAGCGTGCTCCACATGAGGAGAAGAATGAGCATGTACTTTGCTCCTGTTCGTGTCTACTCATGGAAGAGACTATTATCAGTCGGCTATACTATGTGTAGTTAACTTAGATAGTTTATTTCCTAGCTTTCCTAGTTTCTTTATATTTCCTCTTCCTTTATCCCTGTGTACTTGTGATTCCATATTATAAATAAAGTAATCTGGGAGGAGAGATATACATGATTTTTCTCTTTCCCTCGTCTTCTTCCTTCTTCCTTCATTACTTTGTTACAATAAGCTTACAGTGCTCCGTCTGCAGGATGATCCATTGCAAACTTAAAACTTCGTATGAAGTACTTCAATATGTTTTGAGAAGGAACCTATCTTTGGGAAACTTAGCAAGAGATTGCATTGTTAACCATAGTTACCTAATGGTTTACTGGCCTTGCTTTTGGCCAGCTGGTTGTATAGATGTCCACTGGAGTCAAGTGTCAGTATATGGCTTTACTGCTTGTTTTTCATCCATCACTGGGATCTGTTCAGAGAAGTGTAAGTATGAATAGGATTCGTTAATGTTGCCACCGTCCCCCCCCCCCCCCCAACTTTTTACTTTGCCCATAAAGAACTTATGTAACAAACCACTCTTCACTTTCTTGTAAGATACTGGAATATTGAGCAACTCTCTGTTTTTCAATCTCTCTAATATAAGAAATTTTATACTGTTATCGGTGTCTTGCACAAGATTGTTATGGTACTATAAATACTTATAATAATTCTGTATGTATATTCACCTTTTTTTTTTTTTTTTTTGGGTGGGGGGGGGGGGGGGGTGTTCAAGAATGACCAGTAGAGTGAACTGATATTAAATCTTTTATGTCTCCTTTCGTGATTGTCCATGTATTCATATGATAAAATCACTTATTGGTGTCTATCCAAACCCTCTCTTTTCCCTGTTTTGATTGAAGTTCTGGTGGTAATAACTTTTCAAAGAGGATGTGTACATATCTTGTGTTTTTTAAGGTTTCCACATCAGAATAGCATTGCTTGACCGTTTGGAGTTCTGTGATGAAGATGAGAATGTTTGTTACTTTTTTACTTTGTAGGCATTTCTTGTCTCTTTAGCTTCAGTCAGCCGTTGATTCATGGCCATTGGGGGAGTAGTTACTCTCTTGTCATTGATTGATCTTCAGAAAAAAAAAGTCATTGATTGATTTGTGACTCTAGGTCGTTGTGGAATAGTGTGTTGTAAGCTTTATGGTTGACTAAAGAAACGACTGGTGTTGTGAACGATGGAAGCTTCCTGGTGGTGCTGTGGCCATGAGAAGATGGCTATAACTTGGTCTGTTCAATGACTGTGTCGGTGTTTGTGACCTGCAGTTTTTGAGTTGTCACTGAATCAATAGGACTGAGTTGAATAATGTCCTTGTATTTTGGATAAGATAAGTATAATTGCAGAAACTCTGTATAGAGGAATCTTGCCTTTTCTTTTCTTCGATTTTTGTTCCTCCCTGCTGTCTGTACTGTGATCAAAGCTGTGCATTCTCCTTTTGATGTGAGGGAAAGAGATGAATCATTTTTATTGTTTGGAAAGCTGCATCTTGTGTAGGGCTGTTATGGCATGCTGCTTGGAAGTCTGACAGACCAACTCTCTGAACTGTCTGAACGGTCTGAATCTAAATAAATAAGTTATACCTTATATATAGAATTTTCAATATAAATGTGGTGGATAATGCATAACCAGAGCTCATGTAATAGTTCAAATATTAGTTTGCATGTGTATTGTACTGTTGTTAAATGTGATGGTGCAAGAAACAGCTGGGTTGACTGGCCGGATGATGCCAGAAGATATCGAAATGGTCAGTGCTACCATCCAAGTATCCAACATACAGCATATCTTGGACAGCATCCCAAAATTCCTTGGAAACATGACTTTGGATTGTCATACTATTTCAAGTTCATACAACACAACACTGCATTTTTCCTTTGATATTATAATTATTTTAATTGAGGGTAAAATACCCCATGGCCTGGTGCTCAGACACATAGGTTTAGGGAGGATCTCAGGCATATCAGCTGGGTCAACTGGGATCCCCTGGTACCTTATCTGAGTTTTAAGGCGATGCAGGGATGCAATATTACACTGTTTACTTCTGTTTTGTGCTGATCTGGGCCAAAACTTTCTTCTGTTGACTCAGAATTGGATCTGGATCAGCAGTGCCCTATCTGATCCCCAAGTCCAAGCAATCCTTTGTCAGAATCTGGTTTAGAAGTCTTGATGAAACGACCGGTCCTCAAAGTGATAGTGAATGAAAGTGTCAACTGCAGTTGGACCACTCACTCCAAGATTCCATTAGAACAATTTGTACATATCTTGTGTTTTCTTTTATTCTGTACCATCGATTGTTCCTATCAAGCTTGATAGCTACTATAGACTTGTATTTTTCTGACCATTTCTTTCTTGTGCTTGTAGGCATTACCTGCTTCTTTCATCAAGATCTTCCTTCCCCAAGAAAATCAGGAAATGATTTTATGGGGCCCAAATGATAAGGCATGGCCTGTAAAATATGTTTATGCTGAGAAACCATTTTTGAGAGGTGGTTTAAGTGCTGGTTGGAACAGATTTGTAGTGGGTAACAACCTCGAACTGCATGATGTCTGTGTGTTTGAGCTTGTTAAAGCAAAAGAAGTGCGAGTTCACATTTTCAGGGTGGTAGAAAAGGTTACTCCACCAATCTGGGGTTAAGACTGAGATGACAAAGGCTGTCAAAGTTATTTAATTTTTGTTTTGATGCAAGAAAAGCAGTTAAATTAAGTGAATAAAGGAAAGAAAATTGGCTCAATTTACTATCAGGGACTCCAGAATCTTAGGCAGTCCTGAAGAATCTATTGTCTTGGCACTCCTTTTATCAGTGCAACAAGGTTGGCCTCTACTCTATTATTTTGTAGGACTGGCATAGACTTTATAAGCTGAGACCGGCCATGTCATAAAGCTCAATTTTGATGATGATCCGTTGGAAATCCAGCTTATTCAGGCATAGATGTACATTTATATACAGCAATTCAGAACCCTAACCTTTGCAGCAGGTTTATGATTTTTTCTGAGATGTCCAATGAACATTGAACAGAGCTGAATGGCGGACAAGAATCCATGTAGCTGATCCCATTCAGTTGAGATAAGGCTTTGTTGTTATTGTTGATCCTTGTGTCCAATGTGGAAGGTGATTTACCAACCCCATGGAGATTATCTGAAATAGTGAAGCTAGAGTTTTGGCGTTCTCATTGACCGGATGCTTCAGAAGATGATCTGGTTATTATATGGCTGATTGAGCTTCTTTTAGTGTGGTGAGCTAGAGGATTTCTTTCTACACTGTCGTGTACTTGTTTACCAATAAGAGATTTTGCTGTTTGTTTTCTCACATGGGCAGTGAAAGTGTGGAACAACCACCCCACTCTTCTTGAATGTTCCACTTTTTGACATGTGACAGTCATTTGTAAGCAGCTGATTTTTGTGAACATTTACACATGACCAGTTTCTAGAATGTGTACAAGAAGCTATATAGCCTGAATGCTTGTGAGGGGTAGATCACCACCTTCTTGCTGCCCCATGCTGCTTTCTTACCTTTTGGCCTCTATTTATTAGCTTAGCATCCTTGTACCAACTTTGCTTCTTCATATTAGAAGGCTTAGCTTAGCATCTTTGTACTAACTTTGCTTCTTCATATCATAAGGCTTTTGGGCCATCTTTAACAATTTGCTCTTTTCAGGCATGTCATGTTTTCTGATGAAGACCTTGTAAAATTCTTTGCATGACGAAAGGTCCTTCGTGGCTTCTTTGAAGAAGAGCTACATATCTATTTGGGATGAGAGATGGCTTTATGTAATCAAACCCATTATTCCCTTGTGGATTAAACATGTTTGATGGCTATACCCATCTTGGTGTGATGGTAAAGTTGTCATATTATAACTTTGTGGTCACGAGTTCAAAACAAAAACAGCCTCTCGATGTTGTGTGGGAATAAGGCTGCATGCTTTTGCCCCTCCCTAGATCTTGCAGTAGCGGGAGCCTCGTGCATTGGGATGCTTTTTCGATGGCTATACCCATCTTCAAGTATATATATATATATATATATATATATGGAATTATTGTTGTAATAAGGGTTTGTTATTTTTTCAAATGTCACAAGGAATCAATTCTATCACATAGGTAGATGATGTGTCCATCCAACCATTGAATAAAAAGAACATGGTCTAGATTACTCACATATTAAATTTCAAGTTTTAATTTAATCAAATACCTCCTATGTATTAGTATACAACCCATGTATGTCCATGCATGTGTACGGATATTTTAAACATTTACTATAACCCTCCTCAAGTTGAAATGAGTTAGATTAAAAAAATGGTAAAAAATGAATGGTCTAGATTTGTTTTGTTATATTTCCAAACATGATATTATTATTATTATTATTATCATTGGTGAAAGCAAATCAATTATTTGAATATCATTCTACAGGATTAAACTTGGCCCCCCAACATATGGGACCTGCCAGTAGCTCACATCTAGCCTGGTTGGCTAGTACTTGTGCCATCTAAACACAGCATCGTTCTTTCATAGCAAAGAGACTTGGTTTGAGATTATTACATATAATAGTTGTAATGTCAAAGAGAATATGGAGAAGTGTCCAAGCCACCAGCCATGCTCCTTGTTTTTCAACCATTCAACGAGTTTTTTCGATCGGACCATACCTCCAGTCGCTGTATCCTAGCTATCGAGCGTGTGTTACTACTTGTTTGAAGCTTTGGGCTTCAGTTAGTTGAGGATCACCTGCATAACCATTGTTGACATAAATGTCTGAGATGGAGCCTTTATGGATGCTGATAGTGCCCAACTGGCCAGTTTAGTTTCCGGATTGAAGCTACAACCTGTAATGGCAATTGGGTGAGGACGTTGAATAGGTACTTGGCAAAGGTGGGGATGGTGAGGTGTGCTCAAGTACTTAAGGCAGTCTATTTCTATGGCAAGGGATTCCAAAGGCTTGGAAGACACTGCGTTCAACAATCAATCTTGTTGATTAGGCCTCAGTGACAAAACCCTTATTGTCATTTTACCACAGTGACAAAAACCCATATTGTCAATTTTAGCATTTATATTTTCAATGAATGTAGCATAGTAGCTGGCTCAATTAATTCCATTACATCCCTACCCAAAAGAGAAAAAAAACTATATCCAGTGATTTGTGACCAGCCCAAATATGAAAACTTGTTGACCAGACAGAGAAAATGGAAGAAGTCAAGTTGAAGGCAAAGATGGAGCATAACATTGGAGTAATTCTCGTATGTGTCAACTTGTTAAAGGCAAGTAAGGTAGAAGGCCGAGAGAGTGGCCTCAAATGCTTTTTCGTTTTCTTTTTGGGAGAGGATTCCACACGTTGCCATTGGGGGTTGGGGTTTTTTTTTTTTTTTTTTTTTTTTTTTGGTGGGGGGTGGGGGGCGAGGGGATCTCCCATGCCACGACTATAAGTATGCGAGAATAGGTATCTTCAATAGGGGACTTGCAAGGTCTGAAAGGATGCTGTGCAAAGGTGATTTATTTCTGAAAATTGTTGGATACTAAGTTGTAATTGTTGGCAAATTGGCCAACTTGTGGAAGGTATCAAAATATTTCTTGCCTTATCAGTTTACAAGGGTTTCAATATATATTAGATGGATGTGAAATCTGCATTTTTAAATTACAATCTAAAGAGGAAGTCTACATTGAACAACTTAATGGGTTTTTGTTTAGTGAAGATCATTCCATGGTATGTAGACTAAAGAAAGCTCTATATGGACTAAAGCAAGCACCAGAGTATGGTATTCCAGACTAGTTGTGTACTTGTATCAGTTGGGCTTCAAGAAGGGCATGGTTGATAGTAATCTCTACATCAAATTAGTTGAGGGAAAATAAATCATAGTAATTATGTATGTAGATGACATTATATTTGACAGTCATAGAGATGAGTTGTGTCAAGATTTTGTTGAGAGGATGCAGAGAGAGTTTGAGATGAGCATATTTGGAGAATTGTCCTTTTTTCTAGGTTTGCGGATTCACTGGTTGAGAAAGGGTGTTTTTATTTATCAAGGCAAGTACTTGAAGGAAATGCTGAAGAAATTTTACTATGGATAATTGCAAGCCTGTGACTCTATGAGTACTCTTATAGTGACTAGCTACAAACTGAGTAAGGAGGATGACTCACCGTTAGTAGATCACACTCTATATCGGTCTATGATTGTTAGTTTATTGTACTTGACAGCATTTAGGCCAGATATTTTATAATCAGTTTGTATGGTGGCTAGATTTCAAGCAAATCCAAAGGAGTCTTGTTGAAGCTGTGAAAAGAATTTTTAGGCACCTCAGAGGCATGATAGACTATGGCATATGGTATCCTAAGTGTAATTTTTTTGACTTGGTGGCTTATTAAGATGCAAAATGGGCTAGTTATATGGATGAGAGAAAGAGCACTAGACGTGGTGCTTTCTATTTGGGCAGCAATCTGGTCTCATGGCACAGTATGAAGCAATAGTAAGTTTCTCTATCTACAGCTGAGATTGAATACATTGCAGCGGTTACTTCTTGCACCCAAGTGCTTTGGATGAAGCAAATGGTGAAGTATCTGAATGAAGAACAAAAGCAGCCAGTGATTGTTTATTGTGACAAGACATGTACAATAAACATCTCCAAAAATCCGATCTTGCACTTGAGAACGAAGCATATCTCTATCAGATATCATTTTCTAAAAGAGAAGATCAGTGAAGGAGAGATAAGATGGGAGTTTATACCCACAGCAAAGTAAATTGCAAATATCTTTACAAAACCCCTTCGTAGGTAAACTTTTGAGAAGTTGAGGGAGTTGATGGGTGTGGTTTCACTTCCTAGGAACTGTGGTGTTTATAGTAAGGGGGAGCCACATTTTTTGTTATATAAGATCGGTAGATGCGGTGGGTACTCCTCCGTGATGGCATCCCTTTGTTTTTGTTGTCAAACGGGGAGAGAAGATGTGCTAGTGTTGCCAACAATTCCAAAGAGGGATTTTATTGACGTTAAGTTGTAATTATTGGCAAACCGACAAACTATGTTGTAGACGGGAGAGAGAGAGAGAGAGAGAGAGAGAGAGAGAGAGAGAGAGAGGGGAAGAAGAAGAAGGAGAAAATGATGAGAGAGAGAGTATGGATCCCACTTGTGACATGGCAATGTGGGTGCCATGATGATGTGGCAAATATAACAAAAAAATGTTGTGGGGGAGAGAAAATGAAAAGAGAGTGGCTCCCGCTGGTGACATAGCAATGTTGGGTCCCACTAGTGACATGGTGGTGTGTACATTGGTGATAGTGAAGAGAAAGAAAGAGGAGAGTGAATATATGTAGGGTCCATGCTGAGGTGGAACCCCAGTGACATGGCATGATGTTGCAACCAGCCACAGCCCATGTGGCATGCAACCATGAAGGTCGCACAGCCATAAGCCCATGGTATGCGCAGCAGCAGCACACGGCACGTAAGGAGTCCAGTGCACGTGGCCTCACTGCAGCACCACATGCACAGCCACAGGCCAGCAAGGCCCGCAGGCCATGGACCAGCTCGCCACCACATTCCTTCATGTGTTTTGTCCCAAAATTTTAAGGCATGGAATGCATGCCATCTGTTCTGAGAAATGCAAAGAGAGAAGCACCTCTCAGGTACTTTCTCATCTCAAGCGTCATTTAATTAAGACACCTGGCCATGGAGGGTATTCTATGTATTATTCAAGGGCCTTTCGGCATTCCAAATTTGGTTAGTTCAAAATAATCGCTGGAGAAGCTGCCATGTCATCGGATTTTAATTCGACGATCGCAGAAGGAGCGCGCTAATGTCACACCCCATTCTGGTTTGGCTGGATGTGAAGGGGATCATTCACCGTGATCACAACTCACCTAAGATCATACACAAGCAGTGTACACCTTAAACCACCATCTTAATCATAACACATTACCATAGCCGGAGTAAACAAGAGAATATAACGGAAGACTTCAATATATAAATCGTAAAGTGTGATGCCATCTAACGTTATAACATAATTCAGACCGTCCAACAGGCTTTACATCAATTGTAACCAAAACATAATTCTTTTATGTTGGGGGAAAATAGTCATGGATGTAAATCTGGCCGTGGATGGAGAATCTGAGATAGTCCTTGAAAAATGGGGCACATGTCACGTATCCAAGGTACACAAAGCATGAGGATAAGAGATGCTCGGGAGATGAACTCGTGTTCGACCCCCACTAAGTGATCAGACTATGATTGGACAGACTGATAGAGGTAGCTAGACATTTAATGATCTGCCATTAATGCTCATTAATGCTCATAAATACCGACAACAACCATAAATATCAAGTAAGCAGATTTGACTGGCGATGTCACCATATCGTAGACCAAATTAGCAAAAAGCAAGATTGAGAGTCTGTAAAAGTGTAAGGACATAAACAATTGTCAGAAGATATGGAGGATGTGGACTAAAAAGGGGTTGAAGAAGGTCGAGAGAGATCGTAAGCGACTGACAAGACATCCTAGTGCTGTCCTAAGGGGTCGTAATCCCTCCAACCTATTGTTCTTTAGGCGGCAGGTGATTGTGATGGTGGTAGGTGGGGAGGAGCTTGTTGGGAAAGCCCTTAATTGGACCTATAAGTAATGAAAGGATATCGACTGCAAGGGATCCGAATCCAGAATTTCTTATCATAAAGGGAGAACACCCCATTCAGGTATTATTCCAACACAGCCATTTGAGACATCCTTCTCCATTTTTATCCTAAGTTCTATCTCATCGGAAAAGAGGAGAAGTTTACTGAAGCTCCTGTATCTCAGGAAACCTCATCTCTAAGGAGCTCTAGTATTTCACTAAGGGCTCCATTTTGCTCGTCTTCGGAATTCTCTAACTTTGGCATCAGAGTAGCCCCGGGGTACATCCCACCCACATTCCTGTTGTGTTTGTGTTTCAGCTACGTGGCTCGATCTGAGAGGTTGAACGAAATCCTTCGACAACATTTCCTTTACATAATCCACCACACACACACACACACACATATATAAAGGAACAAAAAGATGCTCTATCAACCCAGCGAAGGAACAAAAAGATGCTCTATCAACCCAGCGCAGATGATGGCACAACATCAAGGATCACCATATGCACTGGCCGGGCACTGACATATATCCCCATGGTACTCCTCTAGAGGTACCTCTCCGTCGCCAATGCTTGCCACGATCATAGTGGGAGCATCCAAAATCCTCTAATAGAGTTGACTCTCTTATGGAAACATCTTAAAACAACGGTCAATCGAGGGGTGAGCAACCCGCAGCTTAGTGAGGAAATCAAGCATACAATCAAGCGGTACATGAAATAAATTAAATTAAGTTAGGTTTATGATTTGCAAAAACAAACTTCATACTCTCAATCATGGGCGGAGCACAAGACCTAGCCTACAGCCTGAGAATCGATAAACCTCGCCTTTGACGCCAGCAAACTACGGAGCGAAGAAAACTACATTCCCTACTTGTTTGGATGGGTGTTCATCCCAAAGTGTTCCCGGACTGCATGCATACATCCGTAAGTAACTTAGTGCAACAGACAACCTCGCTGCCAAGTGTGTGCACCCCCCATTACATAGGTTCCCTCATGGTGTCTAGGTTTCCAGACATACTACCTCCTCCCATGTTCTAAATCCATGGCTTCCCCCTGGATTCCAAAACCATGGGGACGAGCCTATGCCAGTACGTGAACCCCTACTGGCAAGGGTTGCAATCATTTCGGATCTACATGTTCTACTAACCATGATTACCTACATGTCATCCATATTATGGGCTGTGCCCTAGCTAAGACTCCCGACCCTAGTCCCATTGGCCATCGTAGCTTTTGCAAGACAATAGCTGGACTACACCCCACCTAAGACTCCCGATCCTAGCCCCACCCGACATCGTAGTTTCGCCAGAGTGATAGTTCACTGACCCGAGAGGTAGTCACGGTACTAGTCCATCGGTCCCCATATTCCACTCGAGTCACAATTACAATCACAACATTCATCTACATTCATCATCATTCAAGTGTTATATATATGCAAATATGTATGCTCAAACAAATACAGTTCGTAGGATGACATGTGTTATGTACAACAACCATTAATGCATCATTGGCACAAACAATTCATAGACACACAAAAATAAAGTTGGGCCCCGATTCCCTCACCTATCGGTGATCCTTTAGTAAAGTGCGAAGGTGGTTGTAGACCTTTCCAGGAGTCCCGTACTGATTTCCCTAAATGTTTGCAATTGAATTAGTATTCGATTCGTATTAAATACCCTTGTTTGTCATTTTGGTCTGGAAGACCCCTACACGGGGTCCCTTCCCAATGCGGGTTAAGAACCCAATGGTGGGGTTCGAAACACATTTCAGATTCAATCTAATGTTTTGGACCCCAATCAGAGGATGGGATTGGTGGATGTGCCACCGGTGACATACTTCGCTCAACACTTAGTCAATCTCTATCAGTTTCTGTCCTCAACCGAAGGAAGCACGCTGGTGGTTAGATCCTCCGACTGCATCATTTGCTCGATGTCAGCAAGTCTTTGGAAGGAGCCAGAGGGAAGGATCCACAGGAAAGGTGCCTCTGGTTCATTTCCTTTGCTTGATCATAGTAAGGTCTCGGGTAAGAACCAGAGGGAAGGATCCAGATGAATGGATGCCTCCTGTTCATACCCTCCGTTTCCTAAGAGAATGATCTTAAAATTAACTAAAAAAATGATCCGATGGTTGTGCCTCTGGTACATTCTCCGATAAATACACAAAGGCATCCAGAGGTTCCATGCCTCCGGATTATTTTTCCCAGCATATAAATATACAACTAAACCAGTGGATGATCTACCAGTTGGATCCTCCAGTTCTGCTCAGCTGCGAGCTTGGAGGTTCATTAATGGATTCCAACTTAGGGTTTCTGTGAGGACAATCATGGGAAATTTGGGAATTTCCCTTTTAATGAGAATGATCCTCATTTAAAATTTGTTAAAAATGGTCAAGTTTTCTACTCTCAATTACACAATGAGATCGAAAGACTTTCACCTTAAGATCTCGTCCACTCATGCCAATGGAGGGTAAAATTCGAAGTCACCACCTAGATAAGGACTAGGACCTATAAATGTTGTTTCTAACTTAGAGAAACTCTAATGACTGACTCAATTGATTGGCCAACTAATCTCACCAAAGGCGGGTAAGTGTCAATTTACAAGTTGGAAAGGTATTAGGCACCAAACTCGTCCGGTGTTGACTGGTCCCCCTATGTTCTATCCTTTCCTATAGTTTATGCATGCTTTGAGGTTATGTAACCTATGCTACACTATACAAGGGAAGCTAGTTAAGTTTCCAGTTCTCACTAAACTAAAAGATATTATACTGTGGAATTCACAATTCTACAAACAATAATGAAAGTACAAGAGATGATTATATAAGAGGAATAAAATGAATGACTAATTACACAAAGATTGATGTGCAAACCCAAAAAAATGAAAAATAATAAACAACAGTACGATCGATTTTGGGAAACATCCCAAACTGCCTACGTATCCCTATACGGCAGGAATTAGGCCAAACGTAGTTCGGACAAGGTTGTAAATACCTGTGTGTGTGCAACAAATGATGCTTCCAAAGCTATGGAACTCATCCAAAAGGTGAGATGCTCCCACAATGGTGGAACACATCTCGTGTGAGGTAATCCCTATCACAAGGCAGTCCCCTGGCGAGGTAATCCCATAATGATGGAACTTACCTCGGATGACAGTGCATAGAGTAAACAAACTCCCCCGTTGCTTACGTATCTCAATGAGAATCAGGTCAAACATAGTTCTTAATAGATGGCGGGCAGTTGGATCCCACGTGGTAACACTCAAGGAGGCAATAGCCTTGGCTCCCCTCGTACGATAAGGGTTGACTAACCTCACTCAATTCTTAGCTTGGGAAACAAATAACCCATAAAATACAAGCCCAATCTCAATCATCAACCCAATGTTCATTACATTAGTACAACAATTACCCTTGGCACTCATAGATCCGGACCTAAGGTATGGGTGGGCGTTAAGCTAAATGGGCCCACATAGGTTGGCAAGAGATTCTAGATCCATGCAGGGTTGGACTCGTTGAAGCCCCCTATCATCATAACATTGGGAGGAAGGCTACCACAGCCATACATGTGGGGCCTATGGCGAGGCCGTGCATGGTGTACCCCTAGACTATTATAGATTAGATATAAGAACGGGGACACATCACTTAAGGGTAGGGAATGTCCTACCGCTAACCCGACTCGTACAATCAATATTTGTGGGTGCTTATGAACACATTCCCACACTAACAGTTCATGTAAGCACAAACAAACTAAATTAATTTTAACAAGAAATCATACCCTAAGAAATTTAAACTTATGGCCAAAATAGAGATAAACAACGAATGTGCTAATTAACCTGTAATCATGGCAAGTGAGATAAATGAGGAGTAAATTGGGCTGACCTAACAAAAATAGAATTAAAATCATATGGGCCAAATAGAAAAAAGAAAACTAATCCACATTGGCCTAATTTAATTAAAGATAACAAATCAACATAGGCCGAATCTAATCAAAGAGAACTGATCCACATGGGTTAACATACACATGAGGGGTCATATGATTTGATTCAGGATAAAAGATACTATTGGCTAATCAAGATAAGGGATCTTTTTCGGTGGAAACTAAAAAATCAATCCGATACAATTCAAAGAGGAATACAAAGACGCTCTAACGATGGAAGCCTAGAACCCCAAGGAGACTAGCGAAATCCTATATAGGTGAGCAACAATGGAACATGGATAAACGAAACAAAAAGAATATCAAAACAAATCATAAAAAAAATGCAAGGACGAATACATTCACAGCAATAAGAAAGAACAAAGAAAATTCAAAAGTATCAGAAGATTTTAAGAAACTAAAAATGAAAATCATGGTAGCATCAAATGGAAGCTATAAGAAATATAAAGATGACTAACGAATCCATAAAGAAATTTGCATTGAAATAAAAGAAAAGATGTAGAGAAATACCTGAGATGATAAGTAGAATGCATGAAAGAGGGGCCAAACACCAAAGAGATTGGAATAGCAACTTGCTAGAGAAGATGTTTAAAATGCACAAAGATCGTGCTGACGAACTATTACAATAGAACCTTGTCGGAACAAATAAAGGACTAGAAAAATGAAGCGTCATCGAACAACTAGAAAAATCACAAAAGTCTAATGGCAACTGAGATTCACCAGTAAATGGGTCCGAAAGTTTATTGCTGATAAACTGATTCAAGAGGTTGTTGTCGATGTCATGCACAAATCTCCATAGATTGTTACAAAAGGAAGTGGTTGCCAAGAAACACAAAAATAATCAATGACATAAATAGAGAAGCCTGAACTTGTCGCCATAGCCACAAGCAGAGAAACACAGATTGTCGTCAGCTTGATTGGAAAAATCAGAAATTGAACGAAAATTGTCACAGCCCATTCCTAGAATTAGGCATGATATCCAGGTCAACCTACGTGATGACCTGAATCCTCCCAGGAACTAACAACTATAGTGATCTACTAATAAACCCCACAGTCTACATAAGCAATATCCACAATAACAATAAAGAAACATAATAATAATAGCGGAAGCAAATACTAAATGACAGATGCTAACTAGTTGTATCATAACATAAGTAAGGTTTAGAATTATGAATACATTCACTGTTTTTTACTAAAGTAATACCCATATCCAATATACACATAACCAAAATAAAAGAGTAAACTTGTCCAACTGTCTAGATAAATTACACTATGTATCTACAAAAGTAAATCATAAGGGAGAGGGAGAGAGAGTATGGGGAGGGCTGTGTCAAGCGTAAACGCAATCGTTGTAGGTGCAGCCCTCGCCGTGCTCCTCAGAATATTCCTAGTCCACGAAAGCGACGCTTGCCAGTGGAGACTCCATATATTCCGCCACAGAGTAATCTACATCAGAATCTGATAATAAGTATCGATACGAGGGATGAGCTCCCATCCCAGCTCAGTAAGGAATCTGATATCACCTGTTATGCACCAATGCATATGATGATTTCTAATGTTAGGTTTTGGTATGGTTCTATAGGTGCACTTAGTGTGTCTACTGCAGCTTTCGACCCTGTCTACGGCTTGATAGTTTTCACACTTCATGCACCAGGCTAAGGTAGAAGTAGGATGCCCAAGTCTCTTTTGTCAAATTGCTTCTACAAGTGGACCCCCCTCGGAATTTCAGTCCAATGCCTGCCACCTCCCTTAGGCTAGAACCTAGGTAATTAAACCTTTTAATGCCTATCATGTGAAACAATATGTAAAATATAACACGGTCGCACCCTAGTAGAGACCCCTAGTCCCCAATCACCTGGGCTAATGTGCCCCTGGTAAGTACTAGAAATAAGTCTAGGCCCGTATACCCATGCGCCACCTTCACCCGGTACCTACACGTCACACTGGCCCAAGACCTGTGTACCCATGCGTCACCTTCCACTAGTACCCACACATCACACGAGTCATACACACCACCAACCATAACACCAATAAAAGCATACATAGTTGTCATAATGCAACGCATGCTCAAATATCACAGTTATTGGATGACATGTTAAATAGCATACAATAATAGACATTCACATATGTCCTAAGTCTATGGACTCGACCCCTCACCTGTAGGCACCACTAGTGCTGAAGAACCTGGAAGTCGATAGTAGGCTTCGTCAAATACCCGCATTAGTTTACCTATTTAATTACATAGATTTATTATGTTAGTTAAGTATCCTTTAATACATCATAGACATGTTCTAAATGTCTCTATGCGGGTCCCAAGATAGGTCGAGACCCCAACGGTTTGTCCTTGAAGGATCTAACTAGGCATGCTGACCAACAATGGCCAAGGTGGCAGATGGTTCTAGGGGATGTACCTCGGGAATTAGCCAACAACTAAATATTATAGTTTTCGATCAAGGAAGAGCTGAAGGATTGAGGCGGATGGTTATGCATCCAGCACATCCACCGGATGGCACCTATCATAACAATAGACTCATAGAGAGTAAGGTGGAGGTACAACCGGATGGTGGTACCTCCAGCTTACACATAGCCCGTCCGGCCCCTTGTGGGCATGCAGACCCATAAGGGTGGCAGACGCAAGGCATAACTGGGGGATGCTACCCAAAGGATCATGCCTCCCGATATTGAGCCTCCGGCTTAACACCACTGATGATAGGGTAACACTAACAAAGAGTGAGGCGGAGGCATTGGCGGATAATGTTTTCGCCGGCTCTGCCTCTGGTTCAGCTTAACCAAAACTAGGTTAAGTATGGGTCTGGGGGAGGATGGGGCCTTGCTGGCCCCTTCGCCATCCAGGCCATACATGGTCAAGGCATAAATAACAGGAGGCAGAGGCAGTGCCCTAGACTCTAGCACGGGTCCGCCGGTTGAGTTCGAAAAATCAGACTCAAGCGAGGAATGGTCTCTAAATAGGGAGTTTTGATTCCCCAACTTTATGTAATCCATTTTGAGTGGTGGGAAACAAAGTCCCACTCTTATACATCATTTTAGGTCCACTTATACCTCTAATGGAGGTAAGGGGAAACCAATCCTATATTCTAGGGTTTGGTGGCCTCCATTAATAAAGGTCATTTATGTTGGAACACCACCATCAATGATGCTCCACCACACTTACTAGGGAAAGGAGAAAAGGATGGGGGAACCAACCTTGCTGCAAGGAGGAAAATCCCACATGAGCTTGAGCTTGATACTTAAGCTCCAACTTCTCCACCTAACCATAACTCTCACTCTCAATGGTCTCAAAAGGGAAACAAGGAGCTTGGGCTCCTTATTTATAGAAACCTAAGGAAAGAGAGTGTACTCTCACCCATGAGCCGATGGTTGGGAGTCGGATGACGCATCTGCTTGCTCTGCAATCGACAGGGCTAAAACGTAGCCCCAACCTTCCCTCATTGAGCCCCACACACTGGGTTACATGCTAGGCCCATCCAAGGCCTACTAAGGTTACTATAATTCACATGGTGCAGGTGATAGGACTCAATTATGATTCGGATATATCCATCGGGTCTACATCAGTGACATCAGCTGTCCGAGTGGGAAGACTTGGCAAAGGAGAAATCCGGGTCAGTAGGGATTTCTAGTGTGGGTCTTACAGAGACGGTGGGGGAAATGTGTAGGATTGTGCCGAAGAATCAATGGGATAGTTGAAGAAAAAATTAAACAAACATGAAAAGGAAAGAACACAACCGTTGGCCGTCATCGAGCTTCTTTTAACACTCTCTGTGCCTTCCTTTATGATACCCCCCTTTTACTCTTTCTCCCTCTTTTCCAGAAAGAAATGAAAAAACCTCTTTTCCTAAACCCTATCCCTCTTTCATAGCCTCATCATTAAGAAAAAAGGAAAAAAAATGTATCTACCCTCATGGTCTTTACCCCTCACAATCACATTTCAAAAGAAAAAGGCTATGTTGGAAAGAAGGTGCTCTTTTTGTTTATTATTTTACAAAGAAACTCAAAGGTAATTATGGTTTCCACAAGATTTACATATGTATCCCTTAAAGAACACAAATAACTTTTTCATAAGAAAAAAGAAAATTCATTGACATATGGTCTCATTCTTTTTCTTATCATATATTTTTTTTATTATTATTTTATTTTTCTTTTTTCCTTTTCTTTTTTAGCATTATTTCTCAAATAACAAAACTTAACTCAATAAAAATGAAACCAAAGCTTTATTTCCCAGCCCACTCGATTTTTTCTCAGTTTTGTCCCCCCTCTCTCGCATATCTAGGGAAAATAGTTGGCCGAAGAGGCATCTTTGAAGATTGCCTAAGTGATTTCCCCATGACATTGCAAGAGAATGAGCTGCGTCATTTGCCACCACTTGTCTGGTTCACCTTCTAGTTAGAAGGTGGCTCACATGACCTTCTGTGGGTCCGAACAGCATAAGTTACCCAACATATCCTCCATGGCTTGGACCCAATTCATGGAGTGCGATGGGTCTACCTCTTGCCCAATGAAGTGTGCAAGCATCATTCATTGGAACCTGTGCATTGCCTTCATGGTGATTATCTATACCAGCTCCTGGGGAGGTAATGCTACCTCGCTAGCTGATGCTATTTTCGAGGCCTGTGATGTTGATGAACTCCCAACAGCTAACCAAGTTAATGGGGATGGGCTTGGAAGTAGCCAAAAATCCCCTCATAAGCTATTGATGTTGCCCTTCGCAGCTTCTCGATATGGGTAGGGAACTTTTCCTTGAAGGTTCTGCAATCAACTCCATCGGTGGCTCTGAGGGTGTGGATTCCTTGTTCATGTACTTGCGAGGCATCATTGGTTATCTTAGGGGTAAGACCTGAAAATTTTCAAACCCGATGTTAGTAGAAGCAACACTAAACTAGTCGACGAGAATTTTACAATTGTTTACGTATGGGATGAGAGGTCAACACAATTTTTTTGGAGATTAGTTGAATCTCTCTTTAGCTCAAGATAAGGGTTTAAATATTAGGTAGCGGAGAATGATCGGGAGCATGTGTTGCTGGATACCCCACAACTTATAGGTAAAACCGGCATAATAACCCTGACAATAGGGCCCTCCAGTTTAAGCAGCCGGTAGGAGCAAGATCCCTAGGGACCCTTCTGTGTTCGAAGTAGTAGATGAATGACAGTTGACCATGCTACCGCCTCTAGGGTTCCATCGGCTTACTAACAACTCCCAAGTGCTCATCGAGAAGGAGGCGGCGGCACAGGCGATTGAGGATATAGCTGGATGTGCCTTCGATTTCCTTACACTTAAAATTTTTCTAGATTGTGGGTTATGGCGGTAGGAGAGATCCGGTGGTAAGGTCAACCGTCTCATCCGTCTGCTAATACTCTAGGAGTTTCTATAAGTAAGGAGACAACACAAGGCGGCTAGAGAGTCCATCGGAACTGTGGATTTGTCAGCCCATTTAAGGAGCCAAAATTTAAAAATTTAAAGTTTGGCCTATCCGACAGAATTGTGCCGGCCCCAGGTGTTTAAGTGGTCGGTCCCCCAGTTCTGCGAAATCTTGAGCCCATAAAAAGGACTTGATTGTTTTATTTTTGAAACCCCACAATTCATAACCGGAGGGAAGAACCCTAAGGTGCCGGCAGAGCCTCCCTAAAGCCTTCCTTGCTTGTTTTAGAGCTGTTCCCAACCCCGTTTCATCCCTAATCTCGACTTGATAAGTTTCCTTCTCCTTTCCCTCCTTAAATTTTATTTGGTTGATGTTAAGGCTCTTTATTCTACTAATCAAGGGAAAATGGGGGAAACCTTAGGGTTTTGGACTCCCTTACTCGAACCCCTTTGGACATTTGACCTTTCTCCCATGGTTTTGGCTATCCGTTGGTACCACTGTGGTGTCGGTAGAGATACATGGCTCAGCCATTGCCTTCTGTGCCCATTTAGTTAGGGTTCCCTCTACCCCATTTGGGTGGGATTTAAGGGGAAAACCAAGGTCTTGGGGTTTCTCCTTCACAGGCCATATGGTTTCGAACCCTTACTTCCAGATTGGGATGCCCCCAGTTTTGGTTAGGGCTTATCTCCCAATGCAGCCCATTTTGGTTATGCATGGTGGCCTATAATTTCCTAGCACAAGGCACCCCAGGTGTAGGGGCTCGCATGCCCTAAGTGCATGCCCAAAGACAAATTTGTCAGACTGTCCAGGCATCCCTTATACTCACATTGGGTTGGTCCTTTGTTGCCAGCCCTACTTTTGGCTAGAACTAGACAGCTTTAATACTGGGGGTCTTAAGTGTGGGTATACCACCTGCTCTAACACGAACCTTGTTGTGAGTCTTGGGGTGCCTAGTTTATCCTAGGTAAACCCAGTTTACCCTAGGCATTACTTTATACATGCCTCAACTATTTGTTCTGGTAATACTAACTCCATTTATTGATTCTTCCCCTTGTAAGTATACATGGCCCCTCCCAGGAGATAGTTCCCCCCAAGGGCTTAGGGATTTGATGCCTTCTGGTTCCATTCATATAAAGAGAGTTGAAATCGGACTATTTCAGGGATCAAGAGGAGGAGAAGGGCTGTTACATTGTTTATGAGGACCTCGTACGTTTTGGTATTCATGAGACAATCGAAAAGATAGGTTGGGCAGGAGGATGTATACCCCAATTTGGTGCGGCACTTTTATTACATCCTATGACATGGGGTGGACAACACGATTGGAGCACTACGCATCACTAGCCGAGTGAAAGGCGTAGACCTGAGATTGGACATCACTTGCCTAGCAGAGATGTTGGGTATATCTGCCCCGGGGGTGAGCGCTTGTATTGGGGTCCCCGGGCCTCTATCGATATTCCTGAAACTAAGTGGAACCAAGTCCTAAACACTCTACTTCCTCCAGAGATGATAGGGGAGGAGGGAATCATAGTGTCGAATTTCCACCCTATCCCTAAGGTCATCAATAGGACAGTCCAGCATGACATTCACCCTCATGCTGGGCACCGAAAGGAGTTGAACTCCTTTGCAGTATATGTGACTTATCGAATATTCATCGAGTAGGCGTTGTGCCTCCATTACAATATTTTGCGCACCATATTATTTACTGTTGAGTATGCTGGCACCAACAAGTTACCCTACAGATGCTTGATGACCTGGATCTTCATGGAAAAGGATGTTGTTCTTACTAGGGAGGTCGTTAGGAATGGCCCAGAGTCTTTTGATTTTGGATGGGGCTCTATTGTCATAATGAAGCTACACGAGACCTGTAAGACCCGCACTCCGTGAACCCGATCTAAACCTTGATTTCATGTCGTAACAGGTCTTCCGATCATCACCGGGCCAGACGGGACGAGCGGATGACAAACAGGTACAAAACTGGAACAAAGACGGTCAAATAATCATTATTTTATGTTGACCGATCGATGGTACCGGTCTTGGTACCGGTCGACCGGTATGGTCTGCGCAACAGACTAGCAAGATCCAGAATTGGATCTTTGCGGGTCCTATTTTCCTAATTCCGAATCCTAAGACTTTCCTAATCCTAAGAGGCTTCCTAAACCTAATTCCTAGCCTATTTAAACCCCTCTAAGCCTCCTAGAATCCTTTCCATTATCTCTCACAAACCCTAGAGAGGAGAAGGAGGTTGGAAAGGAGAAGAAGCTAGGAGGAAGAAGGAAGTGCCGCCCTTGCCGTTCGACGACGCTCACCTTACGCCAGTCAACGGTAAGTGTTTGAATCATTCTTCTTACTCTATGACTCTAGGATAGTTATATGGGTAGATCAATACCATGCAAAGCAGGTATTGATCTAAAACCCTAATTGGGCATTAAACCTTAAATTGCCGTTAAACCCTAGATTCGAGTTCTAGGATGATTATCATCAAAACTAGACTTGAATGAGTTGGAGATAACTCTAACTCAAAGCCCAGACTTAGAATGGATAGGAGAAACCCTGGAATCAATAGAGAATGATCGACGGTAGTCGAAAAACCAAGTGTATGGTCTTCCGGAGACATACCGATCGACTATACCGGTTGCACCCTGTGCGACCGGTATGTTGCGACCGGTACCTTCCGGGGGGCTGGTCTGTGGGGACCGGATGACCATACCGGTCGCCAGATTTTCCCCACAGAGCTACGACCCGTACATGCCACCGGTCATCTCTGTGAGTGTAACTTTGTAACATCGTTGGTTTCTGACCAACGTAAACCCTAAGAAACTATTCTAATTGAACCATAATATTATGTAGGACTTCGTGATAGCACGTTTGGATCTTGCGACGTGGAGCAAGCTATCAAACAAGCTTCAGGTAAGGGAGTCTAACCTAAACCCTAATAATTAATGGACAGTAAATCTTTGTTAACGACCCTGAATATGTGTTGTGATGTTTGTGCATATTCACATGCCATCTTTTATTCCAGTTATTATTATTGTTCATGTATATTCCATATGATAGGACGTGATTGTTAAGCATGTGGTTGTTTTCGTTGGAGTGTGGAATGGGAAGGGCATGGGGCCTGGGATCATTCCTCACTCTGACACCTTTTGTAGTATTCTATTTTAACATGCTTGATACAGGTGGGGTATCAGGGGAAGGTCGTGGCACGGTGGTCTCCGATGTTGATGTTGACCTGGCCATGATGATGTGACACTGTGGTCTCCGATGTTGACGCTGGCCTGGCTGCGATGCTTTAGCTCTATCTCTATGCCGTAGGGAGTTATGTTGGGATAGGGTCTACCTGTGTATTGTTCTATCCTAGTGTGCTAGTTGCGGATAGGGTATCAGGGGGAGGTGAGGTATTGTAGTCTCTAGCCCAGCCTGCACGCTTTAGCTCTATCTCTATGCCGTAAACGGCTGTACTGGGATAGAGCTTACATTGATGACATATAGGATTGGTTAGTTATGAGCCTAGTTTGCAAGCCCTGGCCAGTAGGGGCTTAGGTACTGGTATGGGTGGAGTATCAGGGGAGGTGCGGGTATACCTTAGCTCTATCTCTATTCCATGATGGGTGCATGTGGGTCGGTGGTGGTGTGATCTACTGTGCGAAGCCACACACTCGTGTATGAGGTGAGGCGGCCACCAAACCTTTCTATAGCACATTACAAACTTAAACCAGACCACAACATAAAATGATTGTTACTCATGCATAATATTGTGAAACTGTCTGATTGTCTTACTAAGCTAAGTTGTGAGCTCACCCTTTGTACGTACATTATTTTTAGATGTTGATGCAGGTTACACGGTGGATGACTATATGAACGCGCCGGCGTATGGTGGCGTTGCTGCCCTGGACGTACAGGCAGTAGCGGACGAGCATGATGCTTCATGCGAGTGTTCTTTCTGCGTGTACCTTTGATTGGATTTTTATTTATTTTAATTATTTTCAGTTGGATTAAAGAGATGTAAAGATATTTAGTTTATATTTGGATTTTGAATAATTAGATATTTTATTTAAATTTATCGATAGATTCTCAGTTCATTTATTTAAAGACTTCTGTTGTACTATTTATATTCTGATTGTGCTTATGTGTAATGGTTTGTATGAGTGGACTCGGTGTATTCGAGATCCTGGTGTGAACCGTTGGTTCAGTGACGGTTCACTCACACCATTCTGGTTGGTTCAGAATTGGGGTGTAACAACTTGGTATCAGAGCTCCTCGAGCTCTGTCCAACAAACCATATTGCACTTAACTAAGTCGATGAACTGAGTTAGGAAAATTTGAAAATTTTTATACAAACACACCCTAAGCATTGCTTGATACCTGAGACTGATTAAGAAAGAGCATAATATACTATATTAAATATAGAATTTAATGATACTCATGCACTAGTTAGGAAAACCATAAAACTTCCATTAAACAGAAAAGAGAGTATCAAATGTAATAGTACTATAGGGTACAGTCCACAAACCGGACAGTTACCCTGATACATAAATATACCAAAATGAACAGGGAGGCTTATACAACACATTTGAGAGCAGCCCTACAACGGCTGAGAAGGGAGAAGCTTTATGCTAAGTTCAAGAAGTGTGAGTTTTGGCTGAAGGAAGTGGCTTTCTTGGGCCATGTAGTATCTGAAGAGGGTATCAAGGTTGATCCAAGTAAGATAGCTGCTATAGTAGGATGGGAAGCACCAAAATCTGTTGCGGAGATTCGTAGTTTCCTTGGGTTGGCTGGTTATTATTGAAGATTCGTGGAGGATTACACCAGAATCGCTGTTTCACTCACCAAACTAACCAAGAAGGGAGAGAAATTCATATGGACAGATGAGTGCGAGAAGTGCTTTCAGACTTTGAAGTCAAGACTAGTCTCTGCACTTATCTTGACCATCCTAGAACCAAGCGTACCATTTATCTTATATACGGATGCTTCAGGGTTGGGTCTTGGGTGTGTATTGATGCAAGGAGAATAGGTAATTGCTTATGCATCAAGACAGTTAAAAGAGCATGAGAAGAATTATCCAACGCATGATTTGGAGTTAGCAGCGGTTATACATGCCATCAAAACTTGGAGACACTACTTGTACGGTGAAAAGTTTCAGATTAAGTCAGACCACAAGAGCCTAACCTATCTGTTCACTCAGAAAGACCTGAATATGAGACAGCGGAGATAGCTGGAATTACTAAAAGATTATGACTGTGACATCCAGTATCATCCGGGTAAAGCAAATGTTGTGGCTGACGCCTTAAGCAGAAAGTGGGCATCGAAACCTGAGGCCGGGCCAAGTACAAATGCTGCATTGTGTGCTGCAGCCTCAAGTACAATGGAAAATGATGAAGAGCATATAATAGAGACTACAGAAGATCCAGTTGAGCAAGGCTTAATTCATAAGTTCACCATGATGTTCGCAGCTTTGAAGATCTCACCGGATCTAGTTGATGAAGTCAAGGTAGCAATCCTACAGGATCCACATCTCAAGACAGTGCAAGAAGATCTAGAGAAGGGTACGAGCAATCCTGACTTTACCTTGGATTCAGACAAGGTACTCAGGTATCATGGACGGTTATGTGTACCTGAGAGTGAAGGCTGCAATATCAGAAAGCGAGTTATGACTGAAGCTCATTACACCCCATATTCGGTACATCCAGGAAGTACCAAAATGTATCATGATTTAAGAAGACTGTATTGGTGGAGGGGTATGAAAGCAAGTATAGCTCGTTTCATGTTCCAATGTCTGAATTGTCAACAAGTTAAAGCAGAAAGGCAGAGACCCACAGGTTTGCTGCAACCACTACCGAAACCTTCATGGAAGTGGGATTGTATCACAATGGATTTCGTCATTGGCCTACCCTTGACACCAAGGTCGGTGGATGCAGTTTGGGTTATAGTCGATCGACTCACCAAGACAGCTCGATTCATTGCGGTCAGACCTCAGTATACCATGGACAAGCTGGCCAAGTTATATGTAGATAATATAGTCAGACTTCATGGCGTCCCAGAAAGTATAGTATCTGACAGAGACCCTCATTTTACATCAAAGTTCTGGGGAGGATTACAGAAAGCTATGGAAACCAAGTTGAAGTTTAGTACATCTTCCACCCTCAGACAGATGGGCAGTCAGAAAGGACTATTCAAATTTTAGAAGATATGCTCCGCGCTTGTGCATTAGACTTCAAGGGAGCTTGGGACGAGAAGCAATCGCTTATCGAGTTTGCTTATAACAACAACTATCATGGCTACAATTCAGATGGCTCCATATGAAGCACTCTATGGGAAAAAGTATCAAACAACTCTATTATGGAATGAGGTGGGAGAAAGAAGAATTGTAGGACCGGAGTTCGTTGAAGAAACTTGTCGAGCGATTGATCAAATCAAGGAGAGAGAGTAAAGACAGCTCAAGTTCGACAGAAGCACTATGCGGATAATCGATGTCGAGATCTGGAGTTTGCAGTGGGTGACAAAGTATTCTTGAAGATATCACCGGTGCGAGGTCTGAAAAGGTTTGGTAAGAAGGGGAAGCTATGCCCTAGGTATGTGGGACCAAACGAGATATTGACCAGATGTGGTAATGTAGCATATCAATTGGCTCTACCACCATCTATGTCAAGCGTTCATGATGTGTTCCATTTATCATTATTGAAGAAATATGTCAGGGATCCATCACACATCTTGACAGCAGACCCCCCAGACTTGACAGAGGACTTAACATTTGAAGTGGTACTTGTGATGCTCTCAAGCCGAAAGGTACAACAACTTCGAAGCAAGGATATCCATTATGTGAAGGTGCATTGGAAAAGCCAAGATGTCGAAGAAATTACTTGGGAGGAGGAGAGCGCGATGAGAAAGGAGTACCCTAACCTTTTCGACGATCAAGGTACGTTCAAATTTCATGGCCGAAATTTCTTTTAAGGGTGGGGGAGTTGTGAGACCAACATGCAAATTTCGGGGATGAAATTTCTTTTAAGGGTGGGGGAGTTGTAAGACCCGCACTCCGTGAACCCGATCTAAACCTTGATTTTATGTCGTAACAGGTCTTCCAAACATCACCGGGCCAAACGGGACGAGCGGATGACAAACAGGTACGAAATCAGAGCCAAGACGGTCAAATAATCATTATTTTATGTTGACCGATCGATGGTACCGGTCGACCGGTATGGTTTGCGCAACAGACTAGCAAGATCTAGAATTGGATCTCTACGGGTCCCACTTTTCTAATTCTGAATCCTAAGACTTTCCTAATCCTAAGAGGCTTCCTAAACCTAATTCCTAGCCTATTTAAACCCCTCTAAGCCTCCTATAATCCTTTCCATTATCTCTCACAAACCCTAGAGCGGAGAAGGAGGTTGGAAAGGAGAAGAAGCTAGGAGGAAGAAGGAAGTGCCGCCCTTGCCGTTCGATGACGCTCACCTTATGCCAGTCAATGGTAAGTGCTTGAATCATTCTTCTTACTCTATGACTCTAGGATAGTTGTATGGGTAGATCAATACCATGCAAAGCAGGTATTGATCTAAAACCCTAATTGGGCATTAAACCCTAAATTGCCGTCAAACCCTAGATTCGAGTTCTAGGATGATTATCATCAAAACTAGACTTGAATGAGTTGGAGATAACTCTAACTCAAAGCCTAGACTTAGAATGGATAGGAGAAACCCTGGAATCAATAGAGAATGATCGACGGCAGTCGAAAAACCAAGTGTATGGTCTTCCGGAGACATACCGGTCAACTATACCGGTTGCACCCTGTGCGACCGGTACCTTCCGGGGGGCTGGTCTGTGGGGACCGACTGACCATACCGGTCACCATATTTTCCCCACAGAGTTGCGATCAGTACATGCCACCGGTCAACTCTGTGAGTGTAACTTTGTAACATCGTTGGTTTCTGACCAACGTAAACCCTAAGAAACTATTCTAATTGAACCCTAATATTATGTAGGACTTCGTGATAGCACGTTTGGATCTTGCGACGTGGAGCAAGCTATCAAACGAGCGTCAGGTAAGGGAGTCTGACCTAAACCCTAATAATTAATGGACAGTAAATCTTTGTTAATGACCCTGAATATGTGTTGTGATGTTTGTGCATATTCAAATGCCATCTTTTATTTCCAGTTATTATTATTGTTCATGCATATTCCCATATGATAGGATGTGATTATTAGGCATGTGGTTGTTTTCGTTGGAGTGTAGAATGGGAAGGGCATAGGGCCTGGGATCATTCCTCACTCTGGTACCTTTTGTAATATTCTATTTTAATATGCTTGGTACGGGTGGGGTATCAGGGGAAGGTCGTGGCATGGTGGTCTCCGATGTTGATGTTGACCTGGTCATGATGATGTGACACTGTGGTCTCCGATGTTGACGCTGGCCTGGCCGCGATGCTTTAGCTCTATCTCTATGCCGTAGGGAGTTATGTTGGGATAGAGTTTACCTGTGTATTGTTCTATCCAAGTGTGCTAGTTGCGGATAGGGTATCAGGGGGTGAGGTATTGTGGTCTCCAGCTCGGCTTGCACGCTTTAGCTCTATCTCTATGCCGTAGACGACTGTACTGGGATAGAGCCTCCATTGATGACATATAGGATTGGTTAGTTGCGAGTCCAGTTTGCATGCCCTGGCCAGTAGGGGCTTAGGTACTGGTATGGGTGGAGTATCAGGGGAGGTGCGGGTATACCTTAGCTCTATCTCTATTCCATGATGGGTGCATGTGGGTCGGTGGTGGTGTGATCTACTGTGCGATGCCACACACTCGTGTATAGAGGTGAGGCGGCCACCAAACATTTCTATAGCACATTGCAATCTTAAATCAGACCACAATATAAAATGATTGTTACTCATGCGTAATATTGTGAAACTGTCTGATTGTCTTACTAAGCTAAGTTGTAAGCTCACCCTTTGTACGTACATTATTTTTAGATGTTGATGCAAGTTACACGGTGGATGAATATATGAACGCGTCGGCGTATGGTGGCGTTGCTGCCCTGGACGTACAGGCAGTAGAGGACGAGCATGACGCTTCATGTGAGTGTTGTTTCTGTGTGTACCTTTGATTGGATTTTTATTTATTTTAATTATTTTCAGTTGGATTAAAGAGATGTAAAGATATTTAGTTTATATTTGGATTTTGAATAAATATTTTATTTAAATTTATCAATAGATTCTCAGTTCATTTATTTAAAAACTTTCGCTGTACTAATTGTGGTTATGTGTAATGGTTTGTATGAGTGGACACGGTCTATTCGAGATCCTGGTGTGAACCGTTGGTTCAGTGACGGTTCACTCACACCATTCTGGTTGGTTCAGAATTGGGGTGTAACAAGACCATCATGTCTGATCCGAAGTTGGAGGCATGTTCGAGACTAGAGCGAGGTAGACGCCACCTTAAGCACATGGAAATAGCTAGGGGAGGTGCTAGAGTAAGTCGTGGGGTACGTATGGGAGGACAGGGAGCTGCTCCTCCTCCTCCTGTTGCTGTTAGTGAGAGTGACAGTAGTAGTGACAGCGACAGTGACAACAATAATGATAGTGATGATGAGGATGAGGCCCCCGAGGGGTAGGGTTCTCCCCTAGTTGTCAGAACCTCCAAGACTTGTAGTCTTATGGTTAAGTTTGTTGGAATTTTTTGATTTTAAACATAATTTACCAACACTTTCCCGCTAATATCTTATACATAAGAAATCGTCACAAATGAGTGTCATAAGACAAAAAACATATTAAATAGACTAAATGTAAGGAGAATAAATATATAAAATTATGAATCCATCCAGTGATTTAAAAGGAAAGTACACCCGGGGGGGGGGGGTTGAAATTTCCCTATTATTTTTCTTAAAAGATAAATTTCAAAAACAAGATTAATATAACTATGCTTTAGTAGATGGGAGTACATATTTGTTTATTGATATAAAAACATGTTGTTAGACAATGCATCAAGGAGAATACTTGATTTTTAATAGAATGATTGGATTCTATTTGACAAAATGGGTACCTAACACTTTCCCTTATTCATCCTTACTTAAATCTCTATCCATATCAGTTTCTTGTCTCTTCTGAGGCCAGATAAGGGATATTCTTATCGACAACAATCTGGTGTCAACTGACAACAGCAAATACCAAAATACTTATGTATTTTGAGATTATTGTGGTGGCCCAATGACATCCTAAATGGAATCCAATCGACCATTGACACGAACCATTGTCAAGTAAATGGACCCCAATTTAAGGGGATAGAGATAGAATTCCTCTCCTGTCGTCGAAGGTGCCAGTCATGATCATATTGTTTTCAGTTATCTCGATTGAACTAGTGGTTTACTCCTTAGGCTTTGTTTAGTTGCAAGTGAAATTGAAGCGAAGGGAAGTTAAATTTTTATTCTTTAAATGAAAACTTTTGTAATGATTACAGCACATGCTATCATATTACTATCCAACTAATTCTAAATTATTCCACATTTAGTTTTTAACTTACACTTCACTTTGCAATTAAATCCCTCCCATTTGAAAAGGGAAATAAATTTTATATCTTATAAGTATCATCACTAAATATGTTAAGAAAAATGAAATAAATTTTACATCTTATACAATCATATTGTGTTACCACGACAAAAGTTTCTATTTAAAGTATAAAAATTTCACTTTCCTTCCCTTTCATTTCCCATGCAACCAAACAAAGCTTTAACGATTACCAGACTGGAAAAGTCATTGGTTGGTTGAACCAAAAAGCCACAGTTCTGTTTTCCTCATTTTTTCAAAATCGGAAAAGAAATTGCAAAACCAAAAAAGGTTCAACTTTTCTTGAGTTTTGACTGTGGATTTGGTCTGATTTCGAAACTATTGAAAAGTCATAACTGTTGAAAATACAACGAAGACAATCTGGAAGCGATTGGAAAGTTAAAAACTCTTGAAATGACAAGGAAGACGATAAAATATGTTTGTCATGTAGTTGAGGTAGGTCGTAGAGATGTAGAGGAACTATGAGGCAAGCAGCTTTAGTGGTTGAACTGATTTGGAGGCATGTATGCCTGCTCCCATTGACTTGGCTTCTCCAGTCTTGTCCACCTTCCATGAAAAGCACCATATGACTTAGATAGCAGGGTGGTGGAGCCTTGGAGGCATGAATGCATGCTCCCATTGACTTGGCTTCTCCAGTCTTGTCCACCTTCCACGAAAAGCAAGCAAACAACATACTATAGAGGATTTAGTCAAGTGGCCGTGAGAAGCACGCAAAACAGCTCTAATTAATGACACATAAATACTGGTATGGAGTCCGAATCTTCTCCTATGCATACGGGCATAGGAGAGCTGGCGGAGACCGCTGGATGGCCACCAAGTGGAGTGTCGATAATCTGATGGTTGCAATATCTTTCTGTACCAGATATCGATATAGTTCATTATCTTCTTCGCCCTCTTCTTCTTCTTCTTGAGGGATTTCTCCGTCCGGTTGAACAAAACGAAGCTTGAGGCGTCCATCTTCCCGACAAGAATGAAGGAATTCCTGGGTAGGCCTGATCTCCTTGAGGATGAGTCTTTCGGCTGTAGGATCTGAAGCAAACCAGGGCTTCCCACTCCTCCCAACGCAAGAATTCGGAGGCGGGAAAGAGACTATGGTCTGATCTCTGGAAATAGATTCACCAACAGAGAAGGTGCCAGCTCCGATATAGGGACGGGTTTTGAGAAAGAAGTAGAGAAACAGAACATAGAGGAAGAACCATGTTCTGTTTCACGCGGCCATCGACCTCCCGTATGAGAAGCAAATCCATTTTTATAAGAATTATTTCCATTAAAATATAAAGATTTGCCAAATTAGGGACTTCTCCAATTTTAAGAGGAGACTATGAGAAACAGATGATGGTTTTTTTTTTCCCTGTGCTTTTCTTGAAAGAAAAGAAAAATGGTTTCTTTTGCCTACAGAAACTCTGCAAAATTCGATCTACAACATTTATAGAGAGCCATAGGAAGAAGAATAATAAAAAAAAGGGAGTGTGAATCAAAGACAATTGCCAGTTTTTGCCTGGGCATTATCAGTTTCTTTCAGCTTGGTATTAGTAGACATATCCTGATCGTCTGCTTCTCCATTTTTGCCACCCAAAACTTCATCATCTCCTTCTTGTCATCGGCATTGTCAACTTTGTCTTCAATCAGAACGGACTGTAAGGAAAAGGGTGATTGAGGAGATAAAGAAGAAGGATCAGGATTGTTATTGATGTTCTTCTCATGGAAGTGAAGTTCACCGAAAACCGAAATCGAAAAACAGTTTCTCAATTTTGATACAATGAAGTTTTGTCGTAGTAAGTCTTTTTTAATCCAGAGATGTCATCACCGTAGGATTGGAACACCAACACGTGGTGGTCATCCAACAGTCACCGCCAGCTCTCCTATGCCCGTACGCATTGGAGACGATTCGGATCTGGTAGGGGCCTCAATCATGGGATAAGGTTGGACTTTCTGGGTTGGAGCAATGAATATATGGCCTTGAAAAGCATGTGAATGTCGTCATCTACCCAAGACTCTAATTTATTAGTGCCACACATTGCTAGGAGGCCTGAGTCGTGTGGTTGAGTTTAGTCTGGCCATTGGAGTCTTCATTTCACATGGGCTGACTGTGAAATGATCTCTCTTCTCTTGGATATTTGTAGTTGAACTCTAATTGATTCTCATGTTAGCATACGAATCATGCAGTCGGACAGAGAACTTTTACTTAAAATAATAAATAAAACCAACAAATCAGACTAGGTAGTTTTGCTTAAAATTGTACTGTTTTCAATAGCCCAGATTTTGAACAGGTGATCCTGAGTGGGCACCAGACGTGGTGGTTCCCCTTTTCAGTTTGATCTTTGGTTTGCTCTGATTTTTAAAAATATGATTGGATCTTAGGTTGAACCAGAAAGGCTCCAGTACTTCTGTTTTCGTCTTTTAAAACATCGGAAAATTTTGTGAGGTTCAGTTGCGAAGTTCCCTTCACTTGCAACTGTAACTGAAGTTGGAATTCTTTTCCTTTAAAACGAGAAGTACTCAAGGTCAAACGGATAAAGAAGTTTCCGGAAGAAAGTAGTTTTTTTAACCAAAGGAGTCAAAACAATGCTCATAATTCCATCAGAATTGAATGAGAAAATATGGAAACGATTGAAAAGTCAAATGTTGAAAACACAAGGAAAAACGATAAACACTAAACGATTGAAAAGTCCAAACTGTTGAAAAAAAAGGAAGGTCGATCAAACATGTTGAATCATGTAGTTGAGGTGGGTCATGTACTTAAAAATGTAGAGGAACTATGAGGCAATGAAGCTGCTTTCCTGGTTGCACTGATTAAATCATGCCTCGCACCACATGGCATAAAAAGGAGGGTAGTTGAGGCATGTATTTATGTTTTTCCATCGACTCAGTAATTAAAAAGTCTCGTCCGTAATGAAGTGTAAAAATCTCTACTGTCTTGTCCACCTTCCAAGACAGCATGAACCTTAATAGAAACCATTGCGTAAACCTCAAAACATGACTTGCTTACCTCCAATTGCCTTCATGAGAACCCTTTTCTTCTCCTTTCTTGCTATCTTATTACTTGTCTTGTTGCTTCCTGTTTCCACTTCTAGTGTATATGCCTTAACTTCTGCTACGTCTCCGACCACCAGTGTTAATGAACAAGCGGAGGCTCTCTTGACATGGATAGTCAGTCTCCACAACCAAACCCACATTGATCTTCTTCGTTCTTGGACATTCACTACCGATTCTTCTTCCTATTCTTACCCTTGCAATTGGCATGGTATTATTTACCGTTTTTTAACCGTTCGTCCTTACTCCTTAGTGGTTACCGGACCAGAAAAGGCGTTGGTTCCCCCTTACGGTTTGATCTCTGGTTTCGTCTGGTTTCTAAAAATATGATTGGATCTTTGGTTGAAACAAAAGGCCCCAGTTCTGTTTTTCTCTTTTAACAAAATGGGGAAAGAATTTCATGGAAAAAAAGCCAAAAAAGTGGTTCAGTTTTCTTGAGCTTGACTGTCGATCTGATCTTGTTTCTGACTTTTCAAAAGTGTGCTCTTATTTCCCAAAGAATGAAAATCTGGAAAGGTTGAAAAGTCAAAAGTGTTGCAAATACAAGGAAGACGACAAAAGGTGTTAAATCACAATCCGATAATTCTTCGCAGTGCCTTAAGTAATCCAACATTTGGGGGATAGAAATCCTTTCCTGTGGATCTACAGACTGCCAAGGACTAGATTTTAGTTGGTCCACATATCGATATATTAGTATGTATGCCGGCTGAACACCAGCTCTTGAATCAGTCATAGTTCCCACCTACTATAGGAGAAGATTTGGATCCATGTTCGGGTTACATGCTTACACACGAGTTTACATACAACACAGGTTCACAGAGGAGTTACATGCAACAAAAGTTACATGAAGGAAACGATTGGAAAGCCAATACTATTGAAAATAAGGGTGCAATATTTCCACCGAAATCAGACAGAACCATATATGCTGGAACCGAGAGACCGTTTAGTAATCGATTCGGTTCTGATTTGAAATATGACATTGTTTACTTAATTGGATTGAAACCGTTTAAACCGACGGAATACACCGGCTAGACACCACCTTAAACCGAATAGAATGAACCGTTTAATTCTTAAAAGTCAAACCCTAATCTCAATAATTTAATGTGTTATTTCCCAAAGACTCCAACCCCAACCCTGTTGTATAAATATAAAATAATAGAAGTTTAAATGAGAACCAATTATTTGTCTAGTATTGCCAATGATCTGTTGAAGAAGACAATAGAAAGAAAGTCATTCAAGACGACGATAATACTGGCTGGGTTGTACTACAATCGAGACTGCATGTCTTAAAGTCAGAATTTGCCCCCCATAGGTGCAACCGAGTTATAATGCAAATCTGACTCCAAGATAAAGCAGCCTCGGCTTCCCGCATTAAACCTGCACTAGTCTAAACCTTTGAGTACGTCAGAGTTGTGCTTAGGTCATCTGCAAGATGATAATGTAACTTCAACAAAATAACGGTGTTTTGAAAAACCATAGGGGAATACCCTCGAAATGTGCTTACAAAGAGGTAGAGATAGTGAGAGAGAAATAACCAAGAAAACTTAGTTCTTCTAACGATTTTTAAGGTTTCCTCTTCTTCTATTTATAGAGGAGAACATGTCTTTTCAAGGCATCCCTAGAGGAAGGGAGTGTCTCTTTTCAAACTAACATGTCTTTTACAAGGTACCCTAAGGAAAGGGTGTGTCCCTTGTTAAGATACTTCATGGAACCGGGTCAAATGGGTTGAACCATTATCGACCCAATAATTCAGGGTCAAATGGGTTAAACCGTTACCAACCCAATAGAAGCCAAAATAAAACTCAGTCCATCCAAGGGGCCTTAGGTTCTAATCTCACTAACCTCACTTCACTAGCCTCATACCAAGGAAACCAAAACAAAACATATTTTTTTATTTTGAAACTTTATTTAATAAAAAATTGATAAATTATAACAATTCTCCTACAAGTTTCAAAATACCAATAAAACAAATAATAATCTGAGCACATTAGAAGAATAGGACACATCGTCGCAGATTTTTTTTGGACTTAAATCTGTACTAGGTTTGGCAAGCCACACTATGGAGTACGGGTTGAATCAGACTCATTGAACCTTTTCTTATTAGTGTAGCCGACTGTCCTATCAGCCATGTAAGACCCGTATCTTACTAACCGGTCTTACCACCTTGTATCAGGTCTCCCTATCATGGTCGGGCCAAGTGGACCAAGTGCGTGAAGAAAACACAAGGCTAGGTATGAAATTGAATCCAAAATTAGCTAATTAGGAGCATGTGGTCGCATACCTAAACAGGTGTGGTCGACCACACCTCAGATTAAAGCGACCACAGAAGTCTGGGACGTGTGGTCTCAGTTTTTGACTGTGTGATCGACGGGTTCTGCGATCACACCTGCGACCATACGAACTCAGACAGACTCCGTGATTAGGAAACCTTCTTAATCCGAAGGGGGTTCTTTCCTAATCTAAGTAGGACTCTATGGAGGGTTTTTCTTTATATATAGGACATCCCTTAGCCTCTTTCATCCTTTTAGAACTCAAACTGAAAGAGAGAGAAAGAGAAGAGGAGGAAGTGAAGAGGAAGACTAGGAGAAGAAAATTCAGAGAGAACTCTGAATCTTCAATAAGTATAAGGTACGAAACCATCCCCCACATCTGTTGAATACCTAGAATAGATCATAGAGGAGATAGTGATTTAAAGTGAGACCCCAATCATCAAACCATAGACAAATTCTAAGAGATCCATGGAGGAAATCTATTAGGATGATGGATTGTGTAAATATGAATTTTAAGTCATAGAACAATCATAGGAAGGATCATGTGTCACATCCCAATTCTGGACTAACCAAAATGGTGTGATGAACCGCTAATAAACCAACGGTTCAACCAGGATCTCTAATAGGCTGTGTCCTTTAATTTAAATCATACACATCCACAACCATAATCAGAATAAATACACAATAGCGAAAGTCTTAATATTAAATGAACTGAGAATCAAATGTGATAAAATAAATAATTTAATCAATTATTTTCAGAAGGACTAAGACATAAACTTAAATAATTAATTCAAATACATTATCTGTATAATCCAAATAAAAGTCTAATCGAAAACACAAGAGTTGCACTCACATGTCGAATCATGCAACTCCATCATCACTTTAGCTTCCATCGCCGCAGCTCGCCCGTACACAGGAGCATTTATATGATCTTCAATAGTGGTACCTGCATCATCAACTAAAATATTCGACGTCAAAAGGGTGAGCACACATCACGGCTCAGTGAGCAAACAAAACAATGCAACAAACATATGCATGCATTCAATTCATATCTTTGGTCTAGTTTTTAACTTTGCAATGTGCTATAGAAAGGTTTGGTGGCTGCCTCACCTCTATACACGAGTGTGTGAAGCCGCCCAAAGATATCGTTTATTGTCTTCTCACATGCACCCACCATAGACAATATACATCCAATGAAAACGGCATTGCTGTACCGGTTGCCCATACCAACACGTAAGTCCTTGCTGGCGAGGGCTTGCAAACTGGGCTCGTAACTAACCAATCCTAATGTCAAACAGTGTATCCAAGGCCTCACCCCAGCATCCCTCAATACATCCATAGAGATAGAGCTAGGGTCTGGTGACCAGGCTGAACCACAATGTCACGTCCCCCCTGATGCCCTATGACGTATTAGTTCCGCTAAGGTAATGGCGATACGACGATGTTAGTGGACAAGAATTGAGTAGAGATAGAGCTAGAGTCTGGTGGCCAGGCTGAACCACAATGTCACGTCCTCCCCCTGATGCCCCACTCGGATCAAGTACACTAACCACACACAAACATTCACATGCCTATTCCTAGCATCATCATCATCATCATGTTATAAATAGAATTAAATATGCATGAACATTAATAGCAGGAATATTGGATGACATGTTGAATGCACATTACAAGCATAATCGCATAGGATCAGTTATGGCAATGGACACAAGAAATAAAAACAGTTTATTATTAGC
Source organism: Protea cynaroides (assembly GCA_028583415.1). Taxonomy (NCBI): domain Eukaryota; kingdom Viridiplantae; phylum Streptophyta; class Magnoliopsida; order Proteales; family Proteaceae; genus Protea; species Protea cynaroides. The sequence continues at coordinate 27,834,692 of CM053276.1, read as the reverse complement.
CAATTAGTTTTGGTCTTGTTCCCTCACCTTTGCTTGAGTATAAATCCTCTTTCAAGCTCTAAGAATCACCTTTATATCAATATGAAAACCTAACAAGTCGATAGATTTTAATTAGAATTCATTCCGACAATTTTAGGCTTGCTGTTAAGCTAGGGTCGCAAGACGGGTCGCAGGTAGGGTCGTAGGTGTATGCGACCCCAGGGTATAGGGTCGATGCTAGGGTCGAATGTTTCATCGACCCTAGGTGCGACCGCAGCTTCCCTGGACTTCCTGGGAGCTAGGGGTCGATCCTGTAGTCTGGTAGGGTTGATTCCTAATCGACCCTACGTACGATCGCACGTGGTTTGAGTCAACTTTTTCATTTTACAGTCTAATCTTTCAAGTTTAGGTCCTTTGGCTTACTTCCACAGTCCATTCTATGCTTGTTCTATGGCTTAAAACTCCAGGTTATCTCCTTACTTCGTCTACCATGATTCCCTCCATGGGTTTCATTGACATCTTCCCATGGATTGATGATTTGGGTTTCTCCTAGATCATACCCTCTTCATGAACTATTCTAAGGTCTTAAATCATTTATGGAAAGCATATCGATACCTTAGGTTTGCTGAGATTCAGAGGTTTCTCTGAATTTCTTCTCTTTAGTCTTTTTCTCCAACTTTCCTTCTCTTCTCCTTCTCTTCTCTTTCAATTAGGATTTCAAAAGGAGTGAAAGAGGCTAAGGGACATCCTATTTATTGAGAAAAATCTTTCAAAATAAGTCCCATAGAGATTAGGAAAGAATCCCCTTGAAATTTGGAAGATTTTTCTATTTACGGTTTTTGTCGGTGATCCTAGGGTCGATGAGGGGGTCGGAGATCCCGTCGACCCTAGGGTCTCAGTTGTCCGAACCTAGGTCTAAAATTCAGGGGTCTGACTTCCTAATGAGGTGGGATCGACCCTACCTGTGTAGGTATGCGACCCTACCCTCATTTTGACTGTTTTTGAGCTAAATTTCATATTGGGTCTTGGGTTTCTTCACGCACTTGGTCTACTTGGCTCGTCCATGATATGTATACTGGTCACGACACAAAATGTATGGTTAGACCGGGTTCGTGGCGTACGGGTCTTACAACTCCACCACCCTTAAAAGAGATTTCTTTCTCGAAATTTTAACTACAGATCTTACAACTCCCCCATCTTTAAAAATAAATTTTGTCCTCAAAATTTGAATTTAGGTGGGAATTCTATTTTCGCATTGCATCTTTTTCTTTCCATGCAATCTTCTCCACGTCTTGTCTTCGCCAGGTTACCTTCATATAATAATTATCCCTGTTTTTGAGATGTTTGTACCTTCCAACTAGTGAACTAGGCTGGTACCACTTCAATAGTTAAATCTTCTATCTAATCCAGTGGATCAGTGGTCAATACCTTTGATATGGATCTCCAATATACTTCTTCAATATAGACACGTGAAATGAGTCATGCACACTAGACATGGACAGCGGTAATGCTAGTTGATATATAACTTTTCTACATCTCTCTAAATTTTATGAGGTCCAAAACATATTGTTAGGGAATTATGCCACGCTGGGATTATTCCCTTGACACGTAGGACTCAATATCAGCGCCACGTGGAGATTCGCCATTCGACGAAGGGAAGCACCTCAAGCACAAGAACAAAGGATAAAATTGGTATTACCCCTCAAGCACAGGAAGAAAGGATAAACTCGGTATTTTGGGATTTTGCACTATTCACTATAAATAGGGTGAATCCCGAGGTTTTTAACACACAACATTTACTGCTCATTATTACCCCTTGAGATTCACGCTCTGACACATCGGTCGGAAAATTTCACCTCACCCCACACTTTATAATATCTTAGTGGGCTCGACACCGAGCCCATTGACTGTTCACAGAGCCTAACTTTGGCATCGGAGTGGACCCGGGGCATCCAGCACGCCTCCCCCCTTTGCCTTTCCTTGTCTTGCAGGTCCAGTCAGCTTGGAGAGGACCCACAGGACGGATCCAGGCCGAAATAGTTTGGCGCCCACCGTGGGGCCCGTGAGTTTCGACATCTTAAGATAAAACCAGGGAGGAATCTCCAATCATGAGTCCACGACGGACCAGAAGTCACAGGGTCAGTCCCAACCCCCCATTACTCGATCAACGTATGAATCCAGAAGAAGGAGACAGGTCGGAAGCTCGACCCAATCAAGATCGCGGGAAGCAGGCAGCAGCCCAAGTACCCACACTAGAGGCATTCGTCACCTACGAACAATTCAAAACTGTTGCGCAGCAGCTCGCGGTATTGACGAGATTCGTGCAAGGATTGCAAACCCCTACGGCAGAGGCCACATCTCAACCTCCCATTGGCATCGTCCCCCGGGAGGCACCGCACCAAGAAGCCGACCTCCATCGGGACCCCCGAGATAGGCCGGGACAGAGCACAGGTCGACCTGCACAGCCAGGAGCCAACACTCGTCCTGCCCCCGAGCTAAGCGGAACAGGCTCGACATCGCACCATGGGAGAATTCCGGCTCGGGACAGACTCGGTCCCCAGCCGAGGCCAGTGCCCAGGGTCGATGAAGAGGACATAGAAGAGCTCTTGGTCCCTCGGCGCATAGTACTACCGGAGGGAGCCGTTGGGACAGACAAGCCCAATGCCCCCATGGACCCTGCAGTTGCTGCACAAATAGCAGACCAGTTGGCGGTCCTCCACCGGAAGGTCGAAACAATGGAGAAGGCGGGAGTGTCCCAAGATGAAGACAGGGATTATTCCACGGAAAACCCCCTAACCGACATTATCATGAGGGTCCCTCTAACCAAGCGGTTTAGCATGCCCCCCGTCGACTCTTACGATGGTTCTACCGACCCCATTGAGCACTTGAACAACTTTGTTGGTGCAATGGTCTTGCACGTAAACCCCGATGCAATCATGTGTAGAGCTTTCCCGCTCGCGCTCAAGGGAACGGCGCGGATGTGGTTCAATAACCTCCCACCACGGTCAATCGACTCATTCAAAACCATGGGTAGACTATTCCGGATGCACTTCCAGGGCAGCAGGGTGCAGAGGAAACAAGTGCCCATCTGATGAATATGCGGCAAAGATCCGGAGAAACCCTAAGGGCCTTCTTGGCCAGGTTTAACTTGGAGGTGCTACAAGTCAAGGACATTGACGAGGTGGTTCACTTTGCTACGTTGAAAGCAGCAGTCACCGACACAAAGCTCAGATTTTCCATCGCTAAGAAGGAACCTGCCGATCTACAAGAACTCCTGGCGTGATGCGAGAAATTCGCCAGCGCCAACGAAATCTATGAAGCTAGCAAAAGTCTAGAGGACACTCCGCACAAGCGGACTGAAGAGAGGCCAGACCTCACATGGCCTGGAGAAAGCAAAAGATCCTGGAGAGAAGAGGCGCGAGTCAGGGGCTTGCTGCAAAAGAAATTCAGTGACTATACCCCACTTAACAGGTACCTCGGTGACGTGTACACTCTCATCGCGGATGATGGGTACCTTCAGAGGCCCCAGAAGATAGTCACTGAAGCTAGAAAGCGCAATCCCAGTAAGTACTGTCAGTATCACCGCGACATCGGCCACACGATCGATGAATGTCGCAATCTGCAAGCTGAAATTGAAGACCTCATCCAGCGAGGTTATTACAAGCAATACGTAGATCACAATGCTCCGAGAGTATCGGCCCCCACGGTCGAGGATCGGAGAAGATTACCTCCCCCACCAAGGGCGAGAACGCCAGAGCGAGAACCGCGACGTCAAGAGGACAGAGAACCAAGGAGGAAAGAGAGAAGGGACATACGTGAAGAGCCCACCCGGGGAGAAAGAAGGAGGGACAGGCCAGCCGAGCCTCGCTACCCAGAGAGGCATCGCGAGCAAGAGCCTATCCAGCATGCGGAAAGGAGGGAAAGGAGACCAACGCCAGCGCATCGGGACATCGGTGTCATCCTGTGCCAGCTCGACCGTACCCCCCAATAGACACATGAGGAGAATCGAGTACCCAACTCTTTGGTAACTAGGGGGAGGACAAGGCAGAGGACCGATCCAAGGGTGTCCAGGCAGCGCGAAGACCAGATTCGACCTCCCCCTCCGCTGCATGTCATTGACCCACCGACAGAGGAGGGTATACCCTATGAACGCGTTTATATGGTCAGATGCGCTAGACCACGGTATAGCCCAGCAGTTAGTTCAGGCATTCCTAGCACCTCGGTGGTCGGATCAGGGGGCGGAAAGAGTCCACCCGCTAGCCGACCCTCATTGGCCGCAGCGGCCACCTCGGCCGTAGAATGCCGTAAAGATTCTCGCCGACCTTTACTGGCCACAGTGGCCACTTCGGCCTCGGTAGACGACGACAGTTATGATCCCGCCACCCAGGGGCGGAAGGCTTTAACTATAACAGGCGGACCAGCGGCCGGTAACACCTCAGCTAAAGCAAGGAAGGCCTACGCCCGAAGCGTCAAGTCAACTGAGTGGCCCGAGAAGAGGGCTCGAACTGGGGACTTCCTCACATTCAGTGATGAAGACTTGTGCGGATTAGAACTACCCCATGAAGATGCCATTTTCATCACCCTACGGGTTGAAGATAGCGACGTGCATAAAATCATGGTGGACATGGGAAGCTCCGCCGACATCATCTACTAGCAAGCTTTCAGACGCAAGGAAATCCCCCTTGAGCGATTGTTACCAGTCGACTACCCCTTGGTCAGTTTCTCAGGGGACCTCGTAAGTGTCAAAGGGTCCATTCGGTTGTCGGTAAAAGCCGGCACTTACCCGCGGGAGTCAAGAGTCACGATGAAATTTTTGGTGGTTGACGTTCCCTAATCTTACAACGGTCTCCTAGGGAGACCAGGTATGATCGCACTATGATCAGTACCATCCCATATCATCTAGTGCTCAAGTTCCCAACTCCCCGTGGGGCGGGGGAGTGCATGTCGAATCAGCTAGTGTCCCGAAAATGTTACTCGGTGGAGCTTACTGACCACAAGAAACCTGCAAGGGCCCTGTCGGTGCAAATTGAAGATCTGCGAGACGATCCTAAGCAGCAAAGGGGTGAGCCAGCGGAGGACCTAATCCAAGTCCCCCTTGCTGAGGATAATCCTGATAAAACGGTACAGATAGGGTCTTCTCTCAGGGAACCGCAGCGGGGGGCACTCGTGACGTTTTTACAAGCCAATGCCGACGTCTTCGCCTGGTCAGCGGCCGACATGCCAGGAATCCCCAGGGAGGTGACCCAGCACCACCTCAATGTGGACCCCCATCGTCGACCAGTGCGACAAAAAAGGAGGTCCTTTGCCGCATCCCGCCAGCAAATCATCGATGCCGAAGTAGGGAAGTTGCTGGATGTCGGATTCATCCGAGAGCTGCACTACCCGGAGTGGCTAGCCAACGTGGTCATGGTCCCCAAGACTAGTGACAAGTGGCGCATCTGCATTGACTTTACCGGTCTTAACAAGGCCTGCCCCAAGGATAGCTTCCCCCTGCCCAGGATCGACCAGCTCATCGATGCTACTGCCGGGCACGCCCAGTTGAGCTTTATGGACGCCTATTTCAGATATAACCAAATCAGGATGCACGTGGCCGACGCGGAGAAGACCGCCTTTGTGACCAGCCAAGGCCTTTTCTGTTATGATGTAATGCCATTCGGCCTCAAAAATATCGGGGCCATCTACCAGAGGTTGGTCAACAAGATCTTTGCCGAACAAATTGGGCGCAACATGGAGGTGTATGTTGACGACATGCTGGTGAAAAGTTTAACCGAGAACTACCATGTTCGTGACCTAGAAGAGGCATTCAGTGTACTCCGAAGCCACAATCCCGCAAAATGCGCATTCGGGGTCACTTTGGGAAAGTTCTTGGGTTTCCTGGTCTCAAGCCGCGGGATCGAGGCAAATCCAGAAAAAATTACGGCCGATCTAGAAATGACAGCACCCACCAGGATAAAACAGGTGCAAGAGCTCACCGGGCGAGTTACCGCGCTCAGCCGGTTCATGTCGCGTTCTACGGACAAATGCCTACCATTTTTCCAAACCCTGAAAGGCAACAAGACCTTCCAGTGGACGGCCGAGTGCAACAGGCGTTTGAAAAACTAAAGAATTACCTGACATCACCCCCATTGCTGGTGAAGCCCGAGATAGAAGACACTTTAGAGTTATACTTGGCTGTTTCTCCAAGAGCGGTCAGCGCGGTACTGATCAAGGAAATCGATGGCGTCCAACGCCCCATTTATTATGTCAGCAAGGTCCTTTTGGAAGCCGAGACTAGGTATAAGTTCATTGAGAAAGTCGCGCTGGCGTTAGTCACATCTGCGCGTAAACTACGCCCATACTTCCAGGCGCACTCCATCACCGTTCTGACTGATCAACCTCTGAAGAAGATTTTATCTAAGCCAGACATTTCTGGCCGAGTCATCAACTAGGCCGTCGAATTAGGAGAGTTCGACCTTCACTTCAAGCCACGTACAACCATCAAAGCCCAAACACTAGCCGACTTCCTAATTGAGGCCCCCCTGCCAAAGACCCAGCTATAGACGACTCACCCCCAGAAGAGCAATCACGACCATGGACCCTGTTTGTCGATGGGGCATCAAGCAAGACTCAATGCGGTGCAGGATTCATCCTCACCAGCCCAGAGGGTTTTCAAATTCACTGTGCTATTCAATTCATGTTCCAAGTCTCCAACAATGCAGCCGAGTATGAGGCCCTTATCGTCAGACTTCGCCTGGCCAAGGCAGTTATGGCTCGGAGGGTAGAAGCGTCCAGAGATTCCCAGCTGGTAGTACGTCAGGTCAATGGAGACTACGAGGCAAAGATACCGAGTATGTCTGCCTACCTCAAGAAGGTCCAAGAGGTCGCGTCCGCTTTCGAACACTTCATTCTGCGTCACGTACTCCGAGACCAGAACACCTTGGCAGACTCTTTATCCAAACTTGCCACGTCGGACTTAAGAGATCTGGATCATTCGGTATACACCGAAGTTCTGACCCACTCATCCGTGGATGCCACAACCAAGGCCATACTACCAGCAGTGTCAGAACCGTCATGGATGGATCCAATCTTTTCCTTTCTCCAAAATGGTTAGCTACCAGAAGACAAGAAAGAGGCCAGGCGCATCCAATCTAAAGCTAGCCATTACGTCGTTGAGGAGGCAGTCCTGTACAAGAAGGCTTTCACGTTCCCACTGCTCCGGTGTTTACGTCCTTCCGAAGCGGTGCGAGCTGTCAAGGAAGTCCATGAGGGCATATGTGGTGCGCACTAGGGGGTAGAGTCCTCGCACACAAGATATTACGCCAGGGATATTATTGGCCGAAAATGCGGCAAGATTGTATCAACTACGTCAAGAGGTGCTCCAAGTGTCAAATGTATGCACCAGTATCTCACCTCCCGGTCGCACCCCTCCGCCCCATCGAAGCAGCCCCCATCCCCTTTGCCACATGGGGAATGAATATCATGGACCCTTTCCCACCGGCGCGCTATCAGTGAAAATTCATGGTCGTCACCGTGGACTATTTCAGTAAATGGGCGGAGGCGGAGGCATTATCCAGCATTCCAGAAAGCGCCATCAGGGCCTTTTTCATCAAGTCGGTTGTATATCGGTACGGAGTCCCAAGAGTTCTCATCACGGATAATGGCAAGCAGTTCGATAACAAGGCCTTCGCGGCGTACTGTGCAGAGCATCGTATTGAGCACCGGTGCGGCGCAGTGAAGCATCTGCAAACTAGTGGTCAGACGGAGGCCAACAACAAGATCTTGTTGAAAGGCATCAAATCCAGACTCGATGGGGCAAAAGGTAGGTGGTTGGACGAATTACCGCACATACTATGGGCCGATCGGACCACTCCGAAAACAGCTACGGGCGAATCTCCCTTCCGACTTTCCTTCGGCACAGATGTCGTGATCCCCTTAGAGGTTAGAATTGCATCCCATCGGATTGCCAATTAGAACACAATCACCAATGAGCCAGGGTTACGGGCCAACTTGGAACTCGTAGAAGAAATGAGAGACCAAGCCCAAATACGGATTGCGACCAACCAGCAGCAGGTAGCCAAGCACTACAACAAGAAGGTGTGCCCGTGATCGTTCAAGGAAGGGGACCTCGTCCTCAGAAGGACCATTGCATCCGACCCTGCTAATCAGGGGAAGCTAGCCCCAAACTGGGAAGGACCCTATCAGGTCACCCAAGCGCTGCACAGGGGATCCTACCGCCTAATGGATATGGAAGGTCGAGCCTTGCCAAGAGCATGGAATGCAGAGCACCTTCGACCGTTCTATCAATGAAACTCCCCTTAGTGTACACGAGCCATTCCGGCGCTACTTCGGTGACATTAATGAATTTCCGACTAAGGAATTCCCCTGCATTCTCCAACAATTCGGCCACAAGATTGTGCACAAATCAACTAGATACGGCTCCGCGCCGATACGAATATCATCCCGGCCCCGTGCCAATGCGAAACCCATTCGACCCAAGGATTTCACCAAGTGTGGGAACCCCTTGGGCCGCGGAGGATAGACATGGCTCTGAGCCGATACAGATATCATCCCGGCCCCGTGCCAATGTGAGACCCATTCGACCCAAGGATTTCACCAAGTGTGGGAACCCCTTGGGCCGAGGAGGGTAGACACGGCTCCGCGTCGATATGGATATCATCCCAGCCCCGTGCCGATGTGAGACCCATTCGGCCCAAGGATTTCACCAAGTGTGGGAACCCCTTGGGCCGAGGAGGGTAGACACGGCTCCGCGCCGATACGGATATCATCTCGGCCCCTTGCCGATGTGAGACCCATTCGACCCAAGGATTTCACCAAGTGTGGGAACCCCTTGGGCTGAGGAGGGTAGACACGCTGCGCTCCGCGCCAAACAGATATCATCCCGGCCCCGTGCCGATGTGAGACCCATTCGACCCAAGGATTTCACCAAGTGTGGGAACCCCTTGGGCCGAGGAGGGTAGACACAGCTCTGCGCCGATACAGATATCATCCTGGCCCCGTGCCAATGTGAGACCCATTCAACCCAAGGATTTCACCAAGTGTGGGAACCCCTTGGGCCGAGGAGGGTCGACACGGCTCCGCGCCGATACAGATATCATCCTGGCCCTGTGCCGATGTGAGACCCATTCGACCCAAGGATTTCATTAAGTATGGGAACCCCTTGGGCCGAGGAGGGTAGACACGGCTCTGCGCCGATACGAATATCAACCCGGCCCCGTGCCGATGCGAAACCCATTCAACTCGAGGATTTCACAAGTGTGGGAATCCCTTGAGCCGAGGAGGGTAGACACGGCTCCGCGTCGATACGAAGATCATCCCGGCCCCATGCCGATGTGAGACCCATTCGGCCCAAGTGTGGAAACCCCTTGGGCCGCGGAGGGTAGACAGGGACAGACATATGAACCTTCCAAGAGAGAAGAGAGGGAGAGGAAGCTAGTACACAAGGTATTTCAACTCACAAGGCTTTTAATTTATTCTGGGCGGGGAGAGATTACATCGATACAAAAGATTACATCGGTACAGATTACATCGGTACATAAAAAAAAAACAAAGAGATTACACCGGTGCACAAAAAAAAATTCTAAGTATTTTCATCAGGGGGGTTCGCCTCTCCGCGGGTAAGGTCACCAGAGCTACCCTTAACGACTACGTCCATCTCAGGAGGAAGAGAACCACCGGGAGTGGGGGGAGGACCCATGGCAGAAGCAGCGCCGTCCCGAGGGGTCGTCGGAGTCCCATCTACATCCGGAGAGGCTGGAGGCTTCTCACCCTCGAAGACCTCATCCAGCCGCCGGAGCATCTCATCATCATCCACCTCAGGGATCTTCACTTCATCCTCATCAGGAACGAGGCATGCGGCGCCGGTATAGTCTATACCCGGCACCTTCTCGTCCACGAACTCCTTCAGAGCAAGCGCCCCCTGGGTAAAGATCTGCAGGGAGAGGCGCCCCACCAACTCTTTAAAATCCTCCGACTTCTGATACAGCCGCACTGCACCAGCCGCAAGGGAGCACGCCTTCATGTAACCATCCCGCCAGCGAGATCTCTGATTCCTTGCCCGATCCAGAGCCAACTTCAGCTGACCGACCCGCTCCTCCCGTGCCTTTGCCTCATCCTCAACACGCTGTTTGTCTTCAAGAATCTTGGCATTGTCTCACACCAGGCGAGTGACTTCGGCGGTCACGGAAGTCACTTCTCACTCCTTATACCAAAGCTTTCTCCTGGCATCATCCCGCGCCTCCTCGGCAGAGTGTAGCTTGCTGTCCGTCTCGGCCAAGTTACGCACCATCTCCTCAGCACGTTCCTTTAAGGTTTCAAGATACACTCCGAGCTGCCTCGAAAGCACGACCAACAGTTACTACAAGGACCAACCAAGAATATACAGGACGGGGTCGGACGAAGAAAACAACTTACCGATGCACCAACGTATCCGCCCCAGAGATAAGCGAGGGCATGGGGAGCTCCCGCACCAACGACCGGTCCCGAGGTAGAATGGCTCCTTTTAACAGTTCCCTCGTGGCGCGGATGTCCCCCATTGCCGTGTCCTCCTCAGTAAGCGCCCAATCAGGACGGAATGCGCACTCATCCCCAGTGCGGTCGTGGGGAGAGGGTCCCATCAGGGGGATGCGCCTGACTTCACCACGGACGCCACCTATCCCCTGAAGCACCCTCGGCCTCTCGGCTGGGGCCGCTGGCGAGGTCCAGACGCGCACTAGTGTCGGCTGCCGAGCTGTGCTGACCTCCGACGTCTCCCCCAGTGCTAGAACAGCCTCCGGCGCGGTAGCGGTGGTCCCTTTTCCTGAAAAATCAAGTATTCGGTACCGAGGCATCAGAGGCATTGCATAGACACGCGCGGCATCGGCCAAGGTAGAGTTGGGAGATATCTTACGAGTCCTTTTCTAGGGCCTTCTCGTTAGATCCACCTCGGCGCCAGCCTAATCCGCTGCGACCCTTGGTGTCTGCTCCTCCTGGGCCCTCTTCGCCGCGGCCTCCTTCCGAGCATCATTCTTCCGCTTCAACTCTAGCAGATAGTCCTTGCTTAGTTTTACTGTAAAAAACAAAAACAGAATCAGCCCAGTTAGTAGGTCAACATCGGCAATTATATGACAAAACAATACTCACAAAGACGGTTCTCATGCAAAACAAGGGGATCCCTCAGTTCGGCCACCCGGATCCGAGTCCCTTCGGAGCCCCGAGCACGTCGCAACATCTCGGACTCCTCGGGCAGCAGGGATGAATCCGTGTTGAATGCCTCGGCATCTAACTTCTTCCACACATTCTCCAACGTCACATCGCCACCTCGAATGTAGAAAAACTTGTTCTTCCACAGCTTGATCGAGGTCGGCTTATCTGCTAAGAGGTCGCCGAACTCGGGCCTTTTGGTGAAGTAATACCACCCTGACTGGCAGTAGTCATTGAAGGTAAACATGTGACGGAACATGTTCAGCGTCGGTACACACCCCAACCTTCGAAAGTAGATGACAAACGCTATCAAGTTCTTCCACGAGTTCGGCATCAGTTGGATAGGGGCCACTTGATAAAATCTTAAGATTTCGCCCACCAACTTCGGTACCGGCACCTGGAAGCCGGCCTTAAACATTTCAATGTTAACGCACAGCTCCGACCTCCGACTCCAGCAGGCCCGATCCCCCTCGATGGGCCTTCGAATTTCTACGTCATCCGGAATCTGATAGCGCTCCCAGAGACTGTCGAACTCCGCATTGGTCAAAAGGGATACCTCACCGCGAGCATCAAACTCTGGGGAGCCTCGGCTTCCTCCCGGGCCTGTATCAGCACCTCGGAGTCGACCTCGTGTGTGGATATTCCCACTAACTGATCTCGTTGGGAGGGACCTTCCTCGGTCGCCAACTCCACCTCGGGACGGCCTTCGGATATCCGCCCCCTGGAACCACTTGGCAGAGATGAGCCCGATGTCGACTCACTGCCGGATGAGGCCGAGCTACCACTACTACTGCTACTACTGGAGGATGTCCCCACCCCCTCTATATCTACTTGGACTTCGGCCTCCCTACCCTCGTTAGCCATACCACAGGAGTACTTAGATAAAAATATACTTACTGATTGTAAATCCGCACCGAGGTCACCCGACCGAGCCGCTACGAGATATCCGTGCCGATGTGCAAGAGACGAACCGGTGTGAAGACAAAGAACCGATGTGAGCGGATAAAATAGTGTTTTCAGAGTGAGGGACCTCCATACCCCACCACCCCTTTTTATAAGGCATCAACCTCTCTTCTGTCCACGTGGCGGCCCCCCATTGATCAAAGACATCGGCACATTTATTACGACAATGCACTCGGGTCCGTCGATCGGGTCCCGCCTTGCGGTATCCATTTCCAGCCTGCACCCAGTATCCGGATCTGAGTGTGCCCCACCTAGCGCGTCTCAAATCGACCTCGGCACCATCCTCAGAATGATCGATGTGTATTGACCACAGTGCCCACATTGGTCGGATTGGCTAGATCACGTGATAATCCCGTGACGGCCTCGGCACCATCTTCAGAATGACCGATGTGTATTGGCCGCAGTGCCCACATCGGCCGGATTGGCTCGGATCACGTGATAATCTCGTGACGGCCTCAGTACCATCCTCAAAACGACCGATGTGTATTGGCTGTAGTGCCCACATCGGTCGGATTGGCTTAGATCACGTGATAATTTCGTGACGGCCTCGGCACCATCCTCACAATGACCGATGGGTATTGACCGCAATGCCCACATCGGTCAATTTGGCTCGGATCACGTGATAATCCCATGACAGCCTCGGCACCATCCTCCGAATGACCGATGTGTATTGGCCGCAGTGCCCACATTGGTCGGATTGACTTAGATCACGTGATAATCCTGTGACAGCCTCGGCACCATCCTCAGAATGACCGATGTGTATTGGCCGCAGTGCACACATCGGTCGGATTGACTTAGATCACGTGATAATCCCGTGACAGCCTCGGCACCATCATCATAATGACCGATGTGTACTGGTCGCAGTGCCCACATCGGTCGGTTTGGCTCGGATCACGTGACCCGCACGTGACGACCTCGAAATTCTTCAGAGAACGATCGATGTGTATTGGCCGCAGTGCCCACATCAGTCAAATTGGCTCGGATCACGTGACCCGCGCGTGATGGCCTCAAAATTCTTCAGAGAAGGACCGATGTGTATTGGTCGCAGTGCCCACATCGGCCCCGGACCCGTGCTCCAACAAGGACCGATGTGTATTGGCCGCAGTGCCCACATCGGCCCCGGACCCGGAACCCTCAGTAGCGACCGACGTGGCCCAACCGCAGTGGCCACCTCGGCCTCGGACCAGCATTCTTAGCCAACACCGACGCGCTCTAAACTACAACACCTTACTCCCTCGGCGGGATCTACTACATACATGGTCCGAATCTTCCGATTTCAGTAGAGCAACGAGGCAAGTTGTTAGGGGGAGGAACCGTCTCTCTATTTTTTGCTCAACCGAACCCTACAGATTGGGCAGGGCAACGAGGCAAGTGTTAGGGAATTATGCCACGCTGGGATTATTCCCTCGACACGTAGAACTCAATATCAGCGCCACGTGGAGATTCGCCATTCGACGAAGGGAAGCACCTCAAGCACAAGAACAAAGGGTAAAATTGGTATTACCCCTCAAGCACAGGAAGAAAGGGTAAACTCGGTATTTTTGGATTTCGCACTATTCACTATAAATAGGGCGAATCCCAAGGTTTTTAACACACAACATTTACTGCTCATTTATTACCCCTTGAGATTCACGCTCTGACACATCGGTCGAAAAATCTCACCTCACCCCACACTTTATAATATCTTAATGGGCTCGACACCGAGCCCATTGACTGTTCACAGAGCCTAACTTTGGCATCGGAGTGGACTCGGGGCTTCCAGCCCGCCTCCCTACTTTGCTTTTCCTTGTCTTGCAGGTCCAGTCAGCTCGAAGAGGACCCACAGGACGGATCCAGGCCGAAACAAATATATCGGATACAACTCTCCCTTCTCGTTGAATTGTTTTTAATCCATGCATAATTGATATCCTCAAGAACATTTTGTCACTTATTTCGAACTCGAGGTCTTGGTGTCTCTTTTGACAACTTGAGCTATCCTGGACCTTTTCTTTGATCTTGTCTACCACTCGATAGGTTTCTTCAATAGGCTCAGGTCTTAAAACTCTTCATTCATCAACTTTATTCTAAAACAAAAGAATTTGACATTTCTACCGTACCATGCTTTATAGGTGACATCTACATAGTAGCTTGGTAGCAAATTCAATCCACATATAGCTTAGTTAGCCGCTCCAAAGCATACCGAGGTCTTATAGCAATGGAATGAGCTATCTTCATAAGGCGATCAACAATCACCCAAACCATGTCAACCGATCTGGGAGTCAGTGGCAAATCATTGACATAGTTCATTATACTGTAGTTCCACCTCCAGACTGGCTCCGATAGTGGTTATGGTAAGCCACATTGGTCTTTGTCTTTCAACCTTTACTTGCTGATAATTCAGACACTGAAACATGCATCTAGCCACAACTACTTCCATTCCCTTCTACCAAAATAATCTCTTCATGTTTTGGTATATATTATACTTCTAGAATGTATCCAATACGGAATAGAATGGGCTTTTAACATTATCTTATATCTTATGATCAGGATTTTTTTACTTCAGGTATACATAATCATCCTCTGTATCATAGGACCTTTTTCGCATCTGGAGTTAGTCTGGGTTTGATTTTTCTTTTTCTAAATCTGCTTACACCATTCTTATATACAGATCTAACAAAATTGCTACTCTTACTTCATCCATCAATTCAAAGATGATCTTTAATGCCACAAGCGCAGCCGACGAACTATTGCTCCATAAGTTCATCCATAAATTCTCGCTCAATTGGATCATCACGAGTTTCTATTATATGTTACTCTCTTACCAAATCTGAATCTATTGCTGTGGAACATAAGGCAGCATTTATACTGGGTCCTTCCTTGGACTTCATAATTTCCATCGGCGATCATACAAGCAGTTTGTAGTCTAAAGATTTGAGGGGTAGATTTAACTTCTTTCCAAATGACACAGATATAAAAGAATGAGTAGCTCCAGAGTCAAAGAGCACTCTGGCAGAAATACCATTAATAGGTACGATACATGTGATTTGTTTTAATTTAGTCTACATGCTCATACAATGTAACATAAAATGAAAGATTCAGGTCATACTTGTGACCGCATCAGGGGATGCAACAGCATCCTCGGATGAAATAGCGTAAACTCTTCCTTCCTGTAGTTGTTTTCTGGGCTTAGTACACTCTCTTGAGACATGCCCTACTTGATTGCAGTTAAAACATCTTATTCCTTTACCATTTTGCTTTGGTTGCGGTGGGACTGCTAAAGTGGTATTGGCTGCAGCATTGAACCTTGAGTATGGAAGGGTTTGAATACCTTGGTGTTTCCTCCGTTGTAAGAATTTCCATTTGGCCTTTTGATTCCCCTATTTTGAGCAAAATAGCTCTCTTTCTGGCTCGACTCTATCACTCGAGCAATTTGTACAGCTTCATTGTAGATTTTCTTCTCAAGTCCCAGAACATGTTCACGTATGCTTCCCCTAAGTCCCATGACGAACCTTCGGGTCTTCGTATCCTCCTCTTGCATACTGACTGGTGCAAAGAAAAATAGCTCCTCATAACGCTGTTGATATGCGTCGACAGTCATCTGTCCCTGATATAAACTCAGGAACTCTCTCTCCATAGAATCTCTGAAACTTCTAGGGAAGTACTTCTCAAAGAATGCCTCTTTGTATATACCCCAGGTCAAGTGGGTGTGCTTGGTTAATAGATATGTCCTGGTAGACTTCCACCAATGGTGTGCATCGCCCTTTAGCATAAATGTGGTGCGCAACACTTTCTCCTCCTCATTTACTGTCATCATCATAAAATTTCTTTCCATTTCGTCAACCCAGTGTGCTAGCCACAAAGGATCTGTTGGCTTGCCATTAAATTCTTTGGGCTTCATCTTCAGAAAACGCTCGACCAGTCTAGAGTGGTCCAGCTGATACGGAGCATAGGCACCATACATAGGTGGTTGATACTGATAACCACCTTGAGCTACCTCAAGGTTCTGCACTTGAGCCTGAATGACTGGTGTTTGAGGTGCATGGGGTACTGTGTTACTTCCCCCTGGTACTGTGCTTGCCTGTCCTGCTGGCATCGGTGTCGTATGTGCAGCTGGAAAAGCCATGCCTATGGCAGTTTGCATATTAGCTTGCACCTGTTGTAATTGCTGCAACTGTTGTGCTAAGTGCATTACGACTGTAGCTAAATCTGTAGGTGGGGCTGGAAAGTTTGTAGGATTTGGCCTGACCATTAGCTCCTGGCGGTGCCACGTTTCGATTCTCTTGTACTTCAGGAATTTCATGACTAGTTTCCTCCATAGGTGGTGATGGTGGAATTGGGTTACGTCCTCCTCTGTTCCCTCTTCGCCCAGCCATTTCCTATTCTGGTGGTGGTAGTGTCTGAAAAGTCATAGAACACGTGAGGCGATCATCATACTTCATTCTCACATTTAAATCCACTAATCAATGATATTTTCAAATTTTTCAGATCATTCTGCCAAAATACTGTATTTTCATCGTAGGGTCGATGGATGTCCAACCCTAGGGTATGTGACCCTGAGAATTATTGTTACTTACCGAGAGCCTAGGGTCGATGGGTGTCCGACCTTAGGATCGACCCCTAGTTTCTGTCAAATTACCGCGAGGCTAGGGTCGATGAGGGGATCGGAGGTAGGGTCGGATGTTTTGGTCGAATTATCCGACCCTAGGACTGAAAACCAAGTTTTTAATCCCGATTTTTGAATCCATTTCTCATTCTTTCTCCTCCTTTCTGACTCGGCTCGTTCCTCTGAGTTGCTACAGTGACAACTCTGACCCATTGGTGATTTTTGCTTCTCTTTTCGATGTCTACTCCTCCTCTACAGGTATGTTCTCTACGGTTTCATGTTTTTAGGGTTTCTTAACTAGGTTTTTGCTCGTTCATATCGTTTTCTTCAAATTAAACTTTTTCCAACCGTAAAAATTCAATTTTTATTGGGGGCTTTTGTTGTTGATGACTCAATAGATGAAAGCCCTAAAAAATATTTGAGTTTTATCTGTTGGTTATCGTGAAACTTGAAATTTCTCATTTTTCCCTAATTTGTCGAGATTTTTGAATTTCTTGAAATTTCTTCAAATTCAATCTTCTTAGATAAAATTTCCGACTGTATGAGTAATACAAGATAGTTTAAAATCTATATAAGTCCTCCTGCCCATGTGTATGGGTGAAAAGTGAGGCTTTTGACCAATTTATGTTGTTATAATACCAAAATTGTTGTGTTTTTTACCTTTACTAAGCTATTATCTGTTTTTCTTTGTTTTTGCAGATAATATGGCTCGTACCAAAATACCTAGGGTTCATGACCCAGTCCGTTTCCGTTCTAATGAGGCTGAGGTGCAGTACGCCCGCTATGCTCGTAAGAAGGTAGAGGGAGGTCGTCGGATAGACTTGGCTAGCCTAGCCTTGTTCGATGTAGAGAGAGCTTTTGGTGACATGAGCTGACTTCCCGTGATCACCTACGACGCCTGTACCCATCCAAATTGGTGAGACAGTTTTATTGTAATCTTCAGGTGGTGGGAGATCACAATGATACTGAGAGGGGTAGAGAGCTCAGGATCACGAGCTACGTCAAGGGAGTAGAGGTTTCCTTTGACTATCGACAGCTAGCGGACCTCTTGGGCATTTCATACGACGGCCCCTTGGTGTACTATGCCCCCAGAGAGCCCCAATTCTTTTCCTTGGAGATGAGGGCTAAGATAGACCGTCAGCTTATCAGAGAGGATCGTTGGGAGATGAAAGCGATATACCTACGTCCAGAGCCTCGGGTGTACTGTAAGATCATTCAGCACAACCTGATACCTCAGAGTGGGCACTACGAGTGAATCTCCCAGTTGACCCAGTTCTTACTCTACTGTATCTGCACTAGGCAGCCTGTCTGCCTCCCTTATATTATTATGCGGACGATGATCAGTGCCACATTGTCCGATCATGTTGGCAACCTGTCTTATGGACGCATGATCACTACATTGCTTACCCGCCTGGGTGTTGATTTGGTGGATGAGAGGATTCAGGAGAAATCCTTTTCATCACCTCTGGATTGGGAGGCCATCTGTAAGATGGGCATGCGGGATGCTTAGGTCAGCGATGATGAGAGGAATGCTCTAGTGCGTCCTCATACTCGGGTGGAGATGGCAGACGCTGAGGCAGCAGCAGCAGCCGATGGAGCAAGGGTTCATGGGGGTGATGCTGGGGATGATGATCGTTTGTACATGGATGTGGACTCCATACCTCCTCCATCACCTACATATACTACGGGAGCTGGTCCTTCACATGCAGCTGGTCCTTCACACTCACCTTCTGATGACATGATGGGGATACTGCATGAGATTAGAGAGGCTCAGCGCATGTCTGATCTGAGGGTGGGAGAGCTTCTAGATGCTCAGCGCGTGACTGATCGGCGGGTGTCTAATCTCACAGCTAGTCTTCAGACGACCCAAACTCAGATAGCTTGGTTGACTAGAGTCTATGCTGAGGATTATGACAGAGACCACGAGGCACCGCCTCCCCCATCACCTCCAGCTTCCTGATGTATTTTTTTTATTTTTCTTTTATACTTCAGAGTAATGGTCCGGATTGTGGACTGTACTCTGCTTTAGATATGTGTATATACGTTTGTTTTTCATTCGAGTGTATATGAATTTGTTTCTCATTTAATAGATGCATTGTTCTCTTTTAATTTTTGTTTCAAACAATACAGATGCTTATGGTGTGTTATTATTACAGCTTTTAAATTTTATCCTATCTCAGATCACAAGTTTTGTGGTAGTATTCTGGTTTAAGAGATAGAGCCCTGATACCAAGTTGTCACACCCCAATTCTGGACTAACCAAAATGGTGTGATGAACCGCTAATAAACCAACGGTTCAACCAGGATCTCTAATAGGCTGTGTCCTTTAATTTAAAACATACACATCCACAACTATAATCAGAATAAATACACAATAGCGGAAGTCTTAATATTAAATGAATTGAGAATCTAAATGTAATAAAATAAATAATTTAACTAATTATTTCCAAAAGAACTAATACATAAACTTAAATAATTAATTCGATGACATTGTCTGTATAATCCAAATAAAAGTCTAATCGAAAACACAGGAGTTGTACTCGCATGTCGAATCATGCGACTCCATCATCACTTCAGCGTCCATCATCGTAGCTCGCCCGTACACAGGAGCATTTATATGATCTTCAACAGTGGTACCTGCATCATCAACTAAAATATTCGACGTCGAAAGGGTGAGCACATATCACGGCTCAGTGAGCAAACAAAATAATGCAACAAACATATGCATGCATTCAATTCATATTTTTGGTCTGGTTTTTAAGTTTGCAATGTGCTATAAAAAGGTTCGGTGACCGTCTCACCTCTATACACGAGTGTGTGAAGCCGCCAAAGATATCGAAGATATCGTTTATTGTCATCCCACATGCACCCACCATGGACAATATACACCCAATGAAAATGACATTGCTGTACCGGTTGCCCATACCAACACGTAAGTCCCTACTGGCGAGGGCTTGCAAACTGGGCTCGCAACTAACCAATCCTAATGTCAAACAGTGTATCCAAGGCCTCACCCCAGCATCCCTTAATACATCCATAGAGATAGAGCAAGGGTCTGGTGACCAGGCTGAACCACAATGTCACGCCACCCCTGATGCCCTACGACGTATTAGTTTCGCTAAGGTAATGGCGATACAACGATGTTAGTGGACAAGACTTGAGTAGAGATAGAGCTAGAGTTTAGTGACTAGGCTGAACCATAATGTCACGTCCTCCCCCTAATGCCCCA
This sequence comes from Protea cynaroides, assembly GCA_028583415.1. NCBI lineage: Eukaryota > Viridiplantae > Streptophyta > Magnoliopsida > Proteales > Proteaceae > Protea > Protea cynaroides. Next base: position 27,814,761 of record CM053276.1, on the reverse strand, counting down.
CTAGCATCATGTACACTAACCACACACAAACATTCACATGCCTATTCCGAGCATCATCATCATCATCATGTTATAAATAGATTAAATATGCATGAACATTAATAGCAGGAATATTGGATGACATGTTGAATGCACATTACAAGCATACTCGCATAGGATCAGTCATGGCATTAGACTCAAGAAATAAAAACAATTTATTATTAGCCAATTAGTTTAGGTCTTGTTCCCTCATCTTTGCTTGAGTATAAATCCTCTTTCAAGCTCTAAGAATCACCTTTATATCAATAGAAAAATCTAACAAGTCGATAGATTTTAATTAAAATTCATTCCGATAATTTTAGACTTGCTGTTAAGCTAGGGTCGCAGGACGGGTTGCAGATAGGGTCGCAGTTTTATGCGACCCCATGGTATAGGATGGATGCTAGGGTCGGATGTTCCATCGACCCTAGGTGCGATCACAGCTTCCCTGGACTTTTCGAGAGCTAGGGGTCGATCTTGTGGTTTGGTAGAGTCGATTCCCAATCGACCTTACGTGTGATCGCACGTGTTTGAGTCGACATTTTTATTCTACAGTCTAATCTTTCAAGTTTGGGTCCTTTGGCTTACTTCCACGGTCCATTCTATGCTTGTTCTAGGGCTTAAAACTCCAGGTTATCTCCTTACTTCGTCTACCATGATTCCCTCCATGGGTTTCATTGAAATCTTCCCATGGATGGATGATTTGGGTTTCTCCTAGGTCATACCCTCTTCAAGAACTATTCTAAGGTCTTAAATCATTCATGGAAAGCATATCCATACCTTAGGTTTGCTGAGATTCAGAGGTTTCTCTGAATTTCTTCTCTTTAGTCTTTTTCTCCAACTTTTCTTTTCTTCTCCTTCTCTTCTCTTTCAATTAGGGTTTCAAAAGGAGTGAAAGAGGCTAAGGGACGTCCTATTTATTGAGGAAAACCTCTCAAAATAAGTCTCATTGAGATTAGGAAAGAATCCCCTTGAAATTTGAAAAGTTTCCTATTTATGATTTCTATCAGTGGTCCTAGGGTCGATGAGAGGGTCGGAGATCCCGTCGATCCTAGGGTCTCAGTTGTCTGACCCTAGGTCTAAAATTCAGGGGCCTGACTTCCTAATGAGGTGGGATCGACCCTACCTGTGTAGGTATGCGACCCTACCCTCATTTTGACTATTTTTGAGTTATTTCATATTGGGTCTTGGGTTTCTTCACGCACTTGGTCCACTTGGCTCGACCATGATATGTATACTGGTCATGACACAAAATGTAAGGTCAGACAGGGTTCGTGGCGTGTGGGTCTTACATCATGATGATAAGCCAAGGAATCAAAACATGAAGGAATTGAGTTGGGAGTGAAAAATCGACCATCACATGTGTGGTCGCATGATATGCCACCATACGAGACACACATAATCGACCACACACCCTCGGGAAAATTCTAGGGATGGTGTGGTTGTATGTATGGTCGCATGATATGCAACCACACGAGACCCACATAACCGACCACACACCCTCGGGAAAGTTCCAGGGAGGGTGTGGTCACATGTATGGTCGCATGGTATGCGACCACACATAGCGACCACACGCCCTAGGGGAAACTTCAGGGAGGGTGTGGTCGCATGTATGGTCGCATGATATGCCACCACACCTTGCGACCACACACCCTGTGGTCGTAGAAACTGAGACCACAGGTGCAGCCGCACCTGCGACCACTCAGCTTCTGGAAGTCCAAATTAATGGAAATAAATTCTAATTTGAAATCTATAAATTTGTTAGGTTTCCAAGTGGTCTAAAAGTGATTTACAAAGCTTGGACGAGGAACAACCATCGACCAAAGGTGAGGGAACGAGACCTAAATTAATTGGCTAATAATAAACTGTTTTACTTATTGAGTCCAATGCCATGAATGATTCCATGCTTGTATGCTTGTAATGTGCATTTCACATGTCATCCAATATTCCTGTTATTACTGTTCATGCATATTTAATTCTGTATATTTATAACATGATGATGATGATGATGATATTAGGAATAGGCATGTGAATGTATGTGTGTGGTTAGTGTGCTTGATGCGAGTGGAGCATCATGGGGAGGACGTAACACTATGGTTCATCCTGATCACCAGACTCTAGCTCTATCTCTACTCAAGTCTTGTCCACTAACATCGTCGTATCGCCATTATCTTAGCAGAACTATTACATCATAGGGCATCAGGGGAGGTGGTCTTGGACCGTATAGTCTTTGACTTTACTTGGAGGCCTTAACTCTATCTCTATAGACGTATTGAGGGATGCTGGGGTGAGACCTTGGATACACTGTTTGACATTAGGATTGGTTAGTTGCGAGTCCAGTTTGCAAGCCCTCACCAATAGGGGCTTACGTATTGGTATGGGTAGGGCATCAGGGAAAGTGTTATGCGGTGTTTGATCCGGACACTTTAGCTCTATCTCTATTCCATGATGGGTGCATGTGGGATGGAAATGGTGTCTGATCCATTGGGCGGTTTCACATACTCGTGTAAAGAGGTGCGGCGGCCACCAATCATTTCTATTGCACATTGCAAACTTATAAACCAGACCAAAGATATGAATTGAATGCATGCATATGTTTGTTGCATTGTTTTGTTTGCTCACTGAGCCATGATGTGTGCTCACCCTTTCGACGTCGAATATTGTAGTTGATAATGCATGTCCTACTATGAAAGATTATATGAATGTACCAATATACGGGCATGTTGCTGCTATGGATGTGGAAGCTATGGTGGAGTCGCATGATTCGTCGTGCGCGAGTGCAACTCATGTATTTTCGATTAGATTTAGTTGTTGGTTTATCGAAACATGTAATTGATTTATTTATTTTATTTATTTTATGTCTTTAGTCATTTGGAGATAATTAGATAATTAATTATGTTATCACTGTTAGATACTCAGTTCATTAATATTAAAGACTTTCGCTATTGTTTATTTACTCTGATTATGATTGTGGTTGTATCTGGTTTAATCAAATGGACACGGCCTATACGAGATCCTGATTGAACCGTTGGATCATAGACGGTTCATCACATCATTCTGGTTGGTTTAGAATTGGGGTGTCACAAGCCATGTCCTACTGTTTGACTCTTCAGTATACCCTTTCTATATATAGACATTTTGACCCTATCCATATCTTGGCTCATGAATGTTTAGAGAATTCGTCCATAGAAATTCTCATCGGAAGTAATCACACTTCCTAAATTTACTTAGGTCAGCCCATAGTATACACCACGGTTAACATACCCCTACAAATATGTGAGTTTTTGACTGATTAAGAGTTTTAAAATTCATCCTTGGATCATCATGGTAAGTGCTATCTTTCCATCTAACTTGAATAACTAACAAATGATAGTATTAGTTAAGTCATCCAGTGACTTCGTTTTTACCATAGAACCTAATTCCAAGGATCTCCTCTCACATAGGTTGGGTGTCCATCACCTTGACTCATGAATCACGGACCTTAAGCTTATTCTTTTAGATGAATACCATAATAGTGGTTAGAAGCTAAATAAATTTCAGTTAGAAATGCTCCAACATCTCATGAGATTTTACATGGTGGAATCATATCACAAGTTTCAGTTACACTCCCCCCACCAACACATGCTTATACATATCTTTTCTTACACATATTAGTGTTCTCGAATCTAGGCTTATCTTCTAGATTTCGTAACCACATAATGTTATGTAAAAATGAATCATTCTACTTGAATTTATTATTATTCTCTTTCTTTAAATAAATTCTCCATGCAAAACTTGCATGCTTATAAAATCTCCCATATTTTTTGTTTGACCATACTCTCCTCGAGTATGTATATATTAGTCTACCATATTTCTGTATCTATGCAGTTTATTTCAAACATAGCATGTAATAACATAAACATGGCTAATAGAATTATATTCATGCATATATAGAATTTCATCTATCAATAGGTCATATGTTTCAATTAGGCATCTTGGATAGATCAACCAATTCAAATTGGTTTCAGACTTATATCCCGCCAACATTTGAACTTATCACAGTCCAAAAAATACATCCAACCATAAAAATAAGGGTGATCAAATGTATTAAATCAAACATTTAAACAATGCAAATGTCTCTTGGTATTAATATCATTAAAATTGATCACTTGACTTGAAATGCCAAAAACTTAGACTAATTAATGTCTAATTAGATTTTAATGCATAGAAAAATAGAATGTAGCTACTAAATAAATCTCACAAGCATTACTTCTTCTGTAGTGCCCCAAAGTTTAATAGAGGGGTCCACCAAATAAATTACTAAAAGAAAATCACAATAAGATAGGTTTACCTTAAAATATTTTACTTATGTCAATGATTATACTTTTAATGGGAGACCTTGCAACACCCCCACATTTTTATTTTTATAATAATAATAATAATAATAATAATAATAATAATAATTATTATTATTATTATTATTATTATTATTATTATTATTATTATTATTATTATTATTGTTATTAAATGTATTAACATAATATGTCTATCAATTTGGAATCTATTCGACAAAGCAACTAGTACATGTTCAGATTCCAATTATTGCAATTATTGATCAGAATAGACACTTCTTACAAATAACCCAAAGGGTGTGACCACTCATACTAGTGCCACGACTAAGCCTAAAAAAGTTCAAAGCCATCATGGTCAAGGGATACTTCTTCCAATCATGCATGGGCTCTAACAGGTGATATACATACTTTTTTTTTTCAAACACTACAACAGATTGTCCATCATGGACTTCGGGGTTCACACTATCCATATTGGACTGAAATAATGAATATTACAAAGAGTGAACTGCATGCACCAACCTATGTTAGGCCGTTTACATCATCCGCCCCTTGGGCTTTGTAAAGTAACAACGTCAAAATGGAAAACACAAAACAAAACCCACCGAAAAGACTAGAAGTTTATTCTCCAAACTTTGGAGAAACCAAGATAAAATCTCTAAACTGAAATATTTTCAGTAGTCAACAACTGTTAGCTAGATAATGATCATGCTAGATTGAGCATGATCGTGATAAGATCTTCTATTGAAGGAAAGCTGGTTGATGTGATTGATGCAAGATGGGTAATTTGGTTGGTGGGTAGGTGATTGTGGTAAGATCTCTTATAGAAGGAAAGTTGAGTAGCTGATTTGGTTGGTGTACAAATTGTATGGATTATATTACTATCTATGGATAGTTTCCCTTGTATTATTTTCTCTATTTAAAGGATAACAAACCTCCCCAAGAAGTATGAAGAACTTGGGGATTCTCACCGTGGAGTAGACTTCTGTGGTAGAAGTTTGAACCACGTAAATATTTTCTTGTCTTTCCTTTATGCATAAGTTAACATGGTATCAGAGCGGATACAGATCTGATCATGGTGTTTAGGGCACTTTGTTCGCTCTCGTCGTTTTTTGCTGTCCGCATACTCTGATAAGTTGTTATTTTCTCTTGTTATGTTGCCCTTGGAGGCCGTGCCAAGCTTGGTTACGTTAATGGTCAAATCAAGGCTCCTGCCTCTATGGATACTAAATTCCCTGATTGGGAAGCCAATGATAATATGGTCATGTCATGGTTTTTTAACTCTATGAAACCACAAATATATGAAATATTTGCTTATTCAGAAGCGTCTAAGATCCTTTGGGACTTCTTAAAGGACATGTATGGCCAAGTTGATAACTCCTCTCAAATCTTTGAGTTACAACAGGATATTGCTCATGCTGAACAACCTCCCAGTCAACCATTTACAAAGCATCTTGGTACCTTAAAGAAAAAGTGGGATGAGTTACGTCAGTACCGCCCTCCTGCCCAATCAATTGATACTTACATTCAACGTGAAGAGCAGGATCGCATTTTTCAATTGTTGGCAAGTATTCATCCTGAATATGAAGATCTTAAGTGTCAAATTCTTATGAGTGCTACTCTTCCTTCATTTACCAATGTCTGTGCGACTATTCAACGAGAGGAAACTCGTCGTCGTGTAATGAGCTCCAAACCTGTGATGAAATCCATTGAAAATTCTGCTCACTCAGCCAATGGTCATGTTGCTATTGAGGAAAACATCCGTAGTACAGGTCGATCTTTCACTCGAGGGAGAGGAAAAGGACGCAGTTCTCATGCACCTTTCCGTTGTGATTACTATAATCGGGATGGTCATACCAAGGACAGATGTTGGTCTTTATATCCTTACTTGCGTCCTCCCAAAGATAAAGGATCAGATACACCTCTTGCTGCTCAAGTTAGTTCATCCACATCACAATTCTCGATTAAACAACTCGCTGCCCAACTCCATTAGCTTATGCAACCACATGGAACTCCCACTTCCACCACAAATTCTGTGACTTCCGCATCTGGTAATGCCTCTCTTGCTCTGTCCGTTTCTACTAAAGATTCTTTTATCATAGATTCAGGGGCTACTGATCATATGTGTTGCTCATCACATTTTTTCTCTGATATTCATCATGATAATGGTCATCGGCAGTTTATTACCGTGGCTAATGGTGCAAAGGTTCCTATTGAAGGGATTGGAAAAATCAGTCTTTTTTCAAATACCGTTGATATTTTATTTGTATCTTCTCTATCTTCTAACCTATTATCTGTCAGCAAGATTACTAAAGGCCTACATTGCATTGTTATGTTTTTTCCCAACAAGGTCATATTTCAAGACAGGTTCACCGGGAAGACGATTGGTGAAGGTCGGTTTCTTCAAGGGATTTACATTTTGGACTTTTCTCCTGCAGCATTGGTTGTTCAACAAAATCCATCTAAGGACTCACAGCTATGGCATTGGCGAATGGGTCACCCATCTGATTCTGTCCTCCATTCCCTTAATCCCTCATTGTCTCTTGATTCTAATACTTGTGAGACATGTCATTATTCCAAGCAACATAGATTATCTTTCCCTACTCGTAATCATACTTCCACTGAATTGTTTGAATTAATTCATTCTGGTGTTTGGGGCCCTGCTCCAATTGACTCTCGGGATGGTTTTAGATACTTTGTCACCTTTATTGATGATATATCTAGATCTACTTGGTTGTATTTATTACGTTCTAAAAGTGAAGTGTTACAAGTTTTTCAAGAATTTTGTTGCATGGTTCAAACTCAATTTGGTACTCCCATAAAATACTTGAGGACTGATAATGGCACCGAATATACCAATACCTCATTTGAGTTATTTCTTAAAGGTCTAGGTATTATTCACCAAACATCCTGTGTTGGTACCCCTCAACAGAATGGTATTGTCGAGCGTAAAAATTGCCATCTCTTTGAAGTAACACGATCACTTCTTTTTCATGGGCATATTCCCAAGTCCTATTGGGCCGATGCTATTCTCACCAGCTGTTACTTGATTAATCGACTACTAAGTCAAACCTTACACGCCAAATCCCCTATGGAGGTTCTTTACGGTCACTCCATTGATATTTCCCACCTTCGTATGTTTAGGTGTATTTGTTATGTTCATTCTCAAGCAGGTGGAAAGCTGGATCCTCGGGCCCACAAGTACATTTTTTTGGGATATTCTTCTGTTAAAAAGGGTTACCACTGCTATGATCCTTTCGTTCGAAAAATGTACATTTCTCGTGATGTCTTTTTTACTGAACGTCACCTCTTCTTTCCTGGCAGGATCAAAATTCAGGGGGAGATTGATACTGACTATAGTGAATTTGCTGACTATGTTGAATTTGCTCCTCCCATACCTATTGTACATGGTGACAATAGTAAATTTAGTGATCATAGTGATCATCTTATTGCAGATCATCCTCACCCTGTTGAAGCCGTTCCTGCAGAAATAGAGACAGTTGAAGAAAATCCCGATCTACCGATGCCAGTAAGAAGATCTACTCGGGTGTCACAACCTTCTACTAGATTACGAGATTACTTCACCTATCACACTGCTGAATATCCAATTCAACAACATGTTTGCTATGACAATGTTTCTTCTGAATTTTTGGCATTCTTGACAGCAGTTGATTCTCATAGTGAACCAATTAATTTTGCTGAGGCTAAGGTCTCTTCTGTATGGATTAAGGCCATGAATGATGAGCTTTCAGCTCTCGATAGAAACCACACTTGGGACATAGTACGTCTACCCGCTGGAAAGCATCCTGTTGGCTGTCGATGGGTATACAAGATCAAGTACAAAAGTGATGGATCTATTGAAAGACACAAGGCAAGACTTGTTGCCAAAGGTTATACACAAACATATGGAGTTGACTACAAGGAAACCTTTGCTCTAGTCATGAAAATGAACACTGTGAGAGTGTTAATGTCAGTAGCAGTAAATTGTGGTTGGTCTTTATTTCAAATGGATGTGAAAAATGCATTCTTGCAAGGGGACTTAGAAGAAGAAGTATACATGACCACTCCTCCTGGTCATCCCTTAGAACATCAAGCTGGAGTCGTGTGTAAGCTCAACAAAGCCATTTATGGGCTTAAACAGTCTCCACGGGCATGGTATGGTAAGTTGAGTACTGCTCTGATAAGTTTTGGCTTTCGTCGGAGTATGTCTGATTCATCGATGTTTGTTAAAAGGAACACCAACAGCATCATTGTTGTGTTGGTTTATGTTGATGACATTGCCATCACTGGTGATAATCTCTATGACATAGCGGCTCTCAAACAGTATGTGAATGAGAAATTTGACATCAAGGATCTAGGAAAATTACGGTACTTTCTCGAAATTGAAGTAGCCACATCGACTAAGGGTTTGTTTATCTCTCAAAGAAAGTATACTTTGGATCTCTTGAAAGAGACCGGCAAGCTCGGTGCCAAACCTGTCGATTCCCCCATGGACTATAATAGTAAATTTCTCACTGATACTACTCCATTACAAGACAGCAGCCGCTTTCAACGCTTAGTGGGAAGATTATTATACTTAACAATTACCAAGCCTGACATCTCTTATGCAGTAAGTTATGTGAGTCAGTTTATGCAAGCACCTACTGAAGGACATATGGAACTTATTGACTGCATCCTGTGCTACCTGAAATCTTGCCCGGGAAGAGGTATTTGGATGCGGAAACATAATCACACGAGAATTATGGGTTACACTGATTCTGACTGGGCTGGAAGTCCCTTAGACAGGAAATCCACTACTGGATTTTGCACCTTTTTGGGTGGCAATTTGGCCACGTGGAAAAGTAAGAAACAACATGTTGTGGCTCGTTCTAGTGCTGAAGCAAAATACAGGGCAATGGCTTCCACTACTAGCGAACTCATCTGGCTTCGAGCTCTGTTACGTGAATTAGATCTTGAGACTTCTGACCGTTCGATGCAACTATATTGTGACAATCAAGCAGCCACTTATATTGCTTCTAATCCTGTCTTCCATGAACGGACCAAACATATAGAGGTGGATTGTCACTTTGTGCGTGAAAAAGTTCAGGATAACACCATTGAGACTCCTTATATCCGGAGTGAGGATCAGCTCGCAGATGTGTTCACCAAAGCTCTACCCATAAAATCCTTTCACAATATGTTGATCAAGTTGACCTCCGATGATATCTTCGCCCCAACTTGAGGGGGAGTGTTAGCTAGATAATGATCATGATAGATTGAGCATGATCGTGATAAGATATTCTATTGAAGGAAAGCTGGTTGGTGTGATTGATGCAAGATGGGTAATTTGGTTGGTGGGTAGGTGATTGTGGTAAGATCTCTTATAGAAGAAAAGTTGAGCAACTGATTTGGTTGGTGTACAAATTGTATGGATTATATTACTATCTATGGATAGTTTCCCTTGTATTATTTCCTCTATTTAAAGGATAATAAACCTCCCCAAGAAGTATGAAGAACTTGGGGATTCTCACCGTGGAGTAGATTTCTGTGGTAGAAGTTCGAACCACGTAAATATTTTCTCGTCTTTCCTTTATGCATAAGTTAACAAAAGTAATACCTGATATTTGAATCGATGGTTGTCTACAAAACTTTGAACAAAAAACATTCTTTAATCTGAATGGAAAAAATATAAACACCCAAACACAACCAGCAGAGCGATGGTAAAATATTTGTATCCATTCACATGAACCTACATACACTTCTTTAACCAACAGAAAAGCAATCTTATGGCATGGGTCTCAGGTAAAGTTTAAAAAAAATTCTGACTTTAGATTGTTTTATAAATATAAAATAATAGAATTTTAAATGAGAATCATTTATCTGTTTAGAGTTGTCAATGATCTGTTGAAGAAGACAATAGAAATAAAGTCATTCAAGATGATGACAATATAGGCAGGGTCGTACCACAATCAGCACTGTCCTAAAGTCAGAATTTACCCCCATAGGTACAACAAAGTTATGATGCAAATCTAGCTCCAAGATAAAGCAGCCTTGGTTTCCCGCATTAAACTTGCACTAGTCTAATGTGCCCCTTCAAGTACGTCAAATTTATGCTTAGGTCAAATGCAAGACGAAAATTCAATTTCTGCAAAATAACGGTATTTCAAAAAAACATAGGAAAATACCATTGATATGTGCTTACAAATAGGGAGAGAGAATGATAGAGAAAGAACCAAGAAAACTTAGTTCTTTTAACATTTTTAAGGCTTCCTCCTTCCCTATTTATAGAAGAGAACGTGTCTTTTTAGGGTACCCCATGAGGAAGGGAGTATCTCTCTCCGAACCAACATGTCTTTACAAGATACCCCAAGGAAATGATGTGTCCCTTGTTAAGACACTTCATGGAACCAGATCAAATGGTTGAACCATTACTGACCCAACATGTCACACCCCAATTCCGTACTATTCAGAATGGTGTGATGAACAGCTAACAAACCAACGGTTCAACCAGGATCTCGAGTAGGCTATATCCGTGTTATCTAAACTCCATACATCCACATAAATAATCAGAGTAAATAAAACAAATAGCGAAAGTCTTATAATAAAATGAACTGAGAATCTATTGTGATATCAATATTTAAATAAAAAAATTATTCTGTATCAACTAAGACATAAATAAATAAATATCCAATACATGTCTTTAATAAATCCAAATGAATAAACTAAAAATCTAATCGAATACACATGAGTTGCACTCGCAAGAGATGTCATGTGTATCTACTTCATCTTCAGCTACCATCGCTGCAACGTTCCCGTACTCTAGAGCATTTATATAATCTTCAACGGTTAAACCTGCATCAACTAAAAATATTCGACGTCGAAGGGTGAGCATACATCATGGCTCAGTGAGCAAACAAAACAATGCAACAATACATATGCATTCAATCAATTCATCTCTTTGGTCCGATTTAAAGTTTGCACTGTGCTATAGAAAGGATAGGTGGCTGCCGCACCTCTATACACAAGTGTGTGGATACGCCCAATGACTCCTGCACTGTCGCCCACAACACCCAAAATGGAACAATATACACCCCATGAAAACGGCATGGCTGTACCGGTTGATACCATACCAACAAATAAACCCCTGCTGGCTAGGGTTGCAAACTGAGCTTGCAACTAACTAATCCTAATGCCAAATAGTGTATCCAAGGCCTCACCCCAGCATCCCTCAGAACATCCATAGAGATAGAGCTAAGGCTCTCCGATAGAGTCAGAGACTACAAGGACCAAGACCACCTCCCCTGATGCTCTACGACATAATAGTTCTGCTAAGGTAATGGCGATACGACGACATCAGTGGACATGACTTAAGTAAACCATGGCACAATATACACCCCATGAAGAACGGTCATGGTTGTACCGGTTGATACCATCCCTACCCTCACCATATACACTGGCCAAACACAAACATTCACATGTCTATTCCTATCATCATCATCATCATCATGTTATAAACAGTAAAGTAAATATGCATGAACAATTAATAGAAATATTGGATGGCATGTTGAATGCACATACAAGCATACACGCATAGAATCAATATGGCATTGGACTCAAGAATTAAAACAGTTTATTATTAACCAGTTTGTTTAGGTCTTGTTTCCTCACCTTAGCTTGCTAATAGATACTCTTTCAAGCTTTAGAATCACCTTTATAATGTTATTATATTGCTAGAAGACCTAACAAAGCCGATAAAATTTAATTAGAATTTATTCAAAATTTAAAAATCATTCTGTTAACTGAGGGTCGGAGGTAGGGTCGGAGTCATGATCGACCCTAGGTGCGACCCTCCCCAATCTGGACTTCCCGAACACTGAGGGTCGATCCTCAGGATCACATAGGGTCGGATGGTCATCGACCCTTTGTGCGACCCTTGGTGGATTTTGGTCAATTTCCCTCCTTTTAGTCCATCTTTCGTGTTTGGGGTCCTATGGCTTTCTCCTACAGTCCATTCAACATTCATTCCATGGTCTAGAACCATGAATCGTCCACCTAGATAGCTTTCATGTAATCTCCCATAGTTTTCTATTAAAACCTAACCATGGGTTGATGGTTTGGATTTTTCCGAGATCATACTCTCATCATTATCTAACCTAAGGTCTGTAGAAACTCATGGAATTAGTATCCATACCTGAGAAGATTACGCCATCTCTGCAACTCTTCTCCTTTTTGCTATCTTCTTTTCCTTGCTTCTCTTCTTCTCCTTTTCCTTCTCTTCTCTTTCTCTCAATTCAATTAGGGTTGTAAAAGGAGTAAAAGAGGCTTAGGGACGTCCGTTAAATAGAGTAGAAACATCCTAAAATAAGTCCCTTTGAGATTAGGAAAGAATCCAAATCGAAAATTAGGAAATTTTCTAATTTCAGTTTCGGCGGAAACTGAGGGTCGATGATCCCGTCGACCCTAGGGTTCCTAAGGTGTCCGACCCTCCCTATAAAACTGACGGTCTGACTTTCTGTCTTGAGGGGTCCGACCCTCCTTTGCTGGGTATGCGACCCTCCCCTTAAATTGAGTGTTTTAGGGTCGATTTGATACCTGGGATCATGATCTCCTTCACGCCCTTGGTCCATTTGACTCAACCATGATGGGTAAACCTGGTTCAAGGTGATAAGACCAGGTTAGTTTGATACGGGTCTTACAACTCCCCCCTACTTATAAAAATTTCGTCCTTGAAATTGTACGTACCTTCAGAATCAAATAAGTGAGGGTATTGCTTTTGCATAGCATTTTCTTCTTCCCATGTAATTTCTTCCATGTCTCTACTTTTTCAGGTGACCTTAACAAAGTAGATATCTCGGTTGTGTAGTCGTTGAACCTTTCGGCTGGTGTTTTCAGTTGGTGTTACTTCGAATGTCAAACCATCAGTCAATTTCGGTAAATTTACTGTCAACACGTGCGTTGGATCCTTGACATACTTCTTCAATAGGAAAATATGAAATACGTCATGCACACTTGACATAGATGGTGGTAGTGCTAACTGAGAAGCCACTTTCCCACACTTAGCTAAGATCTCATACTGCCCGACATATCTTGGACTTAGTTTCCCTTTTTGTCCGAACCTTTTCAATCCTTGCATAGGCGATACCTTCAAGAATACTTTATCACCTACAGCGAACTCAAGATCTCTGCGTCAAGTATCTGCATATTGCTTCTGACGGTTCTGAGCTGTTCTCACTCTTTCCTTGATAATGTCAACCTCTCGACAAGTCTCTTCAACAAACTCCAGTCCAACAATACTACGTTCTCCCACTTCATTCCAAAACAAAGGAGTTCGACACTTTCTGCCATACAGTGCTTCATAAAGTGACATCTGAATAGTATCCTGATAGCTATTGTTATAAGAAAACTCGATCAGTGGTAGTCTTTCATCCCATGATCCCTTGAAATCAATTACACATGCTCGTAGCATATCTTCTAGAATCTGTATTGTACGCTCATTTGTGTCATGCCTGCGTGGGTGGAACGCGGTACTGAACTTCAATGTTGTTCCCATAGCCTTTTGCAATCCATCCCAAAACTTGGAAGTAAATCGTGGATCTCTGTCGGACACAATGCTTTCTGGTACACCGTGTAATCGAACAATATTATCCACATACAGCTTTGCTAACCTTTCCAGTGTATACTGAGGTTGTATTGGTATGAAGTGAGCTGTTTTAGTCAGACGGTCTACAATCACCCAAACTGCGTCAACTACTCGAGGAGTCAGTGGAAATCCCATGACGAACTCCATAGTGATGCAGTCTCATTTCCATGCTGGTTTCGATAACGGTTGTAACAGTCCTGCGGGTCGTTGTCGTTCAGCTTTTACTTTCTGACAATTTAAGCATTGAGACACGAACTTAGCTACATCTGCTTTCATTCCACTCCACCAATACAATTTCTTTAAATCATGATACATTTTTGTACTTCCAGGATGTATCGAATAGAAGGTAGTATGGGCTTCTTTCATCAATCGGTGTCTAATGTCCACACTTTTTGTTTCAGGTACACATATTCTTCCTTTGTATTTCAGTACTTTCTCTTCGTCCAAGGTGAACTCAGGATTAGTCCTACCTTTCTCAATATCTTCTTGTACTGTTCTCAGATAAGGATCTGATTTGATAGCTGTCTTCACTTCATCCATTATATCCGGTATAATTTTCAATGCAGCGAACATATTTGAAAATCGATGAATAAATCCTTGGTTGGATGATCCATCTATTGTATCTATCACATACTGCTCATTGCCGTGATTGAATACCATTCCGATAGTGCACATTGATGCGGTTGGACTAACCTCTCCTTGAGATTTTATCATTGCCTTTCTGCTCAACGCATCTGCTACTACATTAGCTTTCCCCGGATGATACTGGATATCACAATCATAGTCCTTCAATAGTTCTAGCCATCTTCTTTGTCTCATATTCAATTCCTTCTGATTAAATAAATAAGTAAGACTTTTATGGTCTGACTTAATCTTAAATTTCTCTCCGTATAGGTAATGTCTCCATATCTTGACAGCATGTACTACTGCCGCTAACTCCAGATCATGAGTGGGATAATTTTTCTCATGTATCTTTAACTGTCTTGAGGCATAAGCAATTACTTGCTCTCCTTGCATACGCACACATCCTAATCCCAGTCCTAACGCATCAGTGTATAAGGTAAATGTCTGTCCTGGAACAGGAATAGTCAAAATCGGAGCGGATATCAATCTGGTCTTCAATGTTTGGAAGCTCTCCTCACATTTATCCATCCACACAAACTTTTCCCCTTTCTTAGTCAGACTGGTGAGAGGCACGGCAATCCGGGAATAGTCTTCCACAAATCTCCGATAACAACCGGCGAGACCCAAAAATTTAATTTCTGAAATGCTCTTTGGTGCTTCCCACTTCACAATAGCCTCGATCTTGCTGGGTCTACTTTGATACCTTCTACGGATACTACATGGCCTAGGAAGGCGACTTCACTTAGCCAAAACTCACACTTGGTAAATTTGGCATATAACTTCTCTTTCCTTAAACGCTGTAGGACGGCGTTTAGGTTCTTGATATGGGTTTCTTTGTCCTTGGAATATACCAATATATCATCAATGAACACTATAATCGACGTATCCAACATGTCGTGGAAAACCCAGTTCATAAGTTCCATAAAAGTTGTTGGTGCGTTTGTTAATCCGAAAGACATGACCAAGAACTCATAATGTCCGTATGTGGTCCTGAAAGTTGTTTTAGGAATATCACCCTCTTTAATCTTCAACTGATGATAACCTGACCGAAGATCGATCTTAGAAAATACCTTTGCTCCTTGCAACTGATCGAACAAGTCATCGATCCGAGGTAGTGGATATCGATTCTTGATTGTCAGTTTATTCAACTTCCAATAGTCGATACATAATCAAACGCTACCGTCCTTCTTCTTTACGAATAATACCAGTGCTCCCCATGGTGATATACTGGGTCGAATATAACCCTTGTCCAGCAGTTCTTGTAGTTACACTTTCAATTCCTTCAGTTCAGTAGGAGCCATTCTATAAGGTGCTTTTGATACTGGTGCGGTTCCGGGTATAAGATCTATCACAAACTCTGTGGCTCGATCGGGTGGTAATCCTGGTAGTTCCTCCGAAAATACGTCGAAATAGTCCCGCACTACATCAATATCTTCCAGTCATGGTGCTTCCTTGGTTAGGTCGACCACTGATACTAGATACCCGACTGCCCCCTTCTCAAGGCACTTCTTAGCCTTCAGTGCTGAGAGTATAAGCTTGCGTCTACAGGAAAGTTTGGTTCCTGAAACATTAAATTCTGCTCCTTCTTTGTCTTTGAATGTTAGCTTCTTTTTGGCGCATAATAGGTTTGCAGAATGCCGAGCTAACCAGTCCATTCCCAAGATGATGTCAAAGTCTGCCATCTCCAGTTGGATCAAGACTGCATCTAAGGTTTTCTCGCCAATGAGAACTGGACATGGTCCATAACCTTTCTCTAATTCCACTTCTAACCCCATCGGTGACCGTACAAGTATTTTGTAGTCCAATGTTGATGGGTAGATTCAACTTCTTTCCGAATGACACAGATATAAAGGAATGAGTAGCTCCTGAATCAAAGAGTACTCTGGCGGGTACGTCATTTATAGGTACGATACCTGTGATTTATTTTTACTTAGTCTACATGCTCATACAATGTAATTACAACTAAAAGGTTTCAGTGATACCTGTGACCACATCGGGTGATGCGGCAGCATCCTCGGATGTAACAGCATATACTCATCCTTGATGTACTTGCTTCTTGGGCTTAGTACACTCCCTTATCATATGTCCCACTTGATTGTAGTTGTAACATCTCGGACCTTCAGAATTTGGCTTTGGTTGCTGTTGCGTTGCCGGGGTAGTTTTGGATGCAGCAAAGCCTTGAGCACGGAAGGGTTTAAATGTCTTGTTGTTCCCTCCATTATAGGCGTTTCCAGCTGGCCTTTTTATGCCTCTGTTCTGTGTAAAGTAGCTTTCCTTCTGGCTCGATTCTATGACTCGAGCAATTTGGACAGCTTCATTGTATATCTTCTTTTCCAAGCCCAGAACGTGCTCTCTGATGCTTCCTCTCAGTCTCGTGACAAACCTACGGGTCTTAGTGTCTTCTTCTTGCATGCTGAGTGGTGCAAAGAAATACAGCTCTTCGTAACGCTGTTGATATGCATCCACGGACATCTGTCCCTGATATAAACTCAGGAATTCCTTCTCCATAGAATCTCTGAAGCTTCGGAAAAAATACTTCTCGAAGAACGCTTCTTTATAGATAGCCCAAGGCAGTAGGGCGTGCTTGGTCAATAGGTAATTCCTAGTAGATTTCCACCAATGATGTGCGTCACCCTTTAGCATGAAGGTGGCACATAGTACTTTTTCTTCTTCAGTGATAGTCATCATAAGAAAGTTTCTCTCCATCTCGTCGATCCAATGTGCTGGCCATAACAGATCCGACGGTTTATCGTTAAATTCCTTGGGCTTCATCTTCAGAAATCTCTCAACCAGTCGAGAGTGATCCAGCTGATTTTGGGGGTATGCCCCAAACATGGGTTGTGGATACTGATAGTTAACCTGAGCTGCTTTCGGACCTGGTACTGGAATCTGTGCAGCTGGTGTTTGAGGTGTTTGAGGTGCTGGGTGGTTACCCACCGGTGTTGCACTGGCTTGTCGCGTCTGCATGGGTGTAGCATATGCGGCTTGGAACATGATTCCCATTGCAACTTGCATTTGAGCCTGTGCGTGTTGCATCTATTGCAGCTGCTGTGCTAAATTCATCACTACTGTTGCTAACTCTGGTGGTGGAGGTGGCAAGTTTGTAGGATTTGCCTGATCTGGGTTTTCTGGCACATATATTTTAAGACCCGCACTTCATAAACCCGGTCTAAACCTTGGTATTATGTCGTAGCAGGTCTTCCGATCATCACCGGGCCAGATGGGACGAGCGGATGACAAACAGGTACGAAATCGGATCAAAGACGGTGAAATAATCATCATTTTATGTTGACCGGTCGATGATACCGGTCTTGGTACAGTCGATCGGTCAACTCTGCGCAGCTGACTATGGAGATCCGGAATTGGATCTTTGTGGGTCCCACTTTCCTGATTTCAAATCCTAGACCTTCCTAATCTTAATAGGGTTACAAAACCCTAATTATAGCCTATAAATACACCCTTAAACCTCCTCAAATCCTTTCCATTGTCTTTCACAAACCCTAGAGAGGAGAAAGAGGTTAGAAAGGAGAGGAGGCTAGGAAGAAGAAGAAGGTGCCGCCATTACCGTTCGACGACGCTCACGTTACGCCAGTCAACGGTAAGTGTTTTAACCACTCTTCTTACCCTATGACTCTAGAATAGTTGCATGGGTGGATCAATACCTTGCGAAATAGGTATTGATCTAAAACCCTAAACTGGACCTTAAAACCCTAAGTTGCCGTCAAACCCTAGATTCGAGTTCCGAGATGATATTCATCGAAACTAGACTTGAATGAGTTGGGGATAACTCTAACTTAAAGCTTAGACTTAGAATGGATAGGAGAAACCCTGGAAATCCATAGAGATCGATCGATGACAGTTGAAAAACCAAGTGTATGGTCTTTCGGAGACATACCGGTCGACCATACCGGTTGCTAGTCTGCTCACAGAGCTGCAACCGATATGTTGCGACCGGTCAGAGCTGAAAGGTTGGTTTTGGACTTTATTGGTTTCCGACCAACGTAAAACCCTAAGAAAACTATTCTAATGAAACCCTAATATTATGTAGGACTTTGTGACTTTCCGTTTGGATCTTGCGACGTGGAGCAAGCTAACAAACGAGCGTCAGGTAAGGGAATCTAACCTAAACCAAATAATTAATGGACAGTAAATCGTTGTTAAATCACCTGATTATATATGATGTGATGTTTGTTTATATTCACATGCCATCTTTTATTTTCAGTTATTATTACTGTTCATGCATTGATAGGATGTGATTGTTATGCATGTGATTGTTTTCGTTAGTTTGTGGAGTGGGGCATGGGCCTGGGATCGCTCCTCACACTAGCACCTTTTGTAGTATTCTATCTTAACATGCTTGGTACGGGTGGGGCATCAGGGGAAGGTCGTGGTACGGTGGTCTCCGATGTTGATGCTGGCCTGGCCATGGTTATGTGGCATTGTGGTCTCCGAGGTCGACGCTGGCTTGTCCACGATGCTTTAGCTCTATCTCTATGCCGTAGGGAGTTATGTTGGGATAGGGTCTACTTGCGTATTGTTTCCATCCTAGTGGGTTAGTTGCGGATAGGGCATCAGGGGAGGTGTGGGAACGCCTTAGCTCTATCTCTATGCCGTAGACGGCTGTGCTGGGATAGAGCATACATTGAAGACATATAGGTTTGGTTAGTTGCGAGCCCAGTTTGCGAGCCCTGGCCAGTAGGGGCTTAGGTACTGGTATGGGTAGAGCATCAGGGGAGGTACGGGGGTATCTTAGCTCTATCTCTATTCCATGATGGGTGCATGTGGGCCAATGGGGGTGTGATCCATGAGGTGCCACACACTCGTGTATAGAGGTGCGGGGGCCACCAAACCTTTCTATAGCACATTGCAAACTTGAAACCAGACCACAGCATAAAATGATTGTTACTCATGCATAATATTGTGAAACTGTCTGATTGTCTTACTGAGCTGTGATGTGAGCTCACCCCTTTGTATATATACATATTTTAGATGTTGATGCAGGTTACACTGTGGATGACTACATGAACGCTCCGGCTTATGGTGGTGTTGCTGCGTTGGATGTACAGGCAGGAGAGGACGAGAATGACGCTTCATGCGAGTGCCCTTTCTGCGTGTATCTTTGATTTGACTTTTATTTATTTTCATTATTTTCGATTGGATTAAAGAGATGTAATGGTATTATATTTTTATGTTTGGATTTGAATAATTAGATACTTATTTAATTTATCAATAGATACTCAGTTCATTCTATTTTAAAGACTTCCGCTGTACTATTTATATTCTGATTGTGGTTATGTGTAATGGTTTGTATGAGTGGACACGGCCTATTCGAGATCCTGGTGTGAACCATTGGTTCAATGACGGTTCACTCACACCATTCTGGTTGGTTCAGAATTGGGGTGTGACATATATATTCTCCTGGTTAGTTTCCTCCACAGGTAGTGGTGGTGGAACTGCATTTCGACTCTGTCTGGTTACTCTACGTCTAGACATAATTTCTTCTAAGATTGGTGGTGCCTGAAAATCATCAAAATAGGTGAGACAATCATTTATACTTCACGTAGGCACGTTAACCGATGTAAAATTCCAAAATTTCCAGCTCATTTTATGAAAAATACTATCTTTTCTGTGCAGGGTCGATGGTATGTCCGACCCTCAGTATCCGACCCTGAGAATGACCTGTTCTTCCCGAGAGCTGAGGGTCGATGTGAGGGTCGATGGGTATCCGACCCTCAGTATCCGACCCTGGGTTTTTTGTCAGATTCCCGAGAGCCGAGGGTCGATGGGAGGGTCGATCCGAGGGTCGATGGTCCTGGTCGAATTGTCCGACCCTCAGACCAAAAATCAGACCTTTAAGATCCAATTCTGGGTTCATTCTCTCTTATTTCCCTCCCGTTTCGACTCGTCTCTCACCTCTGAGTTGCTACAGTGCCACTCCGCTATTTTGGTCAATTTGGATCCATGTTTCAACATCAACATCATCCCTACAGGTATGTTTTCTCATTTTTATCTATTTTTAGGTTTCCATTTCTAGGTTTTGGTCCAACTAACCCGTATTTTTCAAATTAAATTTTTTCCAATCGTAAAAATTCGATTTTTATTGGGGGCTTTTGTTATTGGTGTCTCGAGGAACGAAAGCCCTAAAAAATTTTTGAGTTTCATCGGTTGGTTATCGAGAACTTGGATTTTTGCTCTTTTTGCCCTAATTTGTTGAAATTTTTGATTTCTTGAAATTTCTTCAAATTTGACCTCATTAGTTAAAATTTCCTACTGTATGTGTGTTGTAGGATATGTTAAAACCTACGTAAGTCCTCCTGCCCACGTGTATGGGTGACAAGTGAGGCTTTTGGCCACTTACGTCGTTATAATGTCAAATTTTGGATTTTTATCCTATTAACTCATTATCTGTTTTTCTTTGCAGATACCATGGCTCGTACTAAGGTACCCAGAGTTCGTGATCCGCTTCGCTTCCGCTCTAATGAAGCCGAGGCATAGTATGCCCACTACACTCATAAGAAGGTAGAGGGTGGTCGTATGGTGAACTTGGCACTATGATAGTCCTGTTCAATGTGGAGATAGCATTTGGTGATATGGGGTGGCTCCCTGTCATCACTTACGACACGTGCACATGCCCGGATTTAGTGCGACAGTTCTATTGTAATCTTCAGGTGATGGGGCATTATAATGATGTGGATAGGGGTCACGAGCTACGCATCACTAGCTATGTAAAGGGAGTGAACATTTCATTTGACTATCGACAGCTGGCCGATCTACTCGGCATTCCCTATGATGGCCCTATGATTTACTGTGCCCCTGGAGAGCCCCAGTTTGTTTCCATGGAGATGAGGGCTGAGATTGATAGTCAGCTGCTACGACCTGATTGCTGGTAGATGAGAGCTTGTTATATGCGTTCGGCTCCACGGGTCTTCTGCAAGATTATCCAACATAATATGATTCCGCAGAGTGGCCATTACGAGAGGGTTTCTCAGCTGACCCAGTATCTGCTATACAGTATCTGCACTAGACAGCCCGTCTGCCTGCCGTACATCATCATGCGGACTATGATCAGTGCCACACTGCCCAGTCATAGGGGTAATCTACCCTATGGACGTATGATCACTGTTCTGCTTACTCGCTTGGGGGTTGATTTGGTGGATGAGAAGATTCAGGAGAAAACCTTCTCGTCGCCTCTAGATTGGGAGGCTATCTACAAGATGGGTATGCGGGATGCCCAAGTCAGTGACGAGGAGAGGAACGAGATGGTGCGCCCTCACACTCGCATCGAGATTGCTGACGCTGAGGCAGCTGCTGCCGCTGCTAGAGCTCATGCGGATCCTGCCGATGATGATGACCGCATATATATGGATGTCGACTCGATACCACCGCCTTAACCTACGCATGCGGCTAGAGTTGGTACTTCTTCTGCGGCGGATCCTGCACTTGAGACTGGTCCTTCTCATGCGGCTGGTCCTTCATGCCCACCTTCTGATATGATGGAGATGTTGCATGAGATCAGAGAGGCTCAGCGTAGATCTGATCTGAGGATGGAGGAGTTGCTGGACGCCCAGCGTCGGACTGATCAGCGGGTGGCTGATCTTACAGCTAGTCTTCAGGCGACTCAGACCCAGGTGGCCTGGTTGACCAGAGTCTATGCCGAGGACTATGACAGAGACCACGAGGCACCGCTTCCTCCTTCACCTCCAGCTTCTTGAGTGTATCTTTTCCTTTGTACTACAGAGTAACTGTCCGGGTTGTGGACTGTACTCTACCTTAGTTATGTATATACATTTGTGTCTCTCATATTGTATGTAAATTTGTTTCTCCTTTAATAGATGCATTATTCTCTTTTTAAATTTGGTCTCAACCATCACTTGTGCTTATAGTATGTTTGTATTAAAGTTTTTACTTTTATCCTATCTCAGTTCACAATTGTCTTGAATGTATGCTAGTTCAGCGGACAAGGCCTGAGATGCTCTGATACCAAGTTGTCACACCCCAATTCCACACTATTCAGAATGGTGTGATGAACCGCTAACAAACCAATGGTTCAACCAGGATCTCGAGTAGGCTATATCCGTGTTATCTAAACTCCATACATCTACATAAATAATCAGAGTAAATAAAACAAATAGCGGAAGTCTTATAATAAAATGAACTGAGAATCTATTGTGATATCAATATTTAAATAACGAAATTATTCTGTATCAACTAAGACATAAATAAATAAATATCCAATACATGTCTTTAATAAATCCAAATGAATAAACTAAAAATCTAATTGAATACACATGAGTTGCACTCGCAAGGGATGTCATGTGTATCCACTTCATCTTCAACTACCATCGCTGCAACGTTCCCATACTCTGGAGCATTTATATAATCTTCAACGGTTAAACCTGCATCATCAACTAAAAATATTCGGCGTCGAAGGGTGAGCATACATCATGGCTCAGTGAGCAAACAAAACAATGCAACAATACATATGCATGCAATCAATTCATCTCTTTGGTCCGGTTTAAAGTTTGCACTGTGCTATAGAAAGGATAGGTGGCCGCCGCACCTCTATACACAAGTGTGTGGATACGCCCAATGACTCATGCACTGTCACCCACAGCACCCAAAACGGCACAATATACACCCCATGAAAAAGGCATGGCTGTACCGGTTGATACCATACCAACAAATAAATCCCTGCTGGCTAGGGTTGCAAACTGGGCTCGCAACTAACCAATCCTAATGCCAAACAGTGTATCCAAGGCCTCACCCCAGCATCCCTCAGAACATCCATAGAGATAGAGCTAAGGATCCCCGGTAGAGTCAGAGACTACAAGGACCGAGACCACCTCCCCTGATGCTCTACGACATAATAGTTCTGCTAAGGTAATGGCGATACGACGACATCAGTGGACATGACTTAAGTAGACCACGGCACAATATACACCCCATGAAGAACGGTCATGGTTGTACTAGTTGATACCATCCCTACCTTCACCATATACACTGGCCAAACACAAACATTCACATGCTTATTCCTATCATCATCATCATCATCATGTTATAAACAGTAAAGTAAATATGCATGAATAATTAATAGAAATATTGGATGGCATGTTGAATGCACATACAAACATACACGCATGGAATCAATATGGCATTGGACTCAAGAATTAAAACAGTTTATTATTAACCAGTTAGTTTAGGTCTTGTTCCCTCACCTTAGCTTGCTAATAGATACTCTTCCAAGCTTTAGAATCACCTTTATAATGTTATTATATTGCTAGAAGACCTAACAAAGCCGATAAAATTTAATTAGAATTTATTCAGAATTTAAAAACCATTCTGTTAACTGAGGGTCGGAGGTAGGGTCGGAGTCATGATCGACCCTGGGTGCGACCCTCCCCAATCTGGACTTCCCGAACACTGAGGGTCGATCCTCAAGATCACATAGGGTCAGATGGTCATCGACCCTCTGTGCGACCCTCGGTGGATTTTGATCAATTTCCCTCCTTTTAGTCCATCCTTCGTGTTTGGGGTCTTATGGCTTTCTCCTACAGTTCATTCAACATTCATTCCATGGTCTAGAACCATGAATCATCCACCTAGATAACTTTCATGTAATCTCCCATAATTTTTTATGAAAACCTAACCATGGGTTGATGGTTTGGGTTTTTTCAAGATCATACTCTCATCATTATCTAACATAAGGTCTGTAGAAACTCATGGAATTAGTATCCATACCTGAGAAGATTACTCCCTCTCTGCAGCTCTTCTCCTTTTTGCTATCTTCTTTTCCTTGCTTCACTTCTTCTCCTTTTCCTTCTCTTCTCTTTCTCTCAATTCAATTAGGGTTGTAAAAGGAATGAAAGAGGCTTGGGGACATCCTTTAAATAGAGTAGAAACATCCTAAAATAAGTCCCTTTGAGATTAGGAAAGAATCCAAATCGAAAATTAGGAAATTTCTTAATTTCAGTTTCGGCGGCAACTGAGGGTATCCGACCCTCCCTATAAAACTGAGGGTCTGACTTTCTGTCTTGGGGGGTCCGACCCTCCTTTGCTGGGTATGCGACCCTCCCCTTAAATTGAGTGTTTTAGGGTCGATTTGATAACTGGGATCATGATCTCCTTCACGCCCTTGATCCATTTGACTCAACCATGATGGGTAAACCTGGTTCAAGGTGATAAGACCGGGTTACTTTGATACAGGTCTTACACAACAATTTTGGATCAAATGGGTTAAATTGTTACCAACCCAATAGAAGCCAAACTAAAACTCAGTCCATTAAAGGGGTCTTGGGTTATAATCTCATTAACCTCACTTCACTAGCCTTATACTTAGAAAATCAAAACAAAACATATTTTTATTTTGAAACTTTATTCAATAAAAAATTGATAAAATAGAATAAACTCCAATTAATATATCAAGACCCCAAGTTCCCAACGTGTGACCCCAACCCCAACCCCAATTATTATATTATTTTTCCAAAACCCCAACCCAATTCCCAAAGGCTTGAACCATAAAACTAAAACTGAAAAACGTAATAGGCATCCAAAAGATTAGGAAAATCAGCTAGGTTTAGAACCATTAAGTCATGTAGTGATTTTAATATCCAACACAATAAAAATATGAAATCAATACAATTGAGTACTAATCAAGTTTTATATGTAAAAATTTCAAGCTAACAAAAATTTCTCTCCCTTATCCATGATTCTTTTCCACTTTTTGTATAATTAGTTAATAGTTTGGTATGCTTCAAAGCTTATGTTTATTCTATTTCATTTCATAATTACAAAATTTAAGATTCTTCTATGAATGCATTGACATTTACATTTTTAAGAAACCACATCAATGTCTAAAATTGACCTACATTGGCCATTTGTCCATGAGTCAAGAGATTTCAAATAATAGGCATGATAAAGCGATTGAAGGGCAAAATGGAAAATGTTCAATATTCGAAAATTTAGAGAAGACAAAAAAATAAATACCAATCATGACTACACATTGACCTTTGACTTGTGCTCAACAAAAGGTTTATAATCGATGCGTTAAACCGTTTATAAACCGCAATCAAAACCGATTATAAACCGTAATCAAAATTGATCAATGAAAAATTGTTTAATAATCGATAAACCAAAATCGATTACTAATCGTTTCTGGTTTTAATTTTGACACCTTTTAGTTAATCGATTCGGTTTTAGTTTTACCCTCTTATACACCACACTGCACCGAACCGGACCGTTAAATCGATTATAAACCATTTAACACCCTCAATTAAAAAGACAAGGAAGACGATAAAATATATATGTTATGTAGTTGAGGTAGGTCATAGACTCAAACATTTAGAGTATTAGACTTTTATGTGCATGAATATGGTTTCAATCAAATTCATGTCAATCCATACAGGAATCCTAGAACACATTGATAGTAAGAAAAATAATGAATCACAAAGATATATCTATTTGAAGAGATTGATTTCCCTACACTCCGAGATGCTCCAAGCTTTAATCGTAATCCCTCGATTATAGTCTTCTGTAGTCTCCAGAGGATATCCCAATGTCTCTTGCTAATGGATGCAGAGAGAACTTCATTAACTGTGACTGTGGGGACTCTAACACAGTATTTATAGAATACTGTCATAACCCTAATACTCTTCCCATAATAGAATTAGGATTACCAAACCTATCTCATACCTTGTAACGAAACTAAACTGGTTTCATCATGCTAATTAGACTCCTACTAAATGACTGATTTAGGTAATTAATTAAGCCACATTAAATCTAATAATCTCCCACTTGGGCTACATTAAATACAAAACCACCATCAATTCGTGTGGTTATGAAATCCAATACACTAAATTATCACAAACTTTGATCCATCTATCAAGCCCACTAAATTCGAATAATAGTGAAAAATACACCTCAATATATGGTGTATAACCTTCTGTCAGTTACAACAGAGGTTTACTCAATACATGAATCGCCTGAGATAATGCATGAAAATAAATTCTTATGCGAGTCCAAAACTTGATTAAATAACCTTAATCAAAATATCCGAAAACCTTTATAGGCAATAAATGGTGTTAAATAAAATGAAAGCATAATACCATACATTGGCAAGACACCGTCTTTATTCTTTGGCTAAACTGCCTTATACTTTCTGGCTAAATATCGCCTTGTACTCTTTGGTTAAATATTGTCCCAGTAATCTCGACTGAATACTACCTTGTTACATCGGTTGAATATTACCTAAATTCTTTAACATATCAAAACACATAACTATGTGAGCAAAATAGCAGTAATGCAAATGCTAATTAAATAAAACCATGGTTACAAAACTGTATCCATCAAACCATGAGCAATACAATTAAACGTAGATAAGTAATGCTAGGATATAAACATAAAGAGTCTCCCATTGATTAAGCATATCAAGAAACTCCCACTGATTCCCAGATATTTGGCTATTCAAGTCTCCGATAGAATTAATTATTTTTCAACCATGAACAATTTTTTTTTTACTCAGTCCCAGGATTATTCAACAATACTTAGATTCTTTTTTTTTAAGCTAATATAGATGAACTCGTTCAAGTTTCACTTCTCCCTTACACTACCATTACCTATCATAACAGGTATTTGATGAGCAAATCATTAAACTATCTCTCTACCCCTTTTTGTTTTAAAAATATTAAAATTTTCTTTGGATTTCTCTCAAATAATTCATCTACTTTCTACTAGACAATACCTCATGGACAAAACACCTTATAAGTAGAGAACACTTTTCAAAAGAATACATCTAAGTAATCCTAGATCAGTTTCTAATCCTTTCAAATCATCTCTTATAACTTATCCTGTAGAGGGAGAGAATGATAATTAAATGGAAAATTTTCATGTAGACCCCAAGAAATATTGGTAACATCATCTACCACCGATAATCTTTGCACCGTTAATCAAAGAGGCTCAACCCGTTAACAGAATCCCGTTAGATGCTCATGTCAGCTGAAATGAAACTTTTCATGAACAAAACTACCCTTAGAATAAAGGTAAAATACCATTTTACCCTCTATTCAAGTTTTACCCTACTCAAGAAAGCCATTCCACCCCATTGCTTCCAACGCTCTGTCTTTGGTTCCTTCTCCTATGTAGTCTACGATCTCATCATCATCTCCATCCTCTACTACATCACCACAACCTACTTTCACTGCCTCCCAACTCATCTCTCCTTCATCACCTAGCCCATCTACTGGGCAATTCCAAGGCTCCGTCCTCACTGGTGTTTGGGTCATCACCTATGAATGCGGCCACCATGCCTTTAGTGACCATCAATGGCCCAATGACACAGTAAGTCTCATCCTCCATTCTAGCCTCCTCGTCCCTTGCTTTTCCTAGAAATACAGCCACCGTTGTCACCATTCCAACACCAGTTCCCTTGAACGTAATGAGGTGTTCGTCCCCAAACCCCATATCACTTTAATATTGGATAAGCTTTGACCCCCTTTGCTCTAACACATGTCAATTCAGCCTTTGCTTTGGCCAGCTCAACCTGAGTTCGGTATTTATCATAACCCTTCTACTATACTTAATATAAATGGTCAGACATAACCCTGATTATCTATGGCCTAGAGTCCTAACTTAAGAATCAGAGTGATCACGGGACAACAAGCCCAACCCCACCTTTGCCTGGTTCTATCGTCTGTAGGTTTGACGGTCAATGGAAAACCCAGGTGTGAATTTAGCGGAAACAATTGTGTACTATTAAAGACTGAACTGTCCAGCTCAAACCTATCACTTAAAGCGGTTGAACCCAACCAATTACCCCTCAAAAGTTTATCGAGTTGCCATCCTCAATTATCCACCTACAGTGCTTAGATGTCCAATCCCATTGCCGTCGGATGCTCATCCAAATTGCAGAAGTAGGGATCTATTTGCGGACCACACCATCCTCACCCATATACATCCCTCTAATGAAAGATGAGAACGCCGTTAACTTTTAACTTTCCAGACTAATTTGGATAATAAGGCCAAATTAGAATATATACTTTTGCTATTTGTTTTTTTATTGCAACTTGAAAGAAATAGAGTTCTAATTCCAGAGATGGTGATTAATTACTAAGCTTTTATTTATTTTTTGATATTTGGATAAAAAAATATTTAAAATAAGTATAGTATTAAGCTTCTAAATGTTGATCACAATTTGGGTGAATTGGAAAAATTTATAAATGCTAATAATAATAAGGGTAATTTGCACCAGAGGACCAGAGGTACCCAATGTTTTGAGAAATCATACCAGAGGTACCTGTTCTCATATTTCCAACATTAACCCTATCTAACGTTGGTATCTTCTAAGATAACCATTAGATCTACCTCAAACTTTTAGGGACTGATCATTTTCTATTGAACTACCCTTATTTGATGCCTGATCATCGGTACACCTATCGAAAAAACAGCAAGTTGGGGTGTGGAGTTTTCACCAGAGGTGTGTACCATAGTCGAGATTTGTGACTTGGTGATGTGCAACCGACGATGAGGAAAGTTCACGGGAGAGGATAGGGGCAGGAGAGAGGGTGGACAATTGAGACAGCTATGAGCACATGGAAATCCGAGTGGTGAGTCGTTACGACAATGGGATGATGAGAGCGTGAACCAAAGGACCAAGAAAGTTTTGCTAAACAAGGATAAATTTGAAAATATAAAAATAGAAGGTACCCCAAATGTAATATTTTGAAACGTCAGGTACCTCTGGTATAATTTCTCAAAACGTCAAGTACCTTTGGTATGATTTTTGAAATGTGAGGTACCTCTGGTATAATTTCTCAAAACGTCAGGTACCTTTGGTATGATTTTTGAAACGTGAGGTACCTCTGGTATAATTTCACAAAACGTCGGGTACCTCTGGTGTAATTTACCCTAATAATAATTTAACTCTTAGACTCATCTAGTTACATAAGTCTTTAATAGAGTTATATGTATCAAAGGTGGGGCTATTGGACAGTGAGTGCAAGGTTAACACTCACTTATTGGTGGCCCCATTCATTAAACATATAGTTTTTATTAAATGGGTTATGGGAAGATTATAATTAGTAAAGTATGTTAGATTATAAATTTTTGATATTTTATATTAATTTTACATCTAACCAAACAACCAATGCAAAATTAATTTCACATCACTTCTCATGCAATCAAACGATTCAAAAGGGAAATTTACTTCCCTTCACTTCCCTTTCCCATTTCGTTTGCAAACGAACATAGCCTACAAGAAAAGTTTTTTTTTTTTTTTTTTTTCCTTTGCTTTTGATGAATAACTAGACAACAATATTATAGATACCATATCGTTTGGCAAAAGTTTCTCTTAGGTGTCCCTCCGAGATGGACTCGATGATCTTAGTATTTTTCACCCTAAAAAAAAAACACAAAACCCCACTCATGTATATGAATGCCTTTTTTTTATCCCATCAAGGCTCAAGATGATTCTCCATTTCATGCTCTACTCAAGAACTTTTTCTCTTTTCCTTTTTCCTTTCTCCTTGCCAAAATCAAAAGTCGATTCTAGGCTTTAGACATTTTTCTATTCCCAGTACTTTCTGAAGTCCCAAGAAATGGATTATTATCAAGCTTGGTTATATATTCAAGTACTACACCTGGGTTGAGGAATGGCAATTCTTGGGACCGACCATATATAAGCCTGCAAAAAATACATCAAAATTGACCTGAAGCCTTTATACCGAAACCTACACACCATTTAGGAAACAGTTAGGTCTTTATTTGGGTTTTCACACTTTTAATCTTTTAAACCGGATAATTTTTTGCTATAGAAATCCCTAATCCCTGACCTTTAACCTAAACCCCAAACAATAACTTAACCCCCCCCCCCACACACACACACACACACACACACACACATTCTCATTCTCTATGAATCTATTATTCTCCATTTTTTTTTGTCTCTAAATCGTGCACCCCCTTTGAACGTTTTAGTCCTCAACGAAAACCTTTGGATATGAATATCATTAGATTTACAATACTTCAAATGCAAATCTCTTATTAAAAAGGTGACCATTCTGCTTTAAGGATCCATGAATAAATTGTAATACTTGATACACATTTAACCGACATACAAGTCAAATTTGGACAAAAAAATGAATGGATTGGATTTTTAGTTAAACTGTTATGATATGTTGTAAAATATTTTTTCTAATATATATTGAGGAAAACTGATTAATGAAACTACACTCTTTGATGGCAACCAAATCATTTAGAAACTAAACCGTCTATAAAATGCAAGCAAAACGATTTCATGACAAATCGATTAAAACTGGATAATTGAAACTGAATACAATTGGTTCTGGTAGCAATTTCGACTTAATCAGTTCGATTATAATTTTACCCTCCTATGCACCATATTGCTCCATCACACTCTACCATTTAACACCGTTAATCATACACACGTAAAGTGGGGTGGTGAGGAAATCTCTAGTATCTTAAGAATGATAGCAATGTTAAATTGGCAAAGCCTGGCAATTTTTTTAATGTGGGGCACCAAATGGGCCTGAAATCATCAGGATAGATCTAGAGCATGGAAGGTAGGGAAGATTACAGCTACTCTATGGCATGGGAAATTGGGAATTAAGAGCCTCTTCAGTTTCTACATGTCACAGCTAGAGGTAGCCCACAAAGTGTTGGGTTCAAATCTTTTCATGTCGTTCATGAAATACAAAGCCAGTCATCTACTATTTACGTATATCAATATATTGGTATGTACGTACAGTAAATTACAACTACTAATATGAAGGGAATATTGGAACGATTAGTTTTGAATGTTAGATATCTTTGTTTCGGATATAACAACCAGTCAGACCAAAAGTTTGTCAGTCAGCTAACAGAAAAACATAAACCACAGACCATGATCCGACCATGGTTGCTAGAGCTGGGCCTAGAATCTTAAATCGAAGTTTGAAATAGACGCTTAACTCCTAATGGCTAATACACGATTGAACAAGAGCAGTTTCCACGAGAAGGAAACACTTGTTTACAACAAATACCATCTCCCCAGGTTTTTTTTTTTTTTTGGTAGAATCTCTCCGGCCTCTTACAATCTACATATATAGACCAGAGCAAGTACTAGTAGATAAGTCATGGTTCTAGTCGTACGTGATGGACAGGTGGGATGGGCGGCTTCCCTGAACGACCAGGACTGGCGTGCTTGGGTGGTGATGGCTTCACCTTCTGTTGAAAATCCAAACTATTTCATCCTGGCATCATCATCATCATCATCGAACAGAGCCTGGTTAGGGGTGGTGGGGAGGAACCTTGTGCTTGGGTGGGGGCTTCTTAACCAGAGCTGGGGCCTTGAAGGCATCGTTGAAATGAAGTGCAGCATTGGGAGACGTAAGCGGATGGGATACGTATCTGGATGGGATCGGCGAATTTGGTGACTGCTGCAAAGGTGGACCCACTTTATAATCAGCCTGATGGGGAATGGTGGCCGAAGCTGCCACTACGTTGATCAGCAACAGAAAATATGGGAGCATAGACATTTGAACAGTTTTACTAGACCAAGGACGGAATGGGTTGTCTCACTGGTGTAGTTCCTCACGATGCACAATCTTGGCTGGGAGGAATGGGATTATTTATAGGAGGATTCAGCAAATTGAAGCACGCCACGTAAAGAATGGAGAGACTGCATCTAATATGTGGTGAGAACAAGCCAGCAAATGGGGCCATATTATGCGATCAGTTTTAGTTTGTTTACACTTCAGTATTGCCTACATGTTTCTCTTGATCTTTAATATTAGGGAAAAGACAGTTATCTCCTTTAAACTATAGCTTAATGGCAATTGACTCTTGAAGTTTCAGAAAAAAAATAAATAACTCCTTTAAAAAAACTATTAAAATACAAATAAACTCTTGTCATTAAAAATATTCTATTAAATACTAATGGTGGGAGACCAATTTTTTCTTAATAACTAAATTAACCTTAAACCAAGAATGAAGGAACTCAACATGCTCAGTCTATCCTTCGTCAATCTTTCGCAACTGCAAAACCAACGGCCTTGTCGTTAATGGGGAACCAGAGATAGTAAGAGAGTGTACTTAATAGGAGATCGAAAGTGGGGTATCCAAGATAATCTGGATGAAGATGTTAGTCATTATTGTAATTTACGTAATTGTGTTTTTACTATTCTGTCCCTAGTTTCTTTTATTTGAATAAAAACTGATATTTTCTAGTTTTCTAGAATATACGAGATATTTTCTTCAAACTCATTTCTGTTGCTCTGAGGATATCTGTAGAAATAGTGTCTCGCTTGATTTTGGGTGGGAGAGGATATCTATAGAAATAGTGTCTCGCTTGATTTTGGATGGGAGAGTTGGCGGCCTGGATGGATGATCATCATCTGACTTTCGAGTGGATCCAAACCTTCCATCCGAGTCGACACACCCCTCTCGGCTCATCTTGTCGGTTCGGGTGTTGGCTCGGATGAAGGCTCTGTTTTCTGAAATTTTTTTCCGACGGTGCGTGGTTTCCTCTGCAAATTGGTTTCCATTTGCTGAGATCTGTCTTCTTCTGGTGTGGATCTCTGATTTCGTTCTCGCTCATGTTTGTTTCTAGTGTTGCTGAGTGTTTTCTTAGTCTGCAAAATCTCTGGTCAGTCTGGAATTTTTTTTTTATCTTCGACAATTTGTGCAAAATCTTTGTTCTGGTTTTCTTTCTTGCTCTCTGATATGTAAAGAGTATCAGTTGTTCATCCTTTGTTCACTGTGATTTCTGATCTGGTGTGACCTTGTGACCGATTGTCTTCTCTGTTCTTACCCTTTCTGTTCTGTTCTTGAAATTTCTTCTCTGGTCTTGGTTTTTCTTGCGCTAGATCTGTTTAGCTTTCTTGGTGTTCGATCTACTTGATTTCGATCTATCTGTTGCTCGTGAGTTTCATTTGTCTTGTCTTCTTG
The DNA here is from genome assembly GCA_028583415.1 of Protea cynaroides. Lineage (NCBI taxonomy): Eukaryota > Viridiplantae > Streptophyta > Magnoliopsida > Proteales > Proteaceae > Protea > Protea cynaroides. The sequence goes on along the minus strand of CM053276.1, from coordinate 27,781,236 downwards.
AGTTTCTTGATACTTCGGGTTTCAATCTGAGATGTCCAACTTGTCTTCTCCAACTTCTGGAATTTCTTTTCCCTCTTTGTTATATTGTTGTACCAGTCGGATAATCCTGGACATGTTCTGGTTACTCATCCAATGGATGGTAACAACTATTCGTCATGGAAACGAGCTATGCAAGTTGCATTAGGTGCCAAGAATAAGTACTCCTTTATAGATGGCACACTTTCTCGTCCTCAAGATCCCACCTCTGCCATGGCCTGGGATCAATGTGATAGTATGGTCCGATCGTGGATTTACAATAGTCTTGCCAAAGACCTTCATGCTACGGTTCTTTATGCTGATACTGCTCATGCTCTTTGGAAAGATCTTGAGAATCGCTATGCACAGAGCAATGGTCCGCTGGTTTTTGAGTTGAAAAGGAAAATTACATTGCAACGTCAAGATTCCTTGTCTGTCTCAGGATACTTCTCTGGGATGAGCTCCGAACTCATTTTGTTCTTCCTGAATGTACCTGTGGTTCCATGCCTAAGATTCTTGAACAAGTAGAGACGGAACATGTTTACCAGTTCTTAATGGGTCTCAATGATGTTTTCTTTCCGGTACGTACCCAAATTTTGACGATGGATCCTTTACCCTCCATTAGTAAGGCATATGCTCTGGTTCTGCAAGAGGAACGTCATCATGGACTTTCTGTTCATCCAGTTAACTCAGACAACATAGCTTGTGCTGTCAACCGTGGGACTGCTTCTTATTCCAGGAATACGGGTCCTGTTTCTCACAATTCTAGCTTCTCCCCTGGCTCTCGCAATACTGGTCGTCGTCCGTTATGCTCTCACTGCAACAAATATGGACACACCAAGGAAACATGCTATGAACTACATGGTTTCCCTCCAGCTTCTGCACGTCGGCCACCACGTTATACTCGGTCTTCTCCTCAACTTCACATGGCATCCGATCAAATGTCCCAGGGTAATCAATTGAGTTCTCCGTTATCCATGGATGCAGTCCAGCCAGTGGATAATATCACACTGATACAAATGTCAATGGGTCACCTCTGCCTCCTCTCACATCTACTAAGTATCAGCAGCTCATGAGTTTTCTAAATGGTACTCCCTCCGCTGCTAATTTTGCAGGTATACATCATTGTCTCAATACCTCTGCTCCATCTCCAAACTCCTGAGTCATTGATTCAGGAGCATCTCATCACTTTTCATTTTGTTCCTCCCCTAGTTCTCAGTCTGTTTCTTCAAGTACACATCCCCTTGTTGTGCAGCCAGATGGTAGTAGATATCCTATTGATAGTGTAGGGGATCACACTCTTTCACCTCATATCTGTTTACATAATGTCTTCCCTATTCCCAAATTTGCTTTCAATCTCCTTTCAGTCAGCCAAATTACTAATTCTTTGAATTGTTCTATTGTCTTCCTTCCTACCTTTTGTGTATTTCAGAACTTGTCCACGAAGATGGTGACTGGAGTGGGCCTAATGCGTGATGGACTGTATCACATAGAGTCTTCATCACCATCTCCGATTGTGCTCTCAGTTTCTGCTCAGACATGGCATAATAGGTTGGGTCACCCTTCCCCCCATTCGGTTCATCTTCCTAGTTTACCTGTGTATAAAGGGTTCTGTGATGTATGCCCCTTGGCTAAACATACCTGTTCTTCTTTTTCTTCTCGCACATCTCATACTACTGTGCCTTTTGAACTTTTGCACTGTGATATCTAGGGTCCATATTCGACTCCCTCTACTACTGGATGTCGATATTTTTTGACAATTGTAGATGATTTTACAAGGACTACTTGGATTTTTTTGATGAAGTATAAATCAGAACTTTCAAAATGCTGTCTCATTTTTTTTCCATGGTGAAAACTCAATTTTCAGCCACTATTAAAATCTTCCGCACTGATAATGGCTCAGAATTTTTAGCCTCTGCTTTACAAAATCTACTTCATAGTCTTGGTGTTACTCATCAACTTACCTGTGTATATACCCCACAACAAAACGGTGTTGTTGAACGTAAACACCATCAACTTCTCCAAGTTGCTCGTTCCTTGAGGTTTCAGGCTCATTTACCATTGCATTTCTGGGGAGAGTGTCTTCTTATTGCCTGTTATCTCATAAACAGATTACCCACATCTATATTAGCAGGAAAATCTCCTTATGAAATGTTATTTCAAACACCTTCTTACAGTCATTTTAGAACTTTTGGTTTTCTATGTTATGCCTGGAATCCCTCCCCTCATAGACATAAGTTTTCACCCAGATCTACTCCTTGTGTATTTGTTGGATATCCTTCCAATCAAAAAGGATATCGGGTCTATGATCTCTCATCACACTCTATTTTTACTAGTAGAGATATACAGTTTTTTGAACATATATTTTCGTTTAAACATGGTTCTACTGTTACTAGTCCTGTTCCAGATGGTTTGTTACATTTGCCAGTACTACCACTGCCAATTTCTTCTATATCTAGGCAAGAGTTGTTACCATTGTTCTGTTCTACATCTCCTTTATCTCATTCCCCCACTTCTCCACCTTCAAACCTTCATCCATCTATCATACACTCACAAACTTACTCTGATAATGGACAGCATCATTTCAGCTCTAACTCTGAATCACAAACTGAATCTGTTCACTCACATAATGTTGATCCATCTGTTCATATTGACTCTGGGCGTCATAGTCCTGCTCCATTGCATATTGAACCTGTTCTTCCTGTACCTTCTGTATCTACTACTGAACCGGTGCATACTATACGGCGGTCCACTAGAGCTTCCAGACCGAATACTTTCCTCAAAGACTATGTGTGCAGTTTAGTCACTCAAGCATACCCCACAACACCATCTTCTCCATCTTCAGGTATTGTATACCCTATCCAACATCAAATTGGTTTTCTTTCCAACCCTGTTTACAAACGTTTGCTCTCTCATCTTTGTGCTGAAACTGAACCAAAAACTTATAATCAAGCCCAAAAAATACCAGCATGGCAACAGGCCATGGATGAAGAGATGGGAGCCTTGATTAAAAATAACACATGGACTGTTGGGCCTTTACCTCCAAGCAAACGGGCCTTTGGATGCAAGTGGATATACAAAATTAAAAGACATGCAATGGTACAATTGAGCGTTTTAAAGCCCGATTAGTGGCCAAGGGTTTTACTCAATTAGAGGGCTTAGATTTCCATGAGACCTTTGCTCCAGTTGCTAAACTAGTGACTGTGAGGTGTTTTCTTGCCCTTGCAACATTTAAGAATTGGAATCTTTATCAACTAGACGTAAAGAATGCGTTTCTGCACGGAGATTTGGATGAGGAGGTTTTCATGGATCCTCCACTGGGATATATTATTGATGGTGTCCCTCTTACTTCTGGTCTAGTTTGCCGTGTACAAAAATCATTATACGGCCTCAACAGGCACCACGCCAATGGAATCGAAAATTTGTTGATGCGGTATTATTAATGGGCTTTGTTCAATCTTTAGCTGAAGCCTCGTTGTTTACATATAATGATGGGCCGATTTTGACAATTCTACTTGTTTATGTTGATGATATTATCATCATTGGTAACTCTCAGGCCCATATTTTTGTCAACAAAGCCAATCTCCATACGTTTTTTTATGTTAAGGATTTAGGGCCTCTGTCATAATTTTTTTAGGGATTGAAGTTCTCCATACATCATTAGGCCTTCTCCTTACACAACAAAAGTATGCACTTGATATTCTCATAGACTCAGGCCTCTTGGCTTGCAAGCCCAGCCCATTTCCAATGGAGCAGAATACTAAATTGAATAATGACACTGGTTCACTGTTACAAGATCCAACCATCTACTGGCGCTTAGTGGGTTGTCTTATATATTTGACGGTGACCAGACCTGATCTTTGCTTTGTGGTTCATATCTTAAGTCAATTTATGCATGCACCGTGGGATCCCCACATACAAGCAGCAATCCGGGTGGTTCGTTACCTTAAAGGAACATTATCTCTTGGTGTTCATATGGATAAACATACATCACCAGTTTTCACTGGATATTCAGATTCTGATTGGGCAAGTTGCCCCTTCACAAGACGGTCAACAACGGGTTATATTATGTTTCTCAGATCAAGTCCTATTTCTTGGAAGACTAAGAAGCAACCGATTGTATCCCGTTCATCGGCTGAAGCGGAATACCGTGCCCTTGCTGTCCTAACATGTGAATTGACTTGGCTTAAATCATTGTTTCATGATCTGGGTTTTATGCATCCATTTCCTATATTGGTTTACTGTGATTATCAAGCGGCCATACACATGTCTGCCAACCCGGTATTTCATGTACGTTCAAAACACATTGAAGTGGATTGTCACTTCATCCGAGAGAAAATTCAACATAATCTCCTTAGACCCATTCATATTCGGTGCAAGTTTCAGCGGGCAGATTTATTAACTGAAGCATTGGGTCAGGGCCCGTTATCTTTTCTCATCACCAAGCTTGGATTATGAAATTCTCCTCTATCAACTTGAGGGGGCGTATTAGTCATTATTGCAATTTATGTAATTGTGTTTTTACTATTCTGTCCCTAGTTTCCTTTTTTTTGTATAAATACTGATACTTTGTGGCTTTCTAGAATATACGAGATATTTGTTGGGTTGGTGTCTTGTATTTTGTGGGATCCACATAATTATAAGAGGTAGTATTTGTATTAGGGTATGAGTCTATTATATGTACGGGGGTAAAATTATAATTGTGGTGGGATTAGGGTTTCTAGGTTTTCCTATATATTGTCTCTGTGTGGGAAAACCTAGGTAAAGTCTAAGCAAAGGAGGACATTGTGTCAGGTGGAGAGAATTGTAAAGAGTTTTTTTGGCAATAAAGAATCTCTGTTTCTCTGTGGTGGAGGTAGGCATTCCTGTTTGGGTGCTGAACCACAACAAATCCTGTGTTGTGTGTTTGCTTGATCTTCGTTTCTTTCTCGTGGTTACACATTCATTCCTAACAATATTTTCTTCAAACTCATTTCTATTGCTCTAAGGCTTAGCTTGACAGAAGATTCACCGGGGATAGTTGAGGTTTCCAGATTCGAATATAACGAGGAAGGAGATGAGCTTGCTGACGGCCAGATTTTCGTCAAAGAGACGGTTTCGAAGGAGGAATGCGTGGGCTTGCTTAGTTTTCTTGACCATGGTGCAGTGACTCCTAAGCTAGAGCTAGTCCGTGGAAAGATGCTTGATCCATTTTGAGGAAAAAGAGGTCATCACGCCATTAACACTGATTGATTCACAACCCTAGGGTTTGAGCTGAGAACTAGATTCCAATTTTAAAAATTATGCACAATCTTCAGCCTTTGGAAGTGAAAAAGTTGAAAACTGAGTTTATAAATTCGTCATCATCTAACGAGTCGTCTCCTTCTCCTCTTGTTATTGTTATTCTTAGATCCTTGTCTCCATGTCCTACCCAATTAGCTAGTGTAAACCTTTGCTATTAATTTTGTTTTTTGGAAGAATATTCATTTCTATAACATAATGAGAAAGAAACTTCTACACATTTCTTCATTTTTCTTTGATTGACTGGTTTCAATCACCGTCAATCTCTCTTCTCGATCTACTGGTTTCATCAATAGATTTACTTCTCCTACTCTTATCAATCTTTACGGATACATTGCTTTTTCTATTTGTTATTCGATCAACCGATCTCCATCTCCTAGTAGATTGATTGGTGTTTATCCTCATGACCAGGATCTTCAGGAAGCAGAGGAATCCTCTGTCTGCTCCATCGTCTTCGAGGAGGACTTGTACGTATTCGCCAACAAATCATCTTGGTTCGTTTCATTGTGGTCTACACAAAGGAGACGATTTATCAGCTAGAAATAGGTCTTGCCTAAGGTCGGACCCTACTTTGTATCTTCATTCTGACTTATTCTGGAAGGGACAATTTTGATCGCTTTCGCAGGCTTGACTGGGAGGAGGCAGCCTTTCGGAGTTACAGCCTGGGCTTCCATCCTTTTGGATTTGTCGATGCTGCTTGTTTTTAGGTCGGCTTTGCAGAAAGAATTGTCTCTGCAACTGAAAACTAAATCGAAGGTTCAGACATCAAACCTGACTCTCTTCGGATCTAGACTTAATCGTTATCCCAGACTCCGATTTCCAGATTCTCTTTTTGATAGTTTCATTTTTTTTAAATGGTATATGATTGAAAATTTGAATTCTGTTGAGGGTAGAATTGTCTATAGAAAAATTCACTTTAACACTATTAAAAATTGGGGCCGTTTGTCTTTTCCTGAAACTTTGGGGGTCAACTATCATTAAACTATAATACAGGAGAGGTAACTATCTTTTTCCCTTATTATTATTATACTTTTTCTTCAAGTCATCTAACCCTAACCTTGCTAGTAATATCACCCACTCCTCTCGGATGTTAAATATATATCACATAGGTCTTGATACATCTATCTATTAAGTGAACCTTTATCCTTAATTGATGATGTGACGAAGTTAAAAATTATATAATGACCAAATTACCGTTAACAGGGATAACTTACATATTTACCATACCCCAGTTTACAAACTCATCACATAAAACAGTAAAGACGAATAAATTACCCCTTCACATAGATCCTGATCCTTTTTGCAAATAGATTTTGCCAGAGAAGAAAACCATAGAAGAAACTTTAATATGTTCCTTTTATGGATTAAGATCATCTCAAGTTCAAAATGAACTTGAGAAGTGCCAATGTTGGTTGGATGACGGACACCTAGCACTCCCTCACATTCAAAAGTATAAGAGCTATTTAGTTTTTTTTGAATTTTTTTTTTTTTACTTTTTCTTACAATAACTCTCATACCATTGGATGTGAAGGAGTGTCAGGTGTCGGCCATCTAACCGACACTGGCATTTCTCAAGTTCAAAATGAACTTGAGAGAACTTGAGATGATCCTAATCCTTCTTTTATACCTTTTGAGATATTTAGCTTACAACAGTCCTTTATTCTTGTTGGAATAGATTCCATGAGCTGGGTCCTTTTGATTGTTCAATTTGCGACATCTTTCTTCAACACATGAGTACACTGTTGGAAGCAACAATCGATTTAGTCCTAAATGCTTTTCAAGTTTTGAGATTCATCAAGTGCTTGAAATGACTGGTTGGTTCTCAATGGAGTATCTTCCAACTGTTGATGTTTCATGATAAACTTAACTGTTATTGCCTAGTTAATTGGTAATAAGAACGTGGTATGGTATTACCACACAAAATTCATTTCTGTTTTCAAAATTCAGATAAAGTTTCCATTTATCGAAATAGAAAATTTGCTTGAATTTGGAATAAGAGATATTTTGGTAATGTTTTGTTGACTAAGGTGAGACATTTGGGTAATGTTGACTCATCTAAAGGTTCTCATATGTGTTATAGAGTGATTACATGATTATGGAAGGAAAAAAAAAGGGATAGGAAGGAACTTCAATGTGAATCAAAGCTAAAGAGAGAGAAATGATCAGAACCAAACAGATAGATCAGAAGGAACTTCAATGTGAGTCAAAGCAAAAGAAGGAACTTCAATGGAATCCTGTCGTTTTTTTCCACGAACTCAAAGAAAAAGAGATCAGATAAGAAGGATACACCGCTACTTACAAAAATAATAGGGATTGCTTACCACTTGAACGATTAGAGATGGGAGCTTACCATTGATCATATTACTGATTGGAAGGAGTTTCAAGAATGATTAGAGAAGAAATTTGAGCTTTGGATCACACCCTAGGTTTAGGGTAGAAAAGATATGAAAGAAACAAAAAAAAAAGAAAAAAATACAATGGAGATCAGAGACGAAGGGGATTACGTTGACCTTTGGATTGTAATTGTTGGAAAAATTGGCTAAGTTTGAGGAGAGAGAGTGTCTGTGGTTTTCTCTGATGATGTGGCCGAGTTTCTGATGATGCGATAGTGTTACTGAAGATGTGACAAAGTTTTTCATGTTTCTCGGTTTATGGAATAAGCAAACGAAGAAAGAAATTAAAGAGAGAGAAAGAAGAGAGACAATCAGAAGAGAGAGAAAGAGGAGAGAGAAAAAGCATGGGTGGAACCCATTGTACCAAGGTGGCATGCCACCATGGCAGTCTGCTTGGCCGAGGGATGTGGCGCCATGGGCAGCAGCCATGGCACAAGAGAGAAAAAACATGGGTGGGACCCACTGTACCAAGGTGGCATGCCACCATGGCAGTCTGCCTGGCCGAGGGCCATGGCACCATGGGCAGCAGCCATGGCACACCGTGGCATGCTCACTAGCAGTAGCTAGCCTGCAGGCCCACTGCCACATGGCCACGCGCACCCCTGGCCGCACACAGCAAAGCTTATCTCTTGTTTGAGAAAATGCTTGGAGAGAGAAACAAACTTTGTTTAGAGAGAAGTTCTCTCGGGAAGATTGAACTCTACAGGGTTTATGAAATGGATTTTCGATTACAGACGCCATATAAAATCCTTATAGGGGCTTTTTCATCAAGCAAAAGGGAAGGAGATCTATGATCCGAAGCGAGGATTGATCCTCATCTCTCAGATCCGCATCTGGCAGCTACAAAAAGTGTGGGATCCTGTGTATAGCCGCCGACATGATGAGGTACTCCCACATGCCTTCTGGTTGGATGGAGTCAATTTAAAATGGTGCGCTGCAAACTATAGAGGTTCTCCTTGATTCCATATGGCGCACCCATAGTATGGCGGCTGAGAAGATCCAAATCAGAGAGTCGCGAGTGGACTCGATCGCGCTTGACATGATTTGTGCAAATCCAAAGACAATAAGCTAATCCCTCCTTTTTAAAGTTATCTGACGGCTAGCAGAGATGATTCCATGTCCACCAATCGGAACTCGACAACTCACAGGCACGGGCGGCGATTCTATGCGGCGCGGGTGCATGTTATGGATTTCAAAGATTCTATTTCCTAATATCTGGTTGGCCGAACTTTAAACAGACATAACTCCTTCATCTTAGCTCAGAATCGACTGTTCAAGTTGCACCGAGTCCGAAATTCGATGCTCTACCTATTGGGCATCTTTGGAGTCATAAAAAAGATGAGAAAAATAAAAAATAGGGTTTTGAAGGGCGATAGAGGGATTTTCTAGGTTTTCATGCCCTGTAGGATGATCTATCACCAAGTACCTCTTTTCTACGCATCAATGGAATGCTAAATCCTTGTGAAAGGTTGGTAAAGTTTTTATTTTTCCATTTATGGTGATTCCATCTGAAGAGGAGATTGGAAGCCTGTGAGCAAGGTGTGCTCTATGAATCAAGTTCTACCATCATTGAAGGCTGTTGAAGAATTCTCAAAGTAGTGTGGAGCTCAAAAAAATTATTGCTGGCCATTCGAGAACGTCGGTTGTGAAATTTTCTCATTCCCTATCTTTTTAATGTTTTCTATGCATTGTATGCTAGTATAGGTGAAAAGAAAAAGTAGAATACCTATCTAGTCTGTGGGTTTTATTGTAGGGCAATTTTATAAGTCCCAAATTATTCTTTTTGTATTATGTTCAGTGGATGCTGGACACTGGCTGTTAAGCCTGAATCTTGGCATTGTTACGCCTTCTCAGTTTTATGCTGGGAAAACCTAGGGTTAGTATCCTTGTCTATAAGAGACTAAAAGCTGAGTATTGAGTAAATACAGAGCCCGTTGGGCATTACTCCATGGACTAGCCATCACACACTATGGTGGTGAACTACGTAATATCTCTGTGTTCCTTGTTTTTGCTTTCTGGTATATTTTGGAGTGCATGGAATGACTTACAAGGTGGGTGTGCAAATCTGATAGACCTGACCACTGAGTAGTAGTGAGGTAGATTTGCATGCGCTTGTGTGAGAATGAAAAATTAGATATCCATCAGCTCTGGGCAGCAGTGAATTTATCAGGGAAAAGTTTCAGACACTGATTCACCCCCCTCTCAGTATCATATTAAGTTCATCATTACCTTGTCATCGTCGCAAAAAATACAACTTACAAATGAAGTCAAAGAAAAAGATTCCGGAGAAGATAGCTTGTTTCGCTGGTGATGTCACTGCTCGCAATCCCAAACCAAATCAAAATGAAGGGTGAAATAGGGTAAACTTGCTATTTTGGTGTAATGATTGGATTTTGCTGGACGGAATTGGTATCTAACACTTTCCCTTATTTATCCTTACTTAAATCTCTAACTGTACCAGTTTCTTCATCTCTTCTGAGATCAGATTAGGGATATTTTTATTTATACCGATCTGGTGTCAATTGACAATAGTGATCATTGTCTGTCAGATCTCATAAAAACTCCTTCACGGTTTCTATCTCAATTACTAAAATACCTATGTATTTTGAAATTTTCATGGTGGCCCAATGACATCCAATGAAATGGAATCCTTGACACAAACGGTTGTCAAGTAAATGGACCCTAATTTAATGGGATATAAATCCTCTCTTATTGTTGGAGGTGCTAGTCGTGATCGCATAGCTAGCCTTTACTTAGCGCTCATACCAACACATGGATATTCTCTCCAGGTGAAGGCCAGCTATGCAATCATGACTGAACAACATGAGACATTGGTAGGGACTTATAGTCGTGATAGGGTTTAGATCTGGATGTTCTAGTCTTGAAGATGTGGAAATGAGAAGTGCGCGAGTGTGTCCTGTAGAATTGAATTTTGGTTTGGTGATGGCAACAACGGTGTCTGATTAGGGTGATTATAGTAGAATCCCCATCCATGTGTACTATAATAGCCATGGCTTCCTCCTCGAAAACCCCGTCCTTTGTTGGAAGGTAGTTGTAGCCTTTGAGAGCCATATTCCCTTCAACATAGGGTAAGGCCATATGACTGTTTCATGAGTCTTCTAATATTTCTTGACTTAAGAGCAAGCCAATAAAATCATCTAATGGTAAAGGATCAACGCAAGTTGTCACAGATGTGGCAAAAGACTCATAATCAAGGCATAGACCTCGTAAAATGCTAAGAATGGTGTCTGATTCTGAGATTGGGTAAGCAGCTGCAGCTAAGTATCAACCAAGCTTTTGATACGTTGAATGTATTCAAGCATTGTAGAATTTCCTTTTTTTAATTGGAGAAGATGGTATTTTAATTGCATTGACCTAAGCTTGGGAAGAAGAGGCGTATACCTAAAGCTAGTGTTGTCCAAGCGGCATGAGAAGTAGATAGGCCGACAATATGGGCTAATGGCCCCCCAGTCAGTGAGGAAATTATCTAGCTTAGGATAATTTGATCTTGCTTGTGCTAGAGAAGGAAGGTAGCATTAGGAGCAGCTAGATCAGTTGATGAAGAGTCCGGTGTAGGAGGTAACATTTTGGATGGTGCAGTAGTGGTTCCATCAACGTAGCCTAAAAGTTCACGAGCAGCTAATAGAGGAAGAAATTGGGACTTCCAAGATAGTTGGTCCCATTGAGCTTCATCAAAAGAAGTGATACAATATTGGATGTATAGAGAGGAACTGAGTGTGAGGACATGCGAGGGTATTCTAGTCTTCCTCGGGATTTTTGAAATTGATTTGGAGTCACCTCCTAAATTAAGGTTTAGACCTCAATATAGTTTCATCATAAGACAAGACTTCTATTGATTAATAACCCTTAGATCGACTTTTTAGTCCATCAGAGATTGGGTAAGCATCAGGTTACGATTACCGGAAGGGGTTAAGCACCCGAACAGTCAAATCGAGATTGGTCTCTAATGCCTTTCCAGTGCTAGACTCTATCTATTAAACCGAACCAAACCAAGTGATTTGATATCATTGAACCAAATCCAGAATCTTCCAGACTGCCTATGTATCTTGGTTTTCTTTGGAAAATCAGGTTCACCATTGTAGTTCAGATTTGATTAAAGTTTATGGTTGTGATTTATGCTTGTGCATTATTAAATTCATTATTCAAGTTGAAGTTTATGCTTGAAAGGGTGAGGAACCCTATGGGTCAGGCTTTGGATAGTCCATGTGGACTGATAGATAGTCCTAATGGATCTAAAAATAGATAATCCATGTAGGTTGAACTAAATATCCCTAGTGGGTGGATAATCCATGTAGACCATGGATCTGAATTTGGAGATTCTCCCAAATTGCCTATGTATTCTAGGGTTTGCCCTAAGAATCAAGATCAGCATAATTCGATCATCAGTAAAGAATGTAACTCCCCCAGCCCAGGGTTCAATGCCAAAAACGTCATATGAAGAATCTTCTAAGTAACAACCAGGATCATAGAATGCTCAAACACGCACAAATATCACATAATATTGAACAGCGAAACACACAGTGTACCATTTTTTTCCCTTTAAACAACACTCACATACTCATATTTACGAAGGTCTAGTGCATTATTTGGTGACAGAAGAAAAATATATGCAACGTTATGCTCAAAGGTTTACACAAACTTGTTTACTTATTTACAATGACTTAGCTTCATTCAAAAACTTCCTCAAACTAACATTGAGGATCCTAAGGATTCAAGTACTTCCCTCTTCAAGGACTTGTTCTTCAAATTCTGGCATAACCACTTGGCTTCCATTATCTTCCTCTGAAACATTGGTTAGATATGGAATGAGCTCAATGGCTAAGTGAAGAAAAACTATATACTTACACAATAAGTAAAACAACCAACATAGCAAACACATATAAATGATATAAATTATCAAAACATAAACAAGACAATAGTAAGTAGTTTCATGAACATTTAACATGCAAGTGACACATGGACAATAAATTTAACAAGATAAATGTAAATAAATACCAAATTAGTCAATCCTAACAATTTATATTATATATATATCCTAAGCTTGGGGTTTGTGCTTGCGGTAGTAGCATAAATAGTTGGAGTCATGATTTATACATTTCTTCATGGGGTGCTTGAGCTGACTAGGATATCATGAGGTCCATAAGCTGACCAGGCTATCATAGGATCCTTAAGTTGACCAGACTATCATGGGGTCTTTAAGCTGACCAGGCTACCATGGAGTCTTTAAGCTGACTAGGCTATCATATCATGTATCTACACTCATTACCTAACCCCTTAATGAGAAGGGGGCAGCAAACACAGGGTTTGAATATTTATTTATTTTTACATTTCAATTACATCATCATATATTTTCCAGTCTACTAGCCTGGTGTCAGTGGTTTGTCTAATTCTTTCATTGCATATATTATCACATTGTTATCACATTGCCACACTATCCTATTGCCTCATTTTTCAACAATTCACATAAAAGCATGCATCAACATTTACCAAACATTGCATATCATAGCTCATAACTCATATCACCACATAAAATAACAAGTGTAAGTAGATAATTCTTCTCACAATACACACTCCACATAAATTCATGCATCATTATTTACAAAACATTGTATACCATAGCTCATATTATCACATAAAATAATAAACAAGTGCAAGTAGATAATTTTTCTCACCTCGATAGTAACCAACTTGAAATTCCAAAATTCTGTCAAACATACACAATGGTAGTGTTACCTATACAAGACAAACAATGAATACTCTTTTAGATAAGGGTTGTAATAAAATTTCTATTTCATAATAATTTATTTTTAATAAAATAAAAAATCACACATTCTCTCTCTTACCCCTCGGTCTTTCTCTTTTCTTTATTTTCCCTTATTTTCTCTTTCCTGTAAATTCCCCATTCTCTCTCTTACCTTCGTACTTCATCTCTAATATTTATTCTTTACTTAACAATATTCTTTTTATTCAATGTATCTCTCTTTCCTTGTAAAGAATTTTTAAACCCAGCATTACACACGCACACACATACATACACACACACACACACACACTCTCTCTCTCTCTCTCTCTCTCTCTCTCTCTCCTCTCTCTCATGTAACAACCTTTCGATTCCAGTAGCTTTCTCTGTAACTAACTCTCTTTCTCTCTCTCTCTCTCTCTCTCTCTCTCTCTCTCTCTCTTTTACGAAATTTCCTTTCACTTTTATTTTATTTCCAACTTAATAACTAGAAATCAAAGTGAGAAAAATAAAACAAAGACTAACCTGAATCGCAGTCCTCTTTAAGTAGCAGATACTTAGTTATAAATTTTTCCTTTTTTTCCCCTCCTATTTCACCTCCTTCAGTAGCAGATGCTTAGTTATAAATTTTTTTTTTCTGTTTGAATAACTTGACACCCTCTATGTGCCTCTCTCTCTTTCTTCTTATCTCCAACTGTCCTCACTTCTTCTCTTGACGTTTAGATTTACTTTGTTTGTTTGTTTGTTTCTTTTTTTATTTTTTTATTTTAAAGCCATCTCCTACTTCTTCTCCCCCATATTCATTATCTCTATCTTTTCTTTTAAACACCTACGCTACTTAATTCCTTGTGGCACTTCACCCTTTCCTTTGAGTTATTCACCAGTATGACTAAAAATGCATATATATATATATATATATAACGTAGTTTTATAAACTTATATTTATTATAATTAAAAATAGTATAAAAGTAAAACAATAATAGTATATTCACACACATACAAATATCACACATAAAACAATAATAATATAATATTAATAATAATAAAACTTACCCTAGTTAGAGAAATAACTAAAATACCCTTTAGTACGATCTTTCATCGAAAAAACCTGTCAGGAAAAGAAAACTTCTTCAACTCAATTGTCACACCCTAATTCTGGACTAACCAGAATAGTGTGATGAACCATAAATAAACTAATGGTTTCAACCAGGATCTCCGTTAGGTAGTACCCACCATATCAACCACACACACCTTCCACAGAAATAATCTGAGATAATAACAAATAAGTAAAAGTTTTATAGATAATGAACTGAGTGTCTAACAATGATATTATAATTATTTAATCCAATTATTTTCTAAAAACTCAAGACATAAAGGTAAATAATCCGTTATATGTTTCAATAACCAAATATAGCGAAACTGATAAAAAATGCACTGGTTGCACTCGCATGAAGGATCATGCGCTTCTTCAACAACTTCTACGTCCATGGCCGCAACGTGTCCATACATCAATGCATTCACATAATCTTCAACAGTAGGACCTACATCATCAACTAAAATATTCGACGTCGAAAGGGTGAGCACACATCACGCCTCAGTGAGTAAAACAAAACAATGCAACAAACATATGCATGCATTCAATTCAATATCTTTGGTCTGATTTTTAAGTTTGCAATATACTATAGAAAGGTTTGGTGGCCCCCGCACCTCTATATATAAGTGTATAAATCTGTCCAATGGATCAAACACCATTGCCGTCCCACATGCACCCACCATGGAATAGAGATAGAGCTAAAGTGTAAGACCCATATCAAACTAACCCAGTCTTACCACCTTGAATCAGGTTTACCCATCATGGTTGAGCCAAATGGACCAAGGGCGTGAAGGAGATCGTGATCCCAGGTATCAAATCGACCCAAAAATACTTATATAAAGAGGAGGGTCGCATACCCAGCAAGGGAGGGTTGGACCCCCCATGATAGAAAGTCAGACCCCCTGTTTTACAGAGGGGGTCGGACACTTTAGGATTTAGGGGTCGACGGGATCATCGACCCCCTCATCGACCCTCAGTTGCCGTCGAAAACAGAATTAAAAAATTTTCATAATTTCGGTTGGGGCTCATTCCTAATCTCAAAGGGACTTATTTTAGGATGTTTCTACTCGATTTTAAGGACGTCCCTAGGCCTCTTTCACTCCTTTTAGAACCCTAATTGAATTGAGAGAAAGAGAAGAGAAGGAAGAGAGGAAGAAGAGAAGGAACAGAGAGAAGAAGAAAAAGGAGAAGAGTTGCAGAGAAGGAGTGTTCTTCTCAGGTAAGAATACTAATCCTATGAATTTCGTGAGACTTAGAATAGTTGAAGGAAGATGTAGGAGAAACCCAATCCATCCATCCATGGTTAGGTTTCAATGGAAACCATGGAGGATATCAATTAGACTATATATTGGGTGAAGAGAAGTTCTAATCCATAGAAAGTATGTGGAATGGACTATGGAAGAAGCCAGCGGAGTTAAACAAGGAAGAATAGATCAAAACATGAGAATATCGACCAAAACCAGAGGTGGTCACACATAGGGTCGATAGACCCATCGACCCTGATATCGACCCTGTTACAGGGGGTCGCAGTATACTGCTACCCTACCTGTGACCCATCCTGCGACCCTATAGATAACAACAAGTTAGAAAATTAAAATTAAATCTAATTAAATTCTATCGACTTTGTTAGGTCTTCTAGCAATATAATATCAATATAAAGGTGATTCTTAAAGCTTGAAAGAGGATCTACTAGCAAGCTAAGGTGAGGAAACAAGACATACATTAACTGGTTAATAATAAATTTTTTTTTATTTTTTTTGAGTCCGGTGCCATGCTTGATTCTATGCGAATATGCTTGTAATGTGCATTCAACATGCCATCCAATATTCCTGCTATTATTGTTCATGCATATTTAATTTTGTTTACTTATAACATGATGATGATGATTGATGCTAGGAATAGGCATGTGAATGTTTGTGTGTGGTTAGTGTGCTTGATGCGAGTAGGGCATCAGGGGAAGTGTTAGGCGGTGTTTGATCCGGGCACTTTAGATCTCTAACTCAAGTCTTGTGCATTAGCATCGTCGTATCGCCATTACCTTAGCAAAACTATTGCGACGTAGGGCATCAAGGAGGGTCTCGGTCTTTGAGTCCTATACTCTACCGGGGGGCCTTAGCTCTATCTTTACGGGTGCTCTAAGGGATGCTGGGGTGAGACCTTGGATACACTGTTTGACATTAGGATTGGTTAGTAGTGAGCCCCGTTTGTAGCCCTAGCGATCAGCAGTTTATTTGTTGATATGGAGTTATGCATCGATAAACGTGACCTTCGTTGTACAATGTTCATTGTGGGTGCTGTGGGCGACGGTGAGAGGTTCATCGGGCGTATCCACACTCTCGTGCATAGAGATGCGGTGGCCTCCTATCCTTTTTATAGCAGAGTGTAAACGTAAAAACAGACCAAAGATATGAATTGAATTGCATGCATATGTATTGTTGCATTGTTTTGTTTGCTCACTGACCCATGATGTGTGCTCACCCGCTCGACGTCGAATATTTTTAGTTGATGATGCAGGTACCACTGTTGTAGATTATATTGATGCTCCAGCGTATGGACATGTGGCGGCGATTGAAGCTGAAGATGTAGAGGATACGCATGACTCCTTTTGCGAGTGCAACTCATGTGTATTCGATTAGATATTTTTCTAGTTTTCTTTATTTGGATTTATTAAAGGGATGTAATGATATTTATTTATGTCTTAGTTGATGCAGAATAATTTGGTATTTAAATATTAATATCACATTTAGATTCTTCAGTTCATTTTATTATAAGACTTCCGCTATTGTATATTTACTCTGATTATGAATGTGGATGTATGGGGTTTAGATAACACGGATATAGCCTACTCGAGATCGTGGTTAAACCGTTGGTTTGTTAGCGGTTCATCACACCATTCTGAATAGTATGGAATTGGGGTGTGACAACTTGGTATCAGAGCTTTTCAGGCCTTGTCCGCTAAATCAACATACCTTCACGACAGATTATGAACTGTGATAGGATAAAAGTAAAAACCGTAATAATAACACACTATAAGCACAAGTGATGTTTAAGACCAAATTTAAAAAGAGAATAATGCATCTATTTAAAGGAGAAACAATTTTAAATACAATAAGAGAGAAACAAATATGTATTAATATTTAAAGCAGAGTACAGTCCACAACCCGGACAGTTACTCTGTATTACAAAGAAAAAGTAAAGAAATACAATCATGAAGCTGGAGGTGAAGGAGGAGGTGGTGCTTCGCGATCTCTGTCATAGTCCTCAGCATAGACTCTAGTCAACTAGGCTACCTGAGTCTGGGTCGCCTGAAGACTATCTGTGAGATCAGCCACCCGCTGATCAGTCCGACGCTGAGCGTCTAGAAGCTCCCCCATCCTCAGATCTGATGCACGCTGAGCCTCTCTGATATCTCAAAACATACTCAGCACGTCATCAGAAGGTGGGTGTGAAGGACCAGCTGCATGTGAAGGACCAGCCGCAAAAGATGTACTCGCTCCAGCAGCATGTGTAGAAGAAGGAGGTGGTATGGAATCCACATCCATGTAAAGACGATCATCATCCCCGACAGCACCACCAGGGACCCCAGCTGCAGCTGTTGCTGCCTCAGCGTCAGCCATCTCCACGGAGTGCGAGGTTGCACCATCGCATTCCTCTCCTCATCACTGACTTGGGCATCCCGTATACCCATCCTGCAGATGGCATCCTAATCCAGAGGAGCAGAGAAGGATTTTTCCTGAATCTTCTCATCCAACAAATCCACACCCAGGCGGGTCAGCAGTTTAGTGATCATACGTCCATAGGGTAGATTACCCCTATGACTGGGCAATGTGGCACTGATTATAGTCCGCATGATGATGTAAGGTAGGCATATAGGCTGCCTAATACAGATGCAGTATAGTAGATACTGGGTCAACTGGGAGATCCTCTCATAGTGTCCACTCTGTGGAATCAGGTTGTGCTGAATGATCTTGCAATACACCCGTGGATCCGAACGTAGATAACTCACTTTCATCTCCCAGCGATCAAATCAGATGAGCTGTCTGTCTATCTCAGCCCTCATCTGCAAAGAAAGGAACTGGTGCTCTCCAGGAGCACAGAACACCATAGGGCCATCTAGGAAATGCCCAACAAATCCGCTAGCTGCCGGTAGTCAAAGGAGACCTCAACTCCCTTGACGTAGCTAGTAATCCTGAGCTCGTGACCCCTATCCACATCATTGTAATCCCCCACCACCTGGAGGTTACAATAAAACTGGAGCACCAAATCCGAGCAGGTGCAGGCATCATAGGTGATGACAGGAAGCCAACCCATTTCACCAAATGCTCCCTCTACATTGAATAAGGCTAGGCTAGCCAAGTCCACCAGTCGACCACCCTCTACCTTTTTACGGGTAAAGCGGGCATACTGTGTCTCAGCTTCATTGGTACGGAAGCGGAGATGGTCGCGAACACTAGGAACCTTGGTGCGAGCCATGATATCTGTAGACCACAATGAAAAACAGATAATGGATTAGTAAGTTAGAAAAATCACAAAACTTTTGACATTATAACGACGTAAGTTGACCAAAAGCCTCACTTGTCACCCATACACGTAGGCAGGAGGACTTACGTAGGTTCTAAACTATCCTACAATACTCATACAGTCGGAAATTTTAACTAACATAACCCAATTTGAAGAAATTTTGAGAAATCCTAAAATCTTGACAAATTAGGGCAAAAAGAGAAAATTTTGAGTTTCTCGATAACCAACTGATGAAACTCACCAACAACAAAAGCCCCCAATAAAAATCGAATTTTTACGGTTGGAAAAGGTTTAATTTGAAGAAAACCTATTATGTAAATGAAAACCTAGAAAAGAAAACCTAAAAACAGGTAAATGGAGAAGAAATACCTGTAGGGAGGATGTAGGTGTCGAGAAACGTAACCCAAATAGCCAATGTAGTGGAATCGGCACTGTAGCAACCCAGAGGAAAGAAGCCGAGTTGAAATGGAGGGGAAAGAATGAGAAATGAACTCAAATCAGACCTTAAAAATCTAATTTTTAGTCCGAGGGTCGCAGAATTCGACCCAAAGAGTCGACCCTCATATCGACCCCCATATCGACCCATGGCTTTCGGTGATCTGACAGAAAACCAAGGGTCAAACACAAGGTCGAACATACATTGACCCCTATATCGACCCACTGCTCTTGGTAACTTGACAGGGAACCAGGGTCGCATCGAGGGTCGCACACCCATTGACCCTCACATCGACCCTCGACTCTCGGGAAAAATCAGAAATTCCCAGGGTCGATCTTAGGGTCGCATATACCATCGACCCTCACTATCGACCCTATATAGAAAGGACAGTAATTTACCCAGAATGATCTGAAAAATTTGAAATTTACATTGGTTAGTGTATCTACATGAAGTATAAATGATTGCCTCACGTATCTTATGATTTTCAGGCATCACCACTACCAATGAAGAACATGGCTGGACGAAGAGTAACCAGGCAAAGTCGTAACACGGTTCCACCACCGCCACCAGTGGAGGAAACTAGTCTAGACAATCTGAATGCACAGGGTAATCCGCAAGTTGCACCACCAGTGAACTAGGGCCCGACAATTCCTACTAATCTGCCACCCCCACCACCGGAACTGACTACCGTTGTGATAAATCTGGCACAACTTTAGCAGATGCAACATTCACAAGCCCATATGCAGGCTATGATGGGAATGATGTTCCAGGCGGCACAAACTACACCTATGCCGGCTGGGCAAGCCAATGCAACACCGGTGGGTAACCACCCAGCACCACAACCACCAGCTGCACAGATTCCAGCCCATCACCCGGAACCAGTGTAAGGGAATTTCCAATATCCACCACCTATGTATGGAGCATATGCTCCGGTGCAGTTAGATCATTCTGGACTTATTGAGAGATTCCTAAAGATGAAACCCAAGGAGTTCAACGGTAAATCGTTCGAACCATTATGGCCAGCACACTGGATCGACGAGATGGAGAGAAATTTTGTGATGATGACCATTACAGAGGAAGAGAAGGTATTGTGTGCCACCTTCATGCTAAAAGGTGACGCACATCATTGGTGGAAATCTACAAGGGACTATCTGATAACCAAACACGCCCTATTGACCTGGGCTATATATAGGGAAGCTTTCTTTGAGAAGTATTTTCCCCGAAGCTTCAAGGATTCTATGGAGAAAGAGTCCCTGAGTTTGTATCAGGGACAGATGACAGTGGACGTGTATCAGTAGCATTATGAGGAGCTATTTTTCTTCGCACCACTGAGCATGCAAGAAGAGGACACCAAAACCCATAGGTTTGTCACGGGACTCAGAGGAAGCATCAGAGAGCACGTACTAGGCTTAGACAAGAGAATTTATAATGAAGCCGTGCAAATTGCTCGAGTTATTGAGTCGAGCCAGAAGGAAAGCTATTTTATGCAAAACAGAGGTGTAAAAAGGCCAGCTGGTAATTCATACAACGGAGGTAATAACAAGACATACAAGCCCTTCCGTACTCAAAATTTTACCGCTGCACCCAAGACCACTCAAACAGCTCAGCAGCAACCAAAGCCAAATACTAAAAGTCCAAGATGTTATAACTGCAATCAAGTGGGACATATGATGAGAGAGTGTCCTAAACCCAGGAAGCAACAACATCAAGGACGAGTTTATGCTGTTACGTCTGAGGAAGCTGCCGCATCACCCGATGTGGTCACAGGTATGACCTAAACCTTTAAGTTGTATTACATTGTGTAAGCATGTAGACTAAGTTTAAACAAATCACAGGTATGGTACCTATAAATGGCATACCCGTCATAGTACTCTTTGATTCAGGAGCTACTCATTCCTTTATATCTGTGTCGTTTGGAAAGAAGCTGAACTTACCCATCAAAACATTGGACTACAAACTACTTGTACGGTCACCGATGGGGTTAGAAGTGGAATTAGAGAAAGGTTATGGGCCATGTCCAGTTATCATTGGCGAAAAAACCTTAGATGCAACCTTGATCCAACTTGGGATGGCAGAATTTGATGTCATCTTGGGAATGGACTGGTTAGCTCGGCATTCTACGAACCTATTATGTGCCGAAAAGAAGCTAACATTTAAAGACAAAGAAGGATATTCAATTTTGCGGGAACCAAACTTTCCCGTAAATACAAGCTCATACTCTCAGCACTAAAGGCTAAGAAGTGCCTTGAGAAGGGGGCAGTCGGGTATCTAGTATCAGTGGTCGACCTAACCAAGGAAGCACCACGAATGGAAGATATTGATGTCGTGCGGGACTATCCCGACGTATTTTCAGAGGAACTACCAAGATTACCACCCGACAGAGCCACAGAGTTTGTGATAGACCTTATACCTGGAGCCGCACCAGTATCAAAAGCACCTTATAGAATGACTCCTACTAAATTGAAGGAATTGAAAGTGCAACTACAGGAACTGCTGGACAAGGGTTATATTCGACCCAGTATATCACCATGGGGAGCGCCAGTATTGTTCGTAAAGAAGAAGGACGGTAGCGTTCGATTATGTATCGACTATCGAGAGTTGAACAAGCTGACAATCAAGAATCGATATCCACTACCTAGGATCGATGACTTGTTCGATCAGTTGCAAGGGGAAAAAATATTTTCTACGATCGATCTTCGGTCAGGCTACCATCAGTTGAAGATTAAAGAGGGTGATATTCCTAAGACAGCTTTCAGGACCAGATATGGACATTATGAATTCTTGGTCATGTCTTTTGGATACAAACGCATCAGCAACTTTCATGGAACTTATGAATCGGGTTTTCCACGATATGTTGGATACGTCGGTTATTGTATTTATTGATGATATATTGGTATATTTCAAGGACAAAGAAACCCATATTAAGAACCTAAACGCCGCCCTACAACGTTTAAGGAAAGAGAAGCTATATGCTAAATTTACCAAGTGTGAGTTTTGGCTAAGTGAAGTCGCCTTCCTAGGCCATGTAGTATCCGCTGAAGGAATCAAAGTGGACCCTAGCAAGATCGAGGCTATTGTAAAGTGGGAAGCACCAAAAAGCGTTGCAGAAATTAAAAGTTTTCTGGGTCTCGCTGGTTATTATCGGAGATTTATGGAAGACTATTCCCGGATTGCCGTACCTCTCACCAGTTTGACTAAGAAAGGTAAAAAGTTTGTGTGGATGGATAAATGTGAGAAGAGCTTCCAGACATTGAAGACCAGATTGATATCCGCTCTGATTTTGACTATTCCTGTCCCAGGATAGCCATTTACCCTATACACTGATGCGTCAGGACTGGGATTAGGATGTGTGCTTATGCAAGGAGAACAAGTAATTGCTTATGCCTCAAGACAGTTGAAGACACATGAGAAAAACTATCCCACTCATGATTTGGAGTTAGCAGCAGTTGTACATGCTGTTAAGATATGGAGACATTACCTATATGGAGAGAAGTTCCAGATTAAGTTGGATCATAAAAGTCTTACTTATTTATTTAATCAAAAGGAGTTGAATATGAGACAAAGAAGATGGCTGGAACTATTGAAAGACTATGATTGTGATATCTAGTATCATCCAAGGAAAGCTAATGTAGTAGCGGATGCATTGAGCAGAAAGGCAATGATAAAATCTCAAGGAGAGGTTAGCACAACTGCAGCAATGTGTATTACCGGAATGGTATTCAATCACGGCAACGAGCAGTATGTGATAGATACAGCGGATGGACCAGCCAACCAAGGGTTTATTCATCAGTTTTCAAATATGTTCGCTGCATTGAAGATTATACCAGATATAATTGATGAAGTGAAGACAGCTATCAAAGCAGACCCTTACCTGAGAACGGTGCAAGAAGACATCGAAAAAGGTAGAACTAACCCTGAGTTCACCTTCGACGAAGAGAAGGTACTGAAGTACAAAGGAAGGATATGTGTACCCAAAACAGAAAGTATGGACATTAGACACCGACTGATGAAAGAAGCCCATACCACCATCTATTCGATACATCCTGTAAGTACAAAAATGTATCATGATCTATAAAAACTATATTGGTGGAGAGGGATGAAAGCAGATGTAGCTAAGTTCGTGTCTCAATGCCTAAATTTTCAGAAAGTAAAGGCTGAACGACAAAGACCTGCAGGACTGTTACAGCCGTTACCGAAACCAGCATGGAAATGGGACTGCTTCACTATGGACTTCGTCACAAGATTACCACTGACTCCTCGAGTGGTTGACGCAGTTTGGGTGATTGTAGACCGTCTGACTAAGACAACTCGCTTTATACTGATACAACCTCAGTATACACTGGAAAGGTTAGCAAAGCTATATGTGGATAATATTGTTTGACTACATGGTGTACCAGAGAGCATTGTGTCCGATAGAGATCCACGATTTACTTCCAAGTTTTGGGAGGGATTGCAAAAGGCTATGGGTACAACATTGAAGTTTAGTACTGCATTCCATCCACAGACAGATGGACAGTCAGAGCGTACAATCCAGATTCTAGAAGATATGCTACGAGCATGTGTAATTGATTTCAAAGGATCATGGTATGAAAAGTTACCACTGATCGAGTTCGCTTATAACAATAGCTACCAGGCTACGATACAGATGTCACCCTATGAAGCACTGTATGGCAGAAAGTGTCGAACTCCTTTATTTTGGAATGAAGTTGGAGAACGTAGTATTGTTGGGCCAGAATTTGTCGAATAGACTTGTCGCGTGGTCGACATTATCAAGGAAAGGGTAAGAACAGCTCAGAACCGTGAGAAGCAATATGCAGATACTCGACGCAGAGATCTTGAGTTCGCCGTGGGTGGTAAAGTATTCTTAAAGGTATCGCCTATGCGAGGATTGAAACGGTTCGGACAGAAAGGGAAACTAAGTCCAAGATATGTCGGGCCATACGAGATTTTAGGTTAGCGTGGAAAA
The DNA here is from genome assembly GCA_028583415.1 of Protea cynaroides. Classification (NCBI taxonomy): domain Eukaryota; kingdom Viridiplantae; phylum Streptophyta; class Magnoliopsida; order Proteales; family Proteaceae; genus Protea; species Protea cynaroides. The sequence goes on along the minus strand of CM053276.1, from coordinate 27,756,771 downwards.
GTGACTTATCAGTTAGCACTAACACCATCTGTCAAGTGTGCATGGCGTTTTTCATATCTCCCTATTGAAGAAGTATGTCAAGGATCCAACGCACGTCCTGACAGTAGATTTACCGGAATTGACTGATGATAATACCAACTAAAATCACCAGCCAAAAGGTTCAACAACTACGCAACCGAGATATCTATTATGTTAAGGTCACCTGGAGAAGTAGAGACATGGAAGAAATTACATGGGAAGAAGAGAATTCTATGCGAAAGTAATACCCTCACTTATTTGATTCAGAAGGTACGTACAATTTCGAGGATGAAATTTTTATAAGTAGGGGGGAGTTGTAAGATCCGTATCAAACTAACCCGGTCTTACCATCTTGAATCAGGTTTACCCATCATGGTCGAGCCAAATGGACCATGGGCGTGAAGGAGATCGTGATCCCAGGTATCAAATCGACCCAAAAACACTTAAATAAAGGGGAGGGTCGCATACCCTGCAAGGGAGGGTTGGACCCCCCAAGACAGAAAGTCAGACCCCTTGTTTTACAGAGGGGGTTGGACACTTTAGGATTTAGGGGTCGACGGGATCATCGACCCCCTCATCGACCCTCAGTTGCCGCCGAAAATAGAATTAGAAAATTTCCATAATTTCGGTTGGGGCTCTTTCCTAATCTCAAAGGGACTTATTTTAGGATGTTTCTACTCTATTTTAAGGACGTCCCTAGGCCACTTTCACTCCTTTTAGAACCCTAATTGAATTGAGAGAAAAAGAAGAGAAGGAAGAGAAGAAGAAGAGAAGGAATGGAGAGAAGAAGAAAAATGAGAAGAGTTGCAGAGAAGGAGTGTTCTTCTCAGGTAAGAATACTAATCCTATGAATTTCGTGAGACTTAGAATAGTTGAAGGAAGATGTAGGAGAAACCCAATCCATCCATCCATGGTTAGGTTTCAATGGAAATCATGGAGGATATCAATTAGACTATATATTGGGTGAAGAGAAGTTCTAATCCATAGAAAGTATGTGGAATGGACTATGGAAGAAGCCATTGGAGTTAAACAAGGAAGAATGGATCAAAACATGAGAATATCGACCAAAACTAGAGGTGGTCGCACATAGGGTCGATATACCCATCGACCCTGATATCGACCCTGTTACAGGGGGTCGCAGTATACTGCTACCCTACCTGCGACCCATCCTGCGACCCTATAGATAACAACAAGTTAGAAAATTGGAATTAAATCTAATTAAATTCTATCAACTTTGTTAGGTCTTCTAGCAATATAATATCAATATAAAGGTAATTCTTAAAGCTTGAAAGAGGATCTATTAGCAAGCTAAGGTGAGGAGACAAGACCTACATTAACTGGTTAATAATAATTTTATTTTTATTTTTTTTGAGTCCGGTGCCATGCTTGATTCTATGCGAATATGCTTGTAATGTGCATTCAACATGTCATCCAATATTCCTGCTATTATTGTTCATGCATATTTAATTTTTTTTACTTATAACATGATGATGATGATTGATGCTAGGAATAGACATGTGAATGTTTGTGTGTGGTTAGTGTGCTTGATGTGAGTAGGGCATCAGAGGAAGTGTTAGGCGGTGTTTGATCCGGGCACTTTAGATCTCTAACTCAAGTCTTGTGCATTAGCATCGTCGTATCGCCATTACCTTAGCAGAACTATTGCGACGTAGGGCTTCAAGGAGTGTCTCGGTCTTTGAGTCCTATACTCTACTGAGGGGCCTTAGCTCTATCTCTACGGGTGCTTTGAGGGATGCTGGGTGAGGCCTTGGATACACTGTTTGACATTAGGATTGGTTAGTAGCGAGCCCCGTTTGCAGCCCTAGCCATCAGGGGTTTATTTATTGGTATGGAGTTGTGCATCGATAAATATGACATTCGTTGTACAATGTTCATTGTGGGTGCTGTGGACGACGGTGAGAGATTCATCGGGCGTATCCACACTCTCGTGCATAGAGGTGCGGCGGCCTCCTATCCTTTCTATAGCACAGTGCAAACATAAAACCAGACCAAAGATATGAATTGAATCGCATGCATATGTATTGTTGCATTGTTTTGTTTGCTCACTGAGCCATGATGTGTGCTCACCCTCTCGACGTCGAATATTTTTAGTTGATGATGCAGGTACCACTATTGTAGATTATATTGATGCTCCAGCGTATGGACATGTGGTGGCGATTGAAGCTGAAGATGTAGAGGATACGCATGACTCCTTTTGCGAGTGCAACTCATGCGTGTTCGTTTAGGGTTTTTCATTTATTTAATTATTTGGATTTATTAAAGGGATGTAATGATATTTATTTATGTCTTAGTTGATACAGAATAATTTGGTATTTAAATATTAATATCACATTTAGATTCTTCAGTTCATTTTATTAAAAGACTTCTGTTATTGTATATTTACTCTAATTATGAATGTGGATGTATGAGGTTTAGATAACACGGATATAGCCTACTCGAGATCCTGGTTGAACCGTTGGTTTGTTAGCGGTTCATCACACCATTCTGAATAGTGTGGAATTGGGGTGTGACATAAAGTGTTCGGATCATAACTGCTAATACTTCCCCTGATGCCCAACCCATACCAAAACACGTAAGCCCCTATTGACGAGTGCTTGCAAATTGGGCTCGCAATTAATCAATCCTAAATGTCATCCAGTGTATCCAAGGCCTCACCCCAGCATCCCTCAATATGCCCATAGAGATAGAGCTAAGGCCCCCCGACAGAGTCAGAGACTAGGTCTGAGACCACCTCCCTTGATGCCCTACGATGTAATAGTTCTGCTAAAGTATTGATGATATTGTAAGACCCGTATCGAACTAACCCGGTCTTACCACCTTGAACCAGGTCTACCCATCATGGTCGAACTAAATGGATCAAGTGCGTGAAGGAGATCACAATCCCAGGTATTAAACTGACCCAAAAACACTAAAAATAGGGGGAGGGTCGCATACCCCGCAAGGTAGGGTCGGACCCCCCCAGTATAAAAGTCAGACCCTAAGTTTTATACCGGGGGTGGGACATTTTAAGAACCAGGGGTCGACGGGATCTCCGACCCCCTCATCGACCCCCAGTCTGCTGACAGAAATCGTGATTTGGAAACTTTTCAAATTTCAATGGGATTCCTTCCTAATCTCAATGAGACTTATTTTGGGAGTTTCTACTCTATAAATAGGACGTCCCTAAGCCACTTTCACTTCTTTTAGAACCCTAATTGGATTGAGAGAAAGAGAAGAGAAGGAGAAGAGAAGGAGAAGAGAAGGAAAGTGGAGAAGAAGATCAAAGAAAAGGCTTCAGAGAAACAAGCCTAATTCTCAGGTATAGATACTATCTCCATATAATTCTACAAACCTTAGAATAGATAGAGAAGAGGGAATGATCTAGGAGAAACCCAAATCATCCACCCATGGTTAGGTTTTCATGAAAAACCATGGGGGAAATCATGAAAGCCATATAGGTGAGTGAACTACGGTTCTAGACCATAGAACATGTGTGGAATGGATTGTGGAAGCAAGCCATAGGACCCCAAACACGAAGAATGGACTGTAGGAAGAAAAATTGACTAAACCCACTGGGGGTCGCACGGGGGTCGATGGCCAATCGATCTACAAGACCCTGATAATCGACCCCCAGTGTTCGGGAAGTCCAGACTGTGGGTGGTCGCACCCAGGGTCGATGGAACCTCCGACCCTAGCATCGAGCCCCAATTAACAACATGCTTTTTAAGTTCGAATTAATTCTAATTAAATTCTATCGACTTGGTTAGGTATTCTAGTGATATAACATCGATATATAGTTGATTCTTAAAGCTTGAAAGAGGACCTACGATCAAGTAAAGGTGAGGGAACAAGACCTAAACTAATTGACTAATAATAAACTGTTTTTATTTCTTGAGTCCAATACCATGATTGATTCTATTCGTGTATGCTTGTATGTGCATTCAATATGTCATCCAATATTCCTGCTATTAGTATTCATGCATATTTAATTCTTTTTATTTATAACATGATGATGATGATGATGCTACGAATAGGCATGTGAATGTAGGTGTGTGGTAAGTGTATATGGTGCGGGTAGGGGATAGTATCAACCGGTACAGTCATGTCGTTTTCATTGGGTGTATATTGTGCCATGGTTCTACTCAAGTCATGTCCACTGACATCGTCGTATCGCCATTACCTTAGCGGAACTATTACGTCGTAGGGTATGAGGGGAGGTGGTCTCGGACCGTGTAGTCTGTGACTCTACCAGGGGGCCTTAGCCCTATCTCTATGGACGTATTGAGGGATGCTGGGGTGAGGCCTTGGATACACTGATTGTCATTAGGATTGGTAAGTTGCGAGCCCAGTTTGCAAGCCCTTGCCAATAGGGGCTTACGTGTTGGTGTGGGTAACTGGTACAGCCATGCCATTTTCATGGGGTGTATATTGTCCATGGTGGGTGCATGTGGGGTCGATAGTGCCGTTTTCATTGGGCGCACTCGTGTATAGAGGTGAGGCGGCTACCGAACCTTTCTATAACACATTGCAAACTTATAAACCAGACCAAAGATATGAATTGAGTACATGCATATGTTTGTTGCATTGTTGTGTTTGCTCACTGAGCCATGATGTGTGCTCTCCCTCTCGACGTCGAATATTTTTAGTTGATGATGCAGGTACTACAGTTGCAGATTTTATGAATGATCCGGTGTATGCACGTGTTGCTGCAATGAAAGCTGAAGACCTAGAGGATGCGCATGACCCCTCATGCGAGTGCAACTCATGCGTATTCTATTAGGATTTTATTTGAAATTATAAAGGGATGTAATTGATATTTTATTTATTTATGTCTCAGTTGATACAACAATAACTTGATAGTTTAATTATGATTATTACATTTAGAGTTCTCGCTTCATTTATTATAAGACTTCCGCTATTGTGTATTTATTCTAATTTTGGTTGTGGATGTGCATGGTTTTATTTTTAATGGATACCGCCTATTAGAGATCCTGGTTGAACCGTTGGCTTATAGCGGTTCAACACACCGTTCTGAATGGTGTAGAATTGGGGTGTGACAACTTGGTATCAGAGCATCTCAGGCTTTATCTATGAAACCGTATACTTCCACAAAAGGTCGTGAACTGAGATAGGATAAAAATTTAAATGATGTAATTGTAACACACCACATGCACCTGTGTTGATTGAGACTAAACTGAAAGAAAATAATACATCTATTAAATGAGAAACAAATTTATATACAATCAAAAGGAAGAACAAATGTTTATATATATATGATTAAAGCAGAGTACAGTCCATAGTCTGGACAGTTACTCTGAAGTACAAAAAGAAAAATAAAAGAAGTACATCAAGAAGCTGGAGGTGATGTGGGAGGCGGTGCCTCACGGTCTCTATCATAGTCCTCAGCGTAGACTCTGATCAACCAAGCTATCTGAGTCTGGGTCGTCTGGAGACTAGCTGTGAGATCAGCCACCCGCTGGTCAGTCACACACTGAGCATCCCTCAGTTCTCCCATCTATTGATCCGATACGCGCTGAGCAACTAGAAGATCTCCCATCCGCTGATCGGACGAGCGTTGAGCCTCTAGAATCTCTCCCATCCTCAGGTCAAACATACGCTGAGCCTCTCGTATCTCTTGCAATATCCTCATCATGTCATCAGATGGAGAATACGAAGGACCAGCTGCATGTGAAGGACCGGCTGAAGAAGACGGACCAGCTTCAGTAGCATGAGTAGGTGATGGAGGAGGTATGGCATCTACATCCATGTATAGCCGGTCGTCATCGTCCCCTTGAACCCCTGCTCCAGCGGCTGTTGCTGCTGCTGCCTCAGCGTCAGCCATCTCCACTCGAGTGCGAGGGTGCACCATCGCGTTCCTCTCCTCATCGCTGACTTGGGCATCCCGCATGCCCATCTTGCAAATAGCCTCCCAATCCAGAGGCGATGAGAAGGATTTCTTCTGAATCTTCTCATCCACTAAGTCAACCCCCAAGAGGGTAAGCAAGGTAGTGATCGTGCGTCCGTAAGGAAGGTTGCCAGTGTGACTGGGCAACATGGCACTGATCATCGTACGCATGATGATGTAGGGAAGGCAGACGGGATGCCTAATGCATATGCAGTATAATAGATACTGGGTCAACTGGGAGACCCTCTCGTAATGACCACTCTGCGGTATCAGGTTATGCTAAATGATCTTGCAGTATACCCGTGGATCTAAGCGCAGACAACTCGCTTTCATCTGCCAGCGATCAGGTCTGATGAGCTGGCTATCGATCTCAGCCCTCATCTGTAGAGAAAAGAACTGGGGCTCTCCAGGAGCACAGAACACCATGGGGCCAGCATAGGAAATGCCCAACAAGTCGGCCAGCTGTCGATAATCAAATGAAACGTCAACCCCCTTGACGTAGCTCGTGATGCGAAGCTCATCACCCCTCTCCACATCATTGTAATCTCCCACCACCTAGAGATTACAGTAGAACTGGCGTACCAAGTTAGGACGGGTAAACGCGTCATAAGTGATGACAGGGAGCCATCCCATATCACCAAAGGCTCTCTCAACATTGAACAAGGCTAAGCTAGCCAAGTCTACTTTGCGGCCGTCCTCTACCTTCTTGCGAGCATAGTGGGCATACTGTGCCTTGGCTTCATTGGAATGGAAGCGAAGACTGTCGCAAACTCTGGGTACCTTGGTACGAGCCATAGTATCTGCAAATAGAAAGAAAAACAAATAATGGGTTAGTAGAGAGGAAAAACCCGAGAGTTCGACATAATAACGATGTAAATTGGGCAAAAGCCTCACTTTTCATCCATACACGTGGGCAGGAGGACTTACATAGATACTAAATTATCTTGTGAGACTCAAACAGTCGGAAATTTCAACTAATTAGATTGAATTGCAAGAAATTTCAGGAAATTCAAAATTTCGACAAAATTAGGGCAAAAAGTGAAAATTTTGAGTTTCTCGATAACCAACCGATGAAACTCAAATATTTTTGAGGGCTTTCATTCCTCGAGTCACCAACAACAAAAGCCCCCAATAAAAATCAAAATTTTACGGTTGGAAAAAGTTCAATTTGAAAAATACGAGATAAACGAGCAAAAACCTAGGTTAAGAAACCTAAAAACATGAAAAGGTAGAAGAAATACCTGTAGCGGAGGTATAGACGACGAAACAAGGAGTGCAAACCACCAACAGATCGGAGTTGTCACTGTAGCAACTCAAAGGGACGAGCTGAGTTGAAGCGGAGAAGAAAGAATGAGAAATGGACTTTGAATCGGACTTAAAAATCAGATTTTTCGTCCGGGGGTCAGAAAATTCGATTAAAACAATCGACCCCCGCATCGACTCCCGCATCGACCCTCGGCTCTCGGGAACTTGACAGAGAACCAGGGGTCGCACCCTGGGTCGGACATCCTCCGACCCCCCCATCGACCCCCCCATCGACCCCCGGCTCTCGGGAAGAATGGGTGATTTCCGAGGGTCGAATACTGAGGGTCGGACACCCATCGACCCCCACCATCGACCCTACAGTGAAAACACAGCATTTTCGACAGAATGATCTGAAAAATTTGAAATTTGAAATGTTTAGTGGTGTTAAAATATGAGAATGAAGTTGTCACACCCCAATTCCGTACATTTCAGAATGGTGTGATGAACCGCTAAATAACCAACGGTTCAACCAGGATCTCAAATAGGCTATCCCCGCGTTACCTGAACCTTCATACACTCACCATCATAATCAGAGTAAATACACAATAGTGGAAGTCTTATAAATAAATGAACGAGAACTAAAATGATATTCATAAATAATATCAAATTATTCAGTGTTCAAACTGAGACATAAATATTTAAGTACCAAATACATGTCTTATAAATCCAATAAAGAAACCTATAAAAATATCTAGTCAAATACACACGAGTTGCACTCGCAAGAGGAGTCGTGTGTATCATCTTCGGCTCCAATCTTCCATTGCTGCTACCGTCCCGTGCGTAGAAGCATTCATATAGTCTTCAACGTGGTAACCTTGCATCATCAACTAAAAATATTCGACGTCGAGGGGGTGAGCACACAACACGGCTCATTGAGTAGCCAAAACAATGCAACATTACATATGCATGCACATTCATTTATCTCTTTGGTACGGTTTATGGTTTGCAATGCGCAATAGAAAGGTTGGGTGGTCAGAGGTTAACGTTTATTGACACCGCCTCTATACACAGGGTGTGGAAGTCCGCCCGAAGGTTAACGTTTATCGTCGTCCCCATCCACCCTACCATAACATTATACAACAAAGGTTAATATTTATTGCTATATAATGCTATACCAACACGTAAGCCCCTGTTAGCGAGGGCTTGCAAACTGGGCTCACTACTAACCAATCCTAATGCCAAACAGTGTATCCAAGGCATCACCTGAGCATCCTCGGAATGTCCATAGAGATAGAGCTAAGGCCCCCGGTAGAGTCGAGACTACAAGGACCGAGACCACCTCCCGATACCCTACGACACAATAGTTCTGCTAAGGTAATGGCGATACGACGATGTCAATGCACAAGACTTGAGTTAGAGATAGAGCTAAAGTGCTGAGACCCACCAAAGGTTAACGTTTATTGACGTTCTCATCACACCTCCCTTGATACTCGCTCGCATCAAGTACATCAACCACACACATACAAGCACATGCCTATTCCTATCATCATCATCATCATCATGTTATAAATAATAAAGTAAATATGCATGAACAAGTAATAGAAATATTGGATGGCATGCTGTATGCACATTAGAAACATATTTGCATAGAATCAAACATGGCATAGGACTCAAGAATTAGAAAACAGTTTATTATTAACCGATTTAGTTTGGAGTTAAGGTTCCTCACCTTAGTTTGCTATAAGATACTTTTCCAAGCTTTAAAATCACCTCTACAGTGTTATTATAATGCTAGCAAACCTAACAAAGTCGATAGAATTTAATTAGAATTAATTCTGAATTTAAAAACCATCTTTGTTAGCGAGGGTCGATCGGAGGGTCGATGCTCGAGATACATAGGGTCGATGGGTCTATCGACCCTACCCTCTCTCGAACTTCCCGAATGCGAGGGGTCGATGGTCAGGGTGCCTAGGGTCGATGGGTCTATCGACCCTGTGTGCGACCCTCAGTGCACTTGGGTCCAATTTCCACTTTTTAATTCATTCTTCGTGTTTGGGGTCCTATGGCTTGCTTCCACATTCCATTAAACATTCATTCCATGGTCTGAAACCATGATTCATCCTCCTAGATGGCTTTCATGCATTATCCTAGGGTTTTCCATGAAAACCTAACCATGAATGGATGGTTTGGGTTTCTCCGAAATCCTACACTCAACCATATCTAACCTAAGGTCTGTAGAAACTCATGGAATTAGTATCCATACCTGAGAAGATTACTTTTCTCTGGAAATTCTTCTCCTTTTTGCTAAGTCTTCTTCCTTGCCTCTTTTCTTCCTCTTTTCCTTCTTCTCTCTTTCTCTCAATTCAATTAGGGTTGTGAAAGGAGTGAAAGTGGCTTAGGGACGTCCTTTAAATAGAGTAGGAATGTCCTATAATAGTCCCATTGAGATTTGGAAAGAATCCCAATCGAAAATTAGGAAATTTCCTAATTTCAGTTTCGACGGCAAGTGAGGGTCGATGATCCCGTCGACCCTGTGGTCTGACACTGTCCGAGCCTCTCCCAAATTTTAAGGGTCTGAGTTTCTGATTTGGGAGGGTCGACCCTGTTTAGTTGGGTATGCGACCCTTCCTCTATTTTAAGTGTTTTTGGGTCGATTTGATACCTGGGATCTCGCTCTCCTTCACGCCCTTGGTCCATTTGACTCGACCATGATGGGTGAACCTGGTTCAAGGTGGTAAGACCGGATTAGTTTGACATGGGTCTTACAGAAGTATTTAATTATTGTCTCTCGTGTTCAATGATTTCAGGTAATCCCACTATCAGATTAATTAATGGCAGGACGCAGAGCAACCAGACAAAGCCGTAACTCTATCCCACCACCACCACCTGTGGGGGAAGATAACCAGACACACCCGAAAACACAGGGGAACATGAACACGGCACCGTCCGTCATAAATGGGTAGGCAAATCCTACCAATCTACTAGCTCCACCTACAGACTTGGCCACAGTCGTAATGAACTTGGCCCAACAGCTACAACAGATGCAACAGACACAAACTACTATCCAAGCTGCCATAGGCATAGCTCTTCCAGCTGCACAAACACCTCCAATGCCAGTTGGACAGGCAAGCACAGCACCAGGGGGAAGTAACACAGTACCCCACGCACCTCAGACTCCTATCATGGAGGCTCAAGTACCAAATCCTAAAATAGCTCAAGGTGGATATCACTACCAACCACCTATGTATGGAGCGTATGTCCCGCAGCCACTAGACCACTCCAGACTGGTGGAGTATTTTCTGAAACTAAAGCCCAGAGTATTCAATGACAAGCCAGCAGATCCTTTATGGCCGGCACACTGGGTTGACGAAATGGAAAGAAACTTTATGATGATGACACTAAATGAAGAGGAAAAAGTGTTGTGTGCCACCTTTATGCTGAAAGGAGATGCACACCATTGGTAGAGGTCTACCAGGACGTATTTACTTACAAAGCAAGCCCAACTGACTTGGGATATTTATAAGGAGGCGTTCTTTGAGAAGTACTTTCCAAGAAGTTTCAGAGATTCTATGGAAAGAGAGTTCCTGAGTTTATATCAGGGACAGATGACCGTGGATGCGTACCAACAGCGTTATGAAGAGCTGTTCTTCTTTGCACCCACTAGTATGCAAGAGGAAAACACAAAGACCCGAAGGTTCGTCATGGGACTTAGGGGAAGCATCCACAAGCACGTTCTGGGACATGAAAAGAAAATTTATAATGAAGCGGCACAAATTGCTCGAGTTATAGAATCGAGCCAGAAGGAGAGTTATTTCATGCAAAATAGAGGTATCAAAAGGCCAGCTGGAAATTCTTATAATGGAGGGAATAACAAGACATTCAAACCCTTCCGTGCTCAAGGCTTTACCGCTACAACCAAGACTATTCCCGTAGTTTAACAGCAATAGAAGCCAATTACTGAAGGGATAAGATGTTTTAACTGCAACCAAATGGGACATATAGTAAGGGAATGTCCTAAGCCCAAGAAGCAGCTACATCAAGGACGAGTTTACACGGTTACATCCGAGGATGCTGCTGCATCGCCTGATGTGGTTACAGGTATGACTTACATTTTTTTGTTAGTTGTATTACATTGTATGAGTATGTAGACTAAGTTAAAATAAATCATAGGTATCGTACCTATAAATGACATACCCGCCAGAGTACTCTTTGACTTAGGAGCTACTCATTCTTTTATATCTGTGTCATTTGGAAAGAAGTTGAATTTACCCATTAAATCCTTAGACTACAAACTGCTTGTACGATCACCTATGGGATTAGAAGTGGAGTTAGAAAAAGGTTATGGACCATGTCCAGGTCTTATTAATGAAAAAACTTTGGATGCAACCTTAATCCAACTTGAGATGGCAGACTTTGACGTCATCTTGGGAATGGACTGGTTAGCTCGGCATTCTGCAAATCTATTGTGTGCCAAAAAGAAGCTGACATTTAGAGACAAAGAAGGAGCAGAGTTCAATTTTTTGGGAACCAAACTTTCCCGTAAAGGAAAGCTCATACTCTCTGCGCTAAAGGCTAAGAAGTGCCTTGAGAAAGGAGCAGTCGGGTATTTAGTATCTGTGGTCGACCTTACCAAGGAAGCACCACGAATGGAAGATATTGATGTCGTGTGAGACTATCTGGATGTATTTCCTGAAGAATTACCAGGATTACCACCCGACCGACCTACAGAGTTTGTTATAGATCTTATACCTGGAGCCGCACCAGTATCGAAAGCACCTTATCGAATGGCTCCTACTGAACTGAAGGAATTGAAAGTACAACTACAAGAACTACTGGACAAGGGTTACATTCGCCCTAGTATATCACCATGGGGAGCGCCAGTATTATTCGTGAAGAAGAAGGATGGTAGCGTTCGCTTGTGTATAGACTACCGAGAACTGAATAAACTGACAATCAAGAATCGGTATCCATTGCCTCGGATCGATGACCTGTTTGATCAGTTGCAAGGTGCCAAAGTGTTCTCCAAGATCGATCTTCGGTCAGGCTACCATCAGCTGAAGATTAAGGATGGTGATATTCCCAAGACAGCATTCAGGACCAGATATGAACATTATGAATTTTTGGTCATGTCTTTCGGATTGACGAACGCACCAACAACCTTTATGGAACTTATGAATCGGGTATCCACGATATGTTGGATACGTCAATTATTGTATTCATCGATAATATATTGGTCTACTCTAAAGACGAGGAAACTCATATTAAGAATCTAAACGCCGCTCTGCAGCGACTACGGAAGGAAAAGCTCTACGCCAAATTTTCAAAGTATGAGTTTTGGCTAAAGGAAGTCGCATTTCTAGGCCATGTAGTATCCGCTGAAAGAATTAAAGTGGATCCCAGCAAGATCGAGGCTATTGTAAAGTGGGAAGCAACGAAGAGCGTTGCGAGAATTAGAAGTTTTCTGGGTCTAGCTGGGTATTATCGACGATTTATGGAAGACTATTCCGAATTGCTGTACCTCTTACCAGTTTGACTAAGAAGGGCAAAAAGTATGTTTGGACGGATAAATGCGAGGAGAGTTTTCAAACCTTGAAGGCTAGATACGCAGAAGGCGACGGAAACCGATGCGGTGGTGGTACATTCTGTGCTTGGGCCCTTGGCCTTGGGCTACTCTGCACCCGTTGGGTAGTGTTAACTCCTCCTGACTCGGGCGTATTACCGGCGGGAACGAGAACCTGCCGACCGAGCATCTTTAGTACCTCGCTCGGAAATTCCTTCGTTGAGCTTGCATCGATAGACCAAGTTTGTAACTATGGTCTCGAATTCTGTGAGGTGGTCCCGTAATTTCGTCGGTACTTAGGGACTGTTCCTCCTCCACTTCGGGGCTGGTTTCTCTAACTCTGGTCCTGCTTCGCCTTGCTCTTCTTCTAGGCGCTTTCTGGCTTGATGATGCTTTCGACCCCTTCGACCGTTTCCACCTGCCATCTCAGACTATTTATTTGGATCTGAGAAGAAGACATAACACGTGAGAATCATCAATAATAGTAGTGCTAGTCTTGAATAATGCAGGAAAATAGTCGAGAAGTAACATTTCGATTTACACAATTTTTTTGGGAATTTTTAATTAAATTTTCTGGCTCTTTTGGGGCGTACCGGTCGGAACATACCGGTCGCACACCTGTGGAAATATGCTGCGGCCGGTATAGTCGACCGGTCAAAATTAAAATTCTGGCCGAGACATACCGGTCGCATGTCTATGAGATACCGGTCGCCACTCTGTATACGGTGTTGCGACCGGTATAGTCGACCGGTCGGAAAAATTTTCTAGCCGAGACATAGCGGTCGCACACCTGGGTCGATACCGGTCGACCGGTATAGGCATAACCGTCGACCGGTATGCCCAAAATGGCTTTAAAATTGCGAAAAAAGTGAGATTTTTCTCACTTTTCTTTTCTCTTTCTCTCCGGTGGCGATTCCTCTCTGCCCAACCGAGTTGCTACAGTCCGACCGGTACTCTTAGAAGCCGATTTTTCGCATTCCAAAGCTAGAACATCATCTCCAGGTAGGTCCTCTCTCTCTCTCTCTCATATTTTTAGGAATTTTCCATATCGTCTATATGTAAAATTTTAGGTTTTTCTTTGTTCGAGATGTTTTAACCGTAGGATATCTTTTCCTTCGGCTTAGAAAGGGTTTAGGGACCCCCAAGAGCAAAAGCCCTCAACTAATTTGGGGTTCCACCGAATGGTTTTCATAAAAATCAAAATTTTCATCTTTTGACCTAGGTTTTCATGAAATTTCGAATTTTTATAATTTTTTCTTAATTCTTGAAATTTCTTACAATTTCTTGTTATAATTGCTTGTGATTGGCTTATTGAAGAGTGTGGGGGTTACGTAAGTCCTCCTCCCCATGTTTTTGGGTGAGTTTGAGGCTTTTTCCCAATTCTTGTCGTTATCTTTGCCGAAATTTTGAAAATTTCTAACTTTTATCTCATTTTCTTTTGTTTTGCAGATTCTAAATGGCTCCTAAACACAACCTCGAGAAACGCTCACATGGTTCTAGTTCTCGGGTTCCCTCTCCACCAGTCCCTCAGCTAGATGAGCTATGGTTTCGCTCCTTGGAAGCTCAGGCTCGGTTTCCCTGGTTTGATGATAAGAGTATTGTATCCGGGCGCCGGGTCAACGTGGGACAATTGCACCGGTTCAATGTAGAGACGGCTTTTGGCTCTCTAGGTTGGCTGCCGGTTATTTCCTACACAAAGACTACACGCCCTAACCTGGTCAAGCATTTTTATGCAAATTTGGAACTCGAAGGGGATGTCGAAGACCCGAACCAGTGTAGGGATCTACGCATCACCAGTTACGTCCGGGGTGTACATATTTCCTTCAACACCCACCAGTTGGCTGATCTGCTCGGGGTTCCCAATGATGGAGATTTGGTGTACTGCGCCCCCAAGGCGAAAGGTTACTTGATTGAAGATTTGCACCGGGAGATAGCGCATCAGATCCTCAACCCTGGGGCTCCTATGAAGGCAGCTAGCTTGAGACCTATACCCCGGGTCTAGGCCGCATCATCCAAAGACGATATAGTGCCACGGAGCGGTCACTACAATGAGTTGTCCCAGCTCACCCAAGACGTCACCTATTACGTCCGCACAGAGAGCGGATCTCACTTCCTTACCTCATCATCCGGAACTATGCATCGAGCGGCTGTGGCCGATCGGGCCAGCAACCTTCCCTATGGCCGTCTCGTCACTTTCCTTCTTCGCCGTCTGGGCGTGAGTTTCGAGGGAGAGGTAGCCGTCGAGGGACTCCATGACCTCCGACATCGACCGGGATGCGATAAATAGGATGCGAGATGGTTGATCTGCCCGTTAGTGATGACGAGTTGGAGGCTCGCCCTCGTCCACTTGGGAGAGTAGCGGCAAGCGAGCCGCGAGGCGGCAGCCGCGGCCAATGCGGCAGAGATGGGGGATGATGATGATGACGATGTAGTTGGGGAAGCACCAGTGCCCGCCCCACGAGCCTCCACCTATACCACCACCATCCGTTCCCACAGTTGGGCCATCTCACCCCCTCCCGACTCGGTGTTGAGTATGTTTAATCGAGATCAGGGGACACCCAGAGGGTCATCCCGAGTCTCGCCGAGCGATGGGTCGGGGAGTTGGGACGCTTGGCTCGTGGTCTACGGGTGACTCAGGACCAGGTGCATTGGCTTAGGGTCGCATACGAGCGGGACTATGATATAGCTGACCCCATTCCTCCCAGGCCTCCTACCCCATGATTTTCCATTCACTTTTCTTTTCATATGACG
This sequence comes from Protea cynaroides, assembly GCA_028583415.1. Classification (NCBI taxonomy): domain Eukaryota; kingdom Viridiplantae; phylum Streptophyta; class Magnoliopsida; order Proteales; family Proteaceae; genus Protea; species Protea cynaroides. The sequence goes on along the minus strand of CM053276.1, from coordinate 27,741,292 downwards.
GTTTATATAACAGGGTAACTTTCCGGTTTGTGGACTGTACCCTGAAGCACTATCACATTTGATACACTTTTCTTTTTAATGAAAGTTTCATGGTTTTTCCTAACTAGTACATGTGCACAACTAAGTTTCATATTTAGAATAATACATTATTCTCTTTCTTAGTCCGTCTCAGGTATCAAACAATGCTTAGGGTGAGTTTGTATTAAGATTTTTAACTTCCTAACTCAGTTCATCGACCTAGTTAAGTGCAGCATGGTTTGTTGGAACAGAGCCCGAGGGCTCTGATACCAAGTTGTCACACCCCAATTCTGATCCAACCAGAACGGTGTGAGTGAATCGTCATTGAACCAACGGTTCACACCAGGATCTCGAATAGGCCGTGTCCACCCATACAAACCAATTACACATAACCACAATCAGAATATAAATATACAGCGGAAGACTTTAAATAGAATGAACTGAGTATCTATTGATAATGTAAATAAATATCCCATTATTCAATTTCAAACATATTAAATAATAATCTTTCACATCCCTTTAATCCAATCAAAATAACTGAAATAAATAAATAAAACAAATCACAGGTACACGCAGAAAGGGCACTCGCATGAAGCGTCATGTTCGTCCTGTCTTGCCTGTACGTCCAACGTCGCAGCACCTCCATACGCCGAAGCGTTTACGTAATCGTCCACAGTATAACCTGCATCCAGATCTAAAACAAAATGTGCACAAAGGGTAAGCTCACAACACAGCTCAGTAAGACAATCAGACAGTTTCACAAGATTATGCATGAGTAACAATCAATTTTATGCTGTGGTCTGGTTTTAAGTTTGCAATGTGCTATAGAAAGGTTTGGTGGCCCCCGCACCTCTATACACGAGTGTGTGGCGTCGCACAGTAATCACACTACCACCAACCCACATGCACCCATCATGGAATAGAGATAGAGCTAAGGTATACCCGCACCTCTCCCCTGATACTCTACCCATACCAATACCTAAGCCCCTACTGGCTAGGGCTCGCAAACTAGGCTCGCAACTAACCAATCCTATATGTCAACAATGTATGCTCTATCCCAGCACAGCCGTCTACGGCATAGAGATAGAGCTGGAGCGTGCAGGCCGGGTCGGAGACCACCAAACCTCACCTCCCCCTGATACCCTATCCGCAACTAACTCACTAGGATAGAAACAATACGCAGGTAGACCCTATCCCAACATAACTCCCTATGGCATAGAGATAGAGCTAAAGCATCGTGGACAAGCATCACATCATAGATATTCAATGATTAACAACAATTTACTGTCCATTAATTATTAGGTTTAGGTCAGATTCCCTTACTTGACGCTCGTTCGATTACTTGCTCCACCTCGCAAGATCCAAACGATAAGTCACAGAGTCCTACAATATTATTAGGGTTTCATTAGAATACATTGCTTAGGGTTTCATGTTGGTCGGAAACCAACAGAGATAACAAAATACCCTCACAGAGCTGACCGGTGGCATATACCGGTCGCAGCTCTGTGGAAAAGACTGGCGACCGGTATGGTCAGCCGGTCCCCCACAATTAACCTCCCGAGAGGTAGCGGTCGCAACATACCGGTCGCACTATGTGCAACCGGTATAGTCGACCGGTATGTCTCCGGAAGACCATACATGGGTTCTTCGACTGCCGTCGATCATCCTCCATGGATTTTCAGGGTTTCTCATATCCATTCTAAGTCTAGGCTTTGAGTTAGAGTTATCCCCAACTTATTCAAGTCTCGTTTCGATGAATATCATCTCGAAACTCGAATCTAGGGTTTGATGGCAACTTAGGGTTTATTGGCCAATTTAGGGTTTTAGATCAATACCTACTTTGCGTGGTATTGATCCACCCACACAACTAACATAGGGTAAGAAGAGGGATTCAAACACTTACCGTTGACCGGCGTAGCGTGAGCTTCGGTCAAACGGTAATGGCGGCACCTCCTTCTTCTTCCTAGCTCCTTCTCCTTTCCAAGCTCTTTCTCTTCTCTAGGGTTTGTGAGAGACAATGGAAAGGATTTGAGGGGTTTAAGGGTGTATTTATAGGCTAGAAATAGGGTTTAGTAACCCTACTAGGATTAGGAAACTTCTAGGATTCGAAATCAGGAAAGCGGGACCCGTAGAGACCAATTTCTAAATTCCCGCACATAGTTGTGCAGGCCATACCGGTCGACCGGTACCATCATCCGGTACCATCGACCGGTATACCTAAAATCAGGTATAATTTGTCGACTTCGGTCCGATTTCGTACCTGTTTGTTATCCGCTTGCCCCGTCTGGCTCGGTGATGATCGGAAGACCTGTCACGACACAAAACCAAGGTTTAGACCGGGTTTCCAGAGTGCGGGTCTTACATGCACAGTGGTCCAAATACATGGAAATAGAGGTTCTACAGCTCTTAACCTCATGGTTACAGGTTCTATCGAGTATATAATGCCATTGGTCAAGGCACTACAAGAGTAAATCTGGAAAAGCTTTCATACATCAGTAAATCAGGTATAAATCTGGAGAAAGATTTCGTACATCAATAAATCAGGTATAAATCAGAAGATGTACGCTCAACACAATTAAACATTTAACTATTCATTCAGCTCATATCTCTGTTCATGTTGTCGATCATGAGAATGGTTCAGATTGGTATAATCAGGACTAATACTAAAGAAATAATATCTATAACTCCAATTGACAGGTTAAATCAAGAAGGTATCCTGTCAAGGCCCGAGAATTAAAATCTGGTATGTGCATCCTCTATAATCATAAGAGTAAATCAATAATGCACCGCATCCTATATAAACCTATCTAGATATATGTCCATAATAGATTTGATCCTTTGCTGAAAATGTCCGAGGTATCATCTTCAGAAGACATTCTTCAATCCTTGTCGGATCATTCTGCCATGATGCAATTTTCCCATATATCGATGGCTGATAAGGGTAACCACCTTGATACACTGCTTGTTGTGCTCAAAATTTCTGCACTGGAGTATGCATTACTGGGACATGCTGTATGGTAGGCTCTGTGTTATAGCTAACATGTGTTGAGGTACAGTGATGCTACCAATTGGTACCATACTTGGTTTGACCCAGAGGTGTTGATGTAGCATTGGCAATTTGGATAGCAACTTGCATAGTTGGTCTCATTTGTGGTTGCTCTTGTATTTTATTGAGCCAAGTTTATTACAACCGTGACCAAGGTAATTGGTAGTCCAGGTGGTTGGTTGGAGTGGCCTGGTTGTTCACTTCCTCTTATTTACTCTAATCTGATTACCAACTCAGATGAGTTTTCATTACCATTTCTCAACCCTGATAGTGGTGGCGTCAAGTTGCAACCTCTTCTTAATGCTCAGCGGGTAATGGATCAGCTTGTGGTGGATCTCACCCTGAGTCTCCATGTCACCCAGGAGTATAGTTACTCTTATTCTTAATGTATATCCATAATTCTCCTATCTGTTGGATTCGGCCCGAGATCTTTCCATTTACCTTTGTCGAGAATCAAGCCTTACTAGCCATTTTCTCCTTCCTTTGTCATACATCGAGTTTCACATCTAGTGAGTACCAACTCGGTATTCACTTTTCTGCTTTACAGAAGCTCCCTTCTTGCTACTGTACTATATCCTTGTATACTTGGATAACTACCCAACTTATAGATAATACCTTATATTATTTATTTATTAGGATAATTTTTTGGTATTCTCTTTCTGTTTAAGTGTATATATATGGTTGCACCTTTTATATGTACATTATCATCTTGTTTAATTTCTGTCTCAACCAACACAGGTGCTTATGGTTTGTTTGTATTAAAGCTTTTAATTTATCCTAACTCAGTTCATGGACTCTAGTGGAAGTATTCAGGTTTAATGGGTAAGGCCTACGAGAGCTCTGATACCAAGTTGTCACACCCCAATTCCGCACCATTCAGAACGGTGTGATGAACCATCAATAAACCAACGGTTCAACCAGGATCTCGAATAGGCTATCCTACATATGATAAACCAAAAAACATTCCACATTAATCAGAGGTAATAAAGTAAATAGCAAAAGTCTTATAGATAATGAACGGAGGTCTAATCATGATAAATAATTAATATTCCATTTCTTTCCAAGTAACCAAAACATAACTTAATACATATTACAATATCCAAATACGAAAACTAAACACTAAACGTATCCACCATTGAAACGCTCGCTTAAAGAACCATGTTCGTCCTCCACAGCTTGCTCATCATAGCCGCCACATGTTCATATGTTGGCGTGTCGACATAATCTTCAATCATAGTACCTGCAACATCAGAAACTAAACGAATTGCGCGCGCGAGGGTCAGCTCTCCAACTTGAGCTCAGTGAGAAAACAAAACAATGCAACAATACATATGCATACAATCAATTCATATCTTTGGTCTGGTTTAAAGTTTGCAATATGCAATAGAAAGGTTTGGGTGGTCAAAGGTTAACGTTTATTGACCCCGCCTCTATACACAAGTGTGTGACGCCGCCCGAAGGTAACGTTTATCGTCGACTCATAAGCACCCAATTCATGAACATTGTACAACAAAGGTTAACGTTTATTGTTGTACAGTGCCATATCAACGTGTAAGCCACTGTTGGCGAGGGCTTGCAAACTGGGCTCGTAACTAACCAATCCTAATGCCAAACAGTGTATCCAAGGCCTCACCCCAGCATCCCTCAGAACGTCCATAAGATAGAGGTAAGGCCCCCCGGTAGAGTCAGAGACTACAAGGACCGAGACCACCTCCCCTGATACTCTACGATGTAATAGTTCTGCTAAAGTAATAGTGATACGACGATGCTAATGCACAAGACTTGAGTTGGAGATAGAGCTAGAGTGCTGAGGCCCAGCCTATGACACCCCCCTGATACTCGCTCGCATCAAGTACACCAACCATACACATACATTCACATGCCTATTCCTATCATCATCATCATCATCATCATGTTATAAACAATAAAGTAATTATGCATGAATAAATAATATAAATATTGGATGACATGTTGAATGCACATACAAGCATACACGCATAGAATCAATATGGCCTTGGACTCAAGAAATAAAAACAGTTTATTATTAATCAATTAGTTTAGAGTCTTGTTTCCTCACCTTTGCTTGTTTGTAGATCCTCTTTCAAGCCTTAAGAATCACTTTTATATCAATATTATATTGCTAGAAGACCTAACAAAGTCGATAGAATTTAATTAGAATTGTTTCTAATTTTTACAGCTTGCTGTTAACTAGGGGTCGATGCCTAGGGTCGGACCTTCCATCGACCCTGGGTGCAACCACCCCTTTCCTGGGCTTCCCAAATGCTGGGGGTCGATGCTAGGGTCAGAGGTTCGATCGACCCTAGGTGCGACCCCCCATGTTTTGAGTCAAAAATATCAAATTTCATCCATTCTTTCATGTTTGGGTCCTATGCCTTCTTCTATAGTCCATTCCATACATGTTCTATGGTTTAGAACTATTCTTTATTCACCTATATGGTTTCAATGATCTCTTCCATGGTTTCCATTGAAACCTAACCATGGATGGGTGATTTGGGTTTCTTCTAAGTCATACCCTCTTCATAAACCATTTTAAGGTCTTAAATAAATCATGGGGAATGTATTCATACCTTAGGTTTGCTGAGATTCAGAGTTTCCTCTGAATTTCCTCCTCCTTGGTCTTCTTCAATTCTCTTTCTCTTCTCCTTCTCTTCCTTCTCTTCTCTTTCTCTCAATCCAATTAGGGTTGTAAAAGGAGTGAAAAAGGCTTAGGGACGTCCTATTTATAGAGTAAAACCTCCCAAAATAAGTCCCATTGAGTTTAGGAAAGGTTCCAGTTGAAATTAGGATAGTTTCATAATTTTTGGTTCGTGCTATTTTTACCAATTACCGGGGGTCGATGGGGGGGTCGAACAATTCGAGACCCCCTGCGACCCCTGGTCACGGGTCGATGGGGGGTCGATGGGGGGGTCGGACCTGCCTGTTAAAACCTGCGACCCTACCTTCATTTTGACTATTTTTGAGTAAATTTTCATATTGGGTCTTGGTTTTTCTTCACACACTTGGTCCACTTGGCTCGACCATGATATGTAGACGGGTCCCGACACAAAATATAAGGTTAGTCCGGGTTCATGGCGTGCGGGTCTTATACTATCAATACCATGATTTTTGACTTCATCCTTGTATCCATTCTTAGATATGTTTTTTTTTTTTAAATCTTTTTTCTTATCAAGATTCATACTGATATAGCCATCTGTAACTCTACTTGAGTGCTATCTACTCATTACTGGCTACTCTTGGTAATTCTTACTTCTTGCTTATGCACTCTTTTACAAACTGTGACTCAAATCCATCCATCCAGCAATCTCAAAATAGATTCTTCATTACTTCATCTAATGTTTCTTGGCTATAGAGATTTATTCTGAGTCCAATAGTCTCCCATAATTTCCCTTATTAATTAAGCATCTTATCAACGGAGGTTGGAAATGTAAGAATCAGAATGTTTTCCAAAAGCGATTAACTTCCTTCATTCAAATTCAGTACGTAAGAATTAGAATGTTTATCCAAAAATTATTCACTTCCATCTTTCGAATTCAGTATGATGACGAACACTTGTTTTATCTAGTGAACTTGGGTTTAAAGGATTAAGAGTAAATCTATAATAACCCAACCGGCATCCAAAGGTCGTTAGATTACACAGGGGTCCAAATACATGGAAGTAGAGATTTTACAACTCTTAGCCTCATGGTTTATAGGTTTTATGAAGTATATAATGCCATTGGTCAAGGCACTACGAGAATAAATCTAGAGAATGTTTTGATACATCAATAAATTAGGTATAAAATTGAAAAGATGTATATTGGGAATGATTAAACCTTAACTGTTCATTCAATTTCTATCTCTATTCATGTTGTCGATCATAAGAGTAGCTTAGATTGGTATAATCAGGACTAATTCTAAGGAAACAATATCTATAACTCCAATTGAAAGGTTGAATTGAGAAGGTATCCTGTCAAGACACGAGATAAAATCAGGTATGTGCATGGTAAATCAACGATGCACCGCATCCTATATACACTTATCTAGTTATATGACCATAATAGATTTGATCCCTTACTGAAAACATCCAAGTTTTATCTTCAAAAAGCATTCTTCAATCCTTGTCGGATCATTCTGTCATGATGCAGCCATCCCATACATCAGTAACTGATAAGGGTAACCGCCTTGATACACTACTTGTTGTGCACAAAGCTTCTACACTGAGGTGTACGTTACAAGGACCTGCTGTATGGTTGGTGCTATGTCATGGCTAACAGGTGCTGGAGGTATAGTATTTCTATCAACTGGTACCGTACTTGGTCTGACCTGGAGGTATTGGTATAGCATTGGCAACTTGGATAGTGATTCCCATGGCAACTTACATAGTCGGTATCATCTATTGTAGCTTTTACATTTTGTCAGACCAAATTCTTTACAATCGTGGCCAAGACCTTTGGGGTTAGGGGCTAGGCTAGGGCGCGGTAAAGGAGAGCTTTTCAAGTCGGGCATTGAGGCAATCGGGTGAAATTTGTTGTCTGGAGTCACATTAGTGAGCAGGTTCGATGGTCTAGGCAGATTGGCTGGAGTGGCCTGATTGTTCATACCCTTTGACTTGCTCCAGTCTGATTATCATTATTTGGCATTTGCTCAGATGGTTCTCATTACCTGTTCTCGACCAGTTAGTAGTGGGGTTAGGTTACAACCTCTTCTTAATGCTCAGTGATGATGGATCTGCGTGTGGTGGATCTCACTCTGAGTCTCTACGTCACCCAGGAGTATAGCTTTATTGTAAGACCGCACTCCATAAACCCGATCTGAACCTCTATTTCATGTCGTAATAGGTCTTCCAATCATTACTAGACCAGATGGGACGAGCGGAGGACAGTTAGGTATGAAAATTGATCAAAACTTATGATAACTTTCATACCGTTCTCTTGATACCAGTCTACATACCGGTCGATCGGTATGTCTGCGCTGGCAGACTAATTATCTAAAAATGGATCTTTGTGGGTTTCACTTGTCAAATCTTTGTCCTAGAGACTTTCCTAACGTAAGGAAACTTCCTAAACTCCAAGGACCCCTAAACCAAGCTCTTTAATTGATTCTCACAAACCTTAGAGAGGAAAAGTAGATCTAAAGAGGAAAAGAAGCTGAGAAAGGTTGAAGAGGAGCCTCTGTTGGATGAAGAATACCATAGTTCGTGAACCAATGGTGAGTACTTGAATGTCTCTCTAAGTTAAGAATTATGGATGACTGATCAATACCATGCAAGGCTAGGTATTGATCAAAATCCCTAAATTTTTGTTGAACCCTAATTCAGTCGATAAACCTTAGATTGAATGCTAAACTAAGGTTTCTTTGAAAGTAGGCCTTGAATGGAAGATAAAAACAACCCTAAAATGTTACTCAGGTCTAGAATATATAGGAGGAACACTAAAAGCCATAATGGGTGACTAACGGAAGACGAACACCAAGCGGGTGGTCTTCTAGAGGCATACCGATCGACCATACCGGTGGCACTATGTGCGACCAATATATGCGATCGGTACCTCTCAGGTAGCCTGCCAAGGCTGTCCAGTCGACTATACCAGTCACGCCACTGTACAGTGACCTGTGATAGGTATATGCAATCGATATGTCTAGAATGGGTTGGTTTTTGACCCAGTTGGTTTTTGACCAACGTAAAACCTATGGAACAGATTCTAACTAAACCCTAATGTCGTGTAGGACCTTGTGATAGCAAGTTTAGACTCTGTGATGCAGAGCAAGCTAGCAATCAAGTGTTAGATAAGGGAATCAGACATAAACCCTAATAACTTAATAACAGTAAAACGTTGTTAATATTTATTATTCTGTGGAATATTGTTTGTGCATATTCACATGTCATCTTTACTTTCAGTTATTATATTGTTCATGCATACTCACTATGCTAGGATGTGATTGTTAGGCATGCGATTGTTTTCATTGGTGTGTGGAATGGGAAGGACTGGGGGTCTTGGATCATTCCACACACTAGCACCTTTTCGTATCGCTACTATCATAGCATGCTTGGTGTGGGTAGGGTATCAGGGGGAGGACATGGCATTGTGGTCTCCGGCCTGGCCACCAGACTCGAGCTCTATCTCTATGCCGCAGGGAGCTGTGCTGGGATAGGGCTTACTATGATGACATATAGGATTGGTTAGTTGCGAGACCAGTTTGCAAGCCCCCGCCAATAGGGGCTTACGTGTTGGTATGGGTAGGATATCAGGAGAAGTGTTGGCGGTGAGTGATCCGAACACTTTAGCTCTATTTCTATTTCATGATGGGTGCATGTGGGACGACAATGGTGTTTGATCCACTGGGTAGATTCACACACTCGTGTATAGAGGTGTGGTGGCTGCCAACCTTTTCTATAGCACACTACAAACTTAAAACCAAACTACAATGTGAATGTTAACTCATGCATATTGCTTGTTGCATTATCTGATTTTCTTACTGAGCTAAGTTGTGAGCTCACCCTTGTGTACACACTATTTTTATATGTTGATGCAGGTTATATGTAGAGGACTACATGGATGCTTCAGTGTATGGAGTGTTGCTGCTTTGGAAGTGCAAGTAGGGGAGGACAAGCATGACGCTTCATGCGAGTGCCCTTATTGCGTGTACCTCTAGGATGTTCTTGATTTAGTTATTTTATTTATTTTAGTTAGATTTCATAAACGATGTAAAGATATGTATCTACATTTTGGTATTCTAAATAATTGGATAATTTATTTAAGTAGCAACAGAATACTCAGTTCATTTAATTTAAAACTTCCGCTATATTTATTTATTTTCTGATTATGGTTATGTGCAATGGTGTGTATAAGTGGATAGGGTCTTATTGAGATCCTGGTGTGAACTGTTGGTTTAATGGCGGTTCACTCATACTTCTGGTTCAGTCAGAATTAGGGTGTGACATTTATCTTCTTTTATAGTTACTCTTATTTTTGGTATATAGCCATAGTTCTCCTATCTCTGTTGGATTTGGTCTGAGATCTTTCCCTTTACCTCTGCAGGGATTTGGGTGTTACTAGCCATTTTCCTTCTTCCTTTGTCATACATCGAGTTTTACATCTTGTAAGTACCAACTCAATGTTCCAATTTTCTGCTTCATAGATGCTCCTTTCTTGCTATTGTACTATATCCTTTGTATACTCAAGCAACTATCCGACTTGTAGACCGTACCATATGTTATTTGTTTATCAGGATACGTTTAAGTTTTTTTTTCTTCTATTTGTATATACATATTGTTTCACCATTTACATGTACATTATTATCTTATTTAAGTTCTGTCTCAACTAGCATAGGTGATTATAGTGTGTTTGTATTAAGGCTTTTAATTTTTAACCTAACTCAGTTCATGACTCTTGTGGAAGTATTCAGGTTTGATGGACAAAGCCTCAGAGCTCCGATACCAAGTTGTCACACCCCAATTCTGGACTAACTAGTGGTGTGATGAACTATCATGAAAACCAATGGTTCAAATTAGGATCTCGTATAGGCTATGCCAACCATGTTAAACCAAAACATATTCCACAATAAAAATTAGAGACAATAATTAAATAGCGAAAGTCTTATTAATAATGAACTGAGGTCTAACTTGATAAATAATTAAATAATCCAGTTATCTCCAAGTAACCAAAACATAATTAATACCTATTACAAGTATCAAAATACAAAAATAAAACACTAAGTGTAATTACGGTGGAAACACTCGCTTGATGAGTCTTGCTTCTCCTCCATAGCTTGCACATCCATAGCCGTTACATGTCCATACGTTGGCGTGTCCATGTAGTCTGCAACAATAACACCTGCAACATCAGAAACTAAAAATAATTGCACGTGTGAGGGTCAACTCTCCAACTTGAGCTCAGTGAGTAAACAAAACAATACATAAACATATGCATGCATTCAATTCATATATTTGGTCTGGTTTTTAAGTTTGCAATGTGCTATAGAAAGGATTGGTGGCCACCGCACCTCTATACACGGGTCTGTAAGCCCACCCAATGGATCAAACACCATTGTCGTCCACATCCACCCCACCATGGAATAGAGATAGAGCTAAAGTGTTCGGATCACACACCGCCAACACTTCTCCTGATGTCCTACCCATACCAATACGTAATCCCCTATTGACGAGGTTTTGCAAACTGGACTCGCAACTAACCAATCTTAATGCCATCCAGTGTATCCAAGGCCTCACCCCAGCATCCCTCAATAATTCCATAGATATAGAGCTAAGGCCCCCGACAGAGTCAAAGATCACACAGTCTGAGACCACCTCCCCTGATGCCCTATGACATAATAGTTCTGCTAAGGTAATGGTGATACAACGATGTTAGTGGGCAAGACTTGAGTAGAGATAGAGCTAGAGTCCGGTGACTAGATTGAACTAAAATGTTACATCCTCTCCCTGATGTTATACTTGCATCAAGCACACTAACCACACACACAATCACATGTCCTTTCCTAGCATCATCATCATCATGTTATAAATAGACAGGAATAAATATGTATGAGCATAATATAGTAGTAATATTGGATGATATGTGGGATGCACATTACAAGCATACAAGCATAGAATCAGTCATGGCATTGGATAAATAAAATAAAATAGTTTATTATTATCCAATTAGTTTAGGTCTTGTTCCGTCACCTTTGATTGATGTTTGTTCCTCTCCCAAGCTTTGGAAGTCACTTTGAATATATTGAGAAACCTAAACAATTAATGTATTTAAGTTAGGGTTCAAGTTTACCAAGTTACAGTAGTCAAAAAACCTTGTTTCACCCCAAAATATACTTGTTGTTATCTTATGGTCGATCCCCTATGGTCGATCCTATGGTCGCATTATATGCCACCGTACGACGTATGGTCGATACCCTATGGTCACATTATGTGCGACCATACCATGCCACCATATGGTTCATGAATTCTTCTCGAATGGCTATGGTCGATACTCTGGTCATGCTATTGTAAGACCTGTACTCTATTAACTTGGCCTAACCGTGTCGTGCTAGGTCTTCCCATCCTTCCTGGACCAAGTGGACCGAGCGTGTGAAGATAGATCACAAACCTGGTATGAGAATCGAGTTAAAAACAATAAAAAACATACCTAAGGTCACATACCTAGGTAGATATGGTCGACCATAAGGAAGGAAACAAAAATCTCAAATCCAGAACCCCATGGTCAATGATTTTAACCCTACAGTCAACGGTTTATGCGACCGTATGATCGACCGTGAGACCCTAGATCAGACGCTGAGTTTTGGAAACTTTCCTAAACTAAGGGATTGCTTTCCTAATTGAAAGAGGTCTCTATATGGAGATTTTTTTTCTATATAAAGGATGTCTCTCATCCCTTTTTCACTCTTTTAGAATATTAGTAAACCCTAGAGAAAGAAAAGGAAGAGAAGGAAGAGAAGGAGAAGAAGAATAAGCTAAGGAGAGGAATTTGCTGAGAAGAGATTGGCTCTCTATCATAGGCAAATGTCTGAAATGAATCTTTGGAGATGTAAACTCTAAGGAATAAGACTTTTATGGAAGATAGGCAATATCAACCTATTATGATCTATGTGATTTCCTTGAGAAAATCCCAAGGAGAGCCATGAGAAGTGAATTTTATGATTAAGGTTGATAAGAAACTACTATTGATGGCCACAAGATAACTTTAGAATAAATCCCTTTGAAGATCAGAAGAATTTACCTAGGAAGAACTCGAATTTCATGTAATCTGTGACAAAAAATCTTAAGGTCGCAGCTATGGTCAACCATATCATGACCAGCATGACCAGAGGATCGACCATAGGCATTTGGGAATATTTCAGAAACCATATGGTCGCAGCTACAGTCGCACCATATGCGACCATAGGGTATCGACCATAGGCAGTAAGGTCGATACAGTATGAGACTATAGGACCAATCAGACACCTATCAGTGCTTTGTTTCGATTTTTGACTACTGTAACATGACACATATGAACCCTAATTTAAATTCATATAACTTTTAGGTTGTTAAATCAATTCAAAGAGAATTTCAAGGCTTGGAAGGAGATCGAGTATTGCTAATAGATGAGGGAACAAGACCTAAACTAATTGGTTAATAAGAAACTATTTATTTTTATTGAGTCCAATACCATGATTGATTCTATGCTTGTATACTTATTGTAAGACCCGCACTCCATAAACCCGGTCTAAACCTTGATTTCATGTCGTAGCAGGTCTTTCGATCATTACCGGGCCAAACGGGACGAGCGGAAGACAAACAGGTATGAAATCGGATCAAGACGGTCAAATAATCACGATTTTGTGTTGACCGGTCGATGGTACCGGTCTTGGTACCGATCGACCGGTCAGCTCTGCGTAGCTGACTACAGAGATCCAGAATTAGATCTCTGTGGGTCCCACTTTCCTAAACCCTAATACCTGGACCTTCCTAATCCTAATAGGATTACTAAACCCTAATCCTAGTCTATATAAACACCTCTACACCTCCTCAAATCCTTTCCATTATCTCTCACAAACCCTAGAGAGGAGAAGGAGGTTGGAAAAGGAGAACAAGCTAGGAAGAAGAAGGAAGTGCCGCCATTGCCGTTCGACGACGCTCACCTTATGCCAGTCGACGGTAAGTGTTTAAATCATTCTTCTTACTCTCTATGACACTAGAATAGTTGTATGGTTGGATCAATACCATGCAAAGCAGGTATTGATCTAAAACCCTAATTGGCCATTAAACCCTAATTTGTCGTCAAACCATAGATTCGAGTTCTAGGATGATTATCATCAAAACTAGACTTGGATGAGTTGGAGATAACTCTAACTCAAAGCTCAGACTTAGAATTGATAGGAGAAACCCTAGAAATCTATGGAGAATGATCGACAGCAGTCGAAAAACCCAAAGTATGGTCTTCCGGAGACATACCGGTCGACTGTACCGGTTGCATCCTGTGCGACCGGTATATTGCCACCGGTACCTTCCGGGGGGCTGGTCTATGGGGACCGGCTGACCATACCGGTCGCCAATTTTCCCCGCAGAGCTGCGATCGGTACATGCAACCGGTCAGCTCTGTGAGAGTATTTTTGTAACCTCGTTGGTTTTCCAACCAATGTAAACCCTAAGAAACTACTTTAATTGAAATCCTAATATTATGTAGGACTTTGTGATAGCACGTTTGGATCTTGCGACGTGGAGTAAGCTATCAAACGAGCGTCAGGTAAGGGAATCTGACCTAAACCCTAATAATTAATGGGCAGTAAATCGTTGTTAATAACCTGAATATATATGATGTGATGTTTGTGCATATTCACATGCCATCTTTTACTTTCAGTTATTATTATTGTTCATGCATTGATAGGATGTGATTGTTAGGCATGTGATTGTTTTTGTTGGTGTGTCGAGTGGGGCATGGGGTCTGGGATCATTCCTCACACTGGCACCTTTTGTAGTATTCTATTTTAACATGCTTGGTATGGGTGGGGCATCAGGGGAAGATCGTGGTACGGTGGTCTCCGATGTTGATGTTGGCCTGGCCATGGTTATGTGGCACTATGGTCTCCGATGCCGATGCTGGCCTGTCCACGATGCTTTAGCTCTATCTCTATGCCGTAGGGAGTTATGTTGGGATAGTGTCTACCTGCATATTGTTCTATCCTAGTGTGTTAGTTACGGATAGGGTATCAGGGGGAGGTGAGGTGTTGTGGTCTCCAGCCCACCCTGCACGCTTTAGATCTATCTCTATGTCGTAGATGGCTGTGCTGGGATAGAGCCTACATTGATGACATATAGGATTGGTTAGTTGCGAGCCCAGTTTGTGAGCCCTGGCCAGTAGGGGCTTAGGTACTGGTATGGGTAGGGTATCAGGGGAGGTACGGGGATACCTTAGCTCTATCTCTATTCCATGATGGGTGCATGTGGGCCGATGGTGGTGTGATATACTATGCGGTGCCACACACTCGTGTATAGAGGTGCGGGGGCCACCAAACCTTTCTATAGCACTTTGCAAACTTAAGCCAGACCATAGCATAAAAATGATTGTTACTCATGCATAATATTGTGAAACTGTCTGATTATCTTATTGAGCTAAGTTGTGAGCTCACCCTTTGTATAAACATTGTTTTTAGTTGTTAATGCAGGTTACTCGGTGGACGACTACGTGAACGCTTCGGCGTATGGTGGCGTTGCTGCTGTGGATGTGCAAGTAGGAAAGGATGAGCATGATGCTTCATGCGAGTGCCCTTTCTGCGTGTACCTTTGATTTGACTTTTATTTATTTTTTGGTTTTTTCAGTTGGATTAAGTGGATGTAAGGATATTATAGTTTAATGTTTGAATTTGAATAATTGGATATCTTATTTAAATTATCAATAGATTCTCAGTTCATTTATTTAAAGACTTCCGCTGTACTATTTATATTCTGATTGTGGTTTTGTACAATGGTTTGTATGAGTGGACACGGTCTATTCGAGATCCTGGTGTGAACCATTGGTTCAATGACGGTTCTCTCACACCATTCTGGTTGGTTCGGAATTGGGGTGTGACACTTGTATTGTACATTTCACATGTCATCTAATATTTTTGCTATTACTGTTCATGCATATTTAATTCCGTTTATTTATAACATGATGATGATGATGATGATGATAGGAATAGGCATGCGAATGTATGTGTGTGGTTGATGTGTTGGATGCAAGTGGAGCATTAGGGGGAGGACGTGGCATGGTGGTCTTCAACCTCGTCACCAGACTCTAGCTCTATCTCTACTCAAGTCTTGCCCATTAACATCATCGTATCGCCATTATCTTAACAAAACTACTACGTCGTAGGGCATCAGGGGAGGTGGTCTCGGACCGTGTGGTCTCTGACTTTGCTGGGGGGCCTTAGCTCTATCTCTATGGACGTATTGAGGGATGTTGGGGTGAGGCTTTGGATACATTGTTTGGTATTAGGATTGGTAAGTTGTGAGATTAGTTTGCAAGCTCTTACCAATAGGGGCTTATGTGTTGGTATGGGTAGGGCATCAGGGGAAGTGTTGGCGATGTTTGATCCAAACACTTTAGCTTTATCTCTATTCCATGGTGGGTGCATGTGGGACGGCAATGGTATTTGATCCATGGATGAATTCACACACTCATGTATAGAGGTGCGGTGGTCACCAAACCTTTCAATAGCATATTGCAAACTTAAAAATCAGACCAAAGATATGAATTGAATGCATGCATATGTTTGTTGCATTGTTTTGTTTGCTCACTGAGTCGTGATGTGTACTCACCCTTTCGACATCGAATATTTTTAGTTGATGATGTAGGTCCTACTATTGAAGAATATATGAATGCGTCGACGTATGGACACGTTGCTGCGATGGACGTAGAAGCTGAAGAAGATGCGCATGATTCATCATGGAAGTGCAAACAATGTATTTTTGCTTAAGTTTAGTTATAATTTGAACATTAGATATGTAATTGATTATTTATTCTTATGTCTTGTGGTTTGGAGATAATTAAACTAAATACTTATTTATCACTGTTAGACTCTCAGTTCATTATCTGTAAGACTTCCATTTATTTGTTATTATCTCTGATTATTAATGTGAAATGTGTGTGTGGTTGATATGGTGAGTATGACCTATATGAGATCCTGGGTGAACTGTTGATTTATTGGCGGTTCATTACACCATTTTGGTTAGACCAGAATTAAAGTGTGACAACTTGGTATCAGAGCTTCTCAGGTTCTACCCATTGACCTAACTACTTCCACATGAGTCATGAACTGAGTTAGGATAAAAAATTAAAAGTTGTAATAAGAACACACCATAAGCACCTGTGTTGTATGAGACATAAACTAAGAAAGAGAATAATGCACATATGTAAAGGGAAAACCAATTTATATATATATATATATATATATATATATATATATATACCAAATGGGAATAAGACAAATGTACATCCAAATCAGAGTACAGTCCACAATCCGGATAGTTACTCTATAATATAAAAGGGAAAAAAATAAATGATATCATGGAGCTGGAGGTACTAGAGGAGGAGGTGCCTCACAATCTCTATCGTAGTCCTCAGCATATACACTCGCGAGCCAGGCCACCTGAGTCTGAGTCGCTCGGAGACTAGTTGTCAGATCCGCTACCCGTTGTTCTGTAGAGCACTGGGCATCTAGAAGCTCTCCTACTTTTAAATCAGTCACGCGCTGAGCCTCTTGAATCTCACGTAACAGCCCCATCATGTCATTTGGTGGTGGGCGTGAAGGGCCAGCTAAATGAGAAGCCCGAGAAGGGCCAACTCCAATAGAATGCTGTGGTGATAGGAGAGGGATGGCATCCACATCCATGTACATCCGATCATAATACTCCTCATCATCACTCTTGTGTGCCTCTGCTGCTGCTGCCGCTACCTGAGTGAGAGGACGTCTCATAGCATTCCTCTCATCATCACTGACCTGTATCTCTCTCATGCCCATCCTACTGATGGCCTTCCAATCAAGGTCAGCTGAGAAGGTGTCCTCAAAGGTCCTCTCATTCACTAGTTTAACCTGTAGACCAGTGAGTAGGGTAGAGATCAGCCGCCCATAGGGCAAGTTACCTCTTGATTCAAACAACGTAGCTCTATGCATAGTCCAAAAAATAATATATGGGAGGTAGATAGGATGCCTAGTACAGATACAGTACAGTAGGTAATGAGTCAGCTGTGAGACCATCTCGTAATGTCCGCCCTAGGAAATAAGATTATGCTGGATAATCTTACAGTAGACCCATGGCTCTGGACGCAGGTTGACTACTTTCATCTTCCAATAGTCATCCCAAAGAATTTGGTTATCTATTTCTGCATGCACCTGTGTAGACAGAAACTGTGGCTCCCTAGGTGCACAGTAAACCAACTGACCATCGTTGGAAATGCTTAGGAGGTCAGCCAACTCCTGACAGTTGAAAGAGATCGGAACCCTTTTCACCCAGCTAGTGATCTGAAGCTCTCTACCCCTGTCAACATCCTCTAAGTCACACTCTACCTGTAGGTAACAGTAAAACTGTTTGACCAAGTCTGGGTGAGTGCAAGCCTCGTACAAGATCACTGGAAGCCAGTCCATATCACCAAATGCCCTTTCCACATCAAACAAGGCTAAATGGGCTAAGTTCACACATCGACCCCCTTCCACTTTTTTCTGATCAAACCTAGGATATCGCACCTCTGCTTTAACGGACCTGAAGCATCGTGGGTCATGAACTCGAGGAACCTTAATGCGAACCATGATAACTGCAAGAAAAGAAAATAAGAAAAGAAGTTAGATAAATTTGAAAATTTGGCAGTATAATGACGTAAAATGGAAAAAAACGTCACTTTTCACCCAAACATTTGGACAGGAGGACTTACATAGGTCCCAAACCATCATGCAAGGCTCATACAATCGAAAATTTCAACTAGGTAGGTCGAATTTGAAGAAATTTTGACAATTGGAAAAAAAAAACCCCAAAATTTAGGTCAAAAATGGGAATTTTCAAGATTCTACTAAACTAACCGATGAAACTAAAATTTACTTGAGGGCTTTCATCCATTAGGTGGCCAATAGCAAAAGCCCCCAATAAAAAATAAATTTTTACGGTCAGAAAAATATTAATTAGAAGAAAACCCTATAAATAGCAAAAACCTAGGTATGAAAGCTTAAAAATGGAGAAAAGTAGAGAACATACCTCAAGGAATGGAGTGACGGTTGTTGATCGATGGAAAAATCACTAAGTTCGTATGGTCGACACTGTAGCAACTCACTGGTGGCGAGTTGAGTAGAGACCGTAAGAGGAAGAAGGAGAATGAGAGGAAAAAATCTCAAAAAACAGGTTTAAAAACCTGATTTTGAATCATACGGTCACACAATTCGACCAAAACCATCGACCGTATGATCGACCATAGGGTCTCGGTAAGTTTTCAAGATTTTGAAGGTTGCACCTATAGTCGCACAACATGCGACCCTAGGCCATCGACTGTATGACTGACTATTGTCGGCATTCTGATTCTGTTTGAACTTTTGCCTATTAATCTTGTTTCTTATCTCGCTTTCCATTGTTAGACTAACCCAATACTACCATCATATCTTGTCTCACATGTACAACCTTTCTGAGTACCTTTCAACCAAGAGTTTAAATGGCTAGACACAGAGTAAGTAGAAGGAGACGAAATGCAAACCCATATCCACTACCTATGGAGACTAATGACAATGAAGGTCAGTAAGGACAGGAAGAAAATATTAGAACTCAACATGCTGCGCCTCATAATGTTCACACCCAAGCCAACCCAACCAACTTACCTGCACCACCTATGGATTTGGCTACTGCGGTGATGAATTTGACATAGCAAATGCAGCATATACAGTAAATGCAAGCTAACATACAAGCTGCTATGGGAATTGCTTTTCCAACTGCAAATACAATACCTCTACCTGCAGGACAAGCTAGTACTGCACCTGGTGGTAGCAATATTGTACCCCATGCATCGCAAACACCAGTAGTACAAGGCCAAGTGCCAAACCCTGAAGCACCGCATGGCGGGTATAACCAAGGTAATTATCAGTACCAACCACCTATGTATGGAGCATATGCATAGTATGAGCTTGATCACTCCAGACTGATTGAGCATTTCTTGAAGTTGAAGTCGAAGGAATTTACAGGCAAGCCATCAGATCTGTTATGGCCAGCTCACTGGATCAATGAGATGGAAAGAAACTTTATGATGATGACTATAAATGAAGAAGAAAAGGTATTATGTGTCACTTTTATGCTGAAAGGTGATGTACACCATTGGTGGAAATATACTCGGAGTTATCTATTGACAAAGCATGCCCAACTGACTTAGGCTATCTATAAAAAAGCTTTCTTCGAGAAGTATTTTCCCAGGAGTTTCAGAGATCAAATAGAAAAGGAGTTTCTGAGTCTGTATTAGGGACAGATGACTGTAGACGCATATCAACAGCGTTATGAAGAACTATTTTTCTTTGCTCCCTCTAGCATATAGGAGGAAAATACCAAAACTCGAAGGTTCATCGTGGGACTTAGGGGAAGCATCCCTGAGCATGTATTGGGACTGGAAAAGAAGATTTATAATGAAGCTGTATAAATTGCTCGAGTATTGGAATCGAGCAAAAGCGAAAATTATTTTGCTCAAAACAGAGGTATAAAGAGGCCCAATGGAAACTCATACAATGGAAAGAACTCAAAGACATTTAAATCCTTCCGTACTCAAGCCTTCAATGCTGCAACCAAGACTACTCTGACAGCCCAACCTCAGCAGAAACAAAGTAATGCTAGAGTCAAATGATTCAATTGTGATCAAGTAGGACATTATTCAAGAGAGTGTCCTAAGCCAAGGAAGCAGGTACATCAAGGAAAAGTTTATGCAGTTACATCTGAGGATGCTGCTGCATCGCCTGATGTGGTCACATGTATGACCTGAACTATTCATTTTGTACTACCTTGTGTAAGCATGTAGACTAAGTTAAATCAAATCACAGGTATCGTACCTATTAATGGCTTACCCGCGAGAGTACTCTTTGACTCTGAAGCTACTCATTCTTTTATATTTGTGTCGTTTGGAAAGAAGTTAAATCTACCCCTCAGACCTTTAGACTATAAACTACTTGTACGATCACCTATTGGATTAGAAATGGAACTAAACAAAGGTTATGGACCATGTCCAGTTCTTATCGATAAGAAGATTTTGGATGCAACCTTAATTCAACTTGAAATGGCAGACTTTGACGTTATCTTGGGAATGGATTGGTTAGCTCGGCACTCCGCAAACCTATTATGTATGGAAAAGAAACTGACATTTAAAGACAAGGAAGGAGTAGAGTTTAGTTTTACGGGAACCAAACTTTTCCGTAAACGAAAACTCATTCTCTCTGCATTAAAGGCCCCAGTTCTCATTCTTTTCCGGTGCATTCACATAAAATGCCTCGAGAAAGGAGGAATTAGGTATCTAGTATCCTTGGTCGACCTTACCAAGGAAGCACCACGAATGCAAGATATTGAAGTTATGTATGAATTTATGGATGTATTTCTTGAGGAACTACCAGGACTACCACCCAACCGAGTAACCGAGTTCGTTATAGATCTTATGCCCAGAGCCGCACCAGTATCGAAAGTACCTTATCGAATGGCTCCTACTAAACTGAAGGAACTAAAGGTACAATTATAGGAATTACTGGACAAGGGTTATATCAGACCCAGTATATCACCATGGGGAGCGCCAATATTGTTCGTGAAAAAGAAGGATTGTAGCGTTTGACTGTGTATAGATTATCGAGAATTGAATAAGCTTACAATCAAGAATCGGTACCCGTTGCCTCGGATCGATGATTTGTTCGATCAGTTGCAAGGTGCCAAAGTGTTCTCCAAAATTGATCTTCGGTCAGGATACCATCAATTGAAGATTAAGGAAGGTGATATTCCGAAGACAGTATTCAAAACCAGATATGGACATTATGAATTTTTAGTTATGTCTTTTGGATTCACTAACGCACCCGTAACTTTTATGGAACTCATGAATTGGATATTCCATGGTATGTTGGATACGTCAGTCATTGTATTTATTGATGACATACTAGTCTACTCCAAGGACAAAGAAACTCATGTCACAAATCTAAGAGCTGTTTTGTAGCGATTAAGAAAAGAGAAGCTTTACACAAAATTTACGAAGTGTGAATTTTGGCTAAATGAAGTCACCTTCTTAGGCCATGTTGTATCCACTGAATGAATTAAAGTGGATCCTAGCAAGATTGAAGCCATTGTGAAATGGGAAGCACCTAAAAATGTTGCAGAAATCAAAAGTTTCTTGGATTTAGCTGGTTATTATCAACGATTCATGGAAGATTACTCTAGAATCGCCGTACCTTTCACTAGTCTGACAAAGAAAGGAGAAAAGTTTGTTTGGACCGATAAATGTGAAGAGTGTTTCCAAACATTAAAGGCTAGATTGATATCAGCTCCCATCTTAACTATTCTGATCCCAGGACAACCATTTACCTTGTACACCGATGCATCTGGGTTAGGTTTAGGATGTGTGCTTATGTAAGGAGAACAAGTAATTGTGTTTGCCTCAAGAAAACTGAAAACACATGAGAAGAACTATCCCACTCATGACATAGAATTAGCAGCAGTAGTACATGCTATTAAGATATGGAGACATTATTTGTATGGAGAAAAATTTTAGATTAAATCAGATCATAAGAGTCTCACCCATCTTTTTAATCAAAAGGAGTTGAACATGAGACAAAGAAGATGGTTGGAATTATTGAAGGATTATGATTGCGATATCCAGTATCATCCAGGAAAAGCTAATGTAGTTGCTGACGCACTAAGCAGGAAAGCAATGACAAAATCCCAAGAAGAAGTTAGTATAAATGCTACAATATATGTTACAGGAAGAGTATTTAGTTACAGTAAAGAGCAGTTCGTGATTGATATTCCGAATGAATCAACTGACCAAGTGTTTATTCGTCTATTCTCAAACATGTTTGCTACATTGAAGGTTGTAGCTGATCTATTAGACAAAGTGAAAGCAGCTATTCAATTAGACCCTTATCTGAGAATGGTGCAAGAAGACCTTGAAAAAGGTAGGACTAACCCTTACTTCACTTTGGATTCTGAGAAAGTAATAAGATACAAAGGGAAAGTATGTGTTTTTGAAAATAAAGACTTGGATATTAGACACTGACTAATGAAAGAAGCCCACGCCACCGCTTATTCGGTACATCCTGGAGGTACAAAGAGTATCATGATCTGAAGAAACTATATTGGTGGAAAGGAATGAAAGCGGATGTAGCTAAATTTATGTCTCAATGCTTGAATTGTCAGCAGGTAAAGGCTAAAAGGCAAAGACCTAAGGATTGTTACAGCCACTACCTGAACCAGCGTGGAAATGGGACTGCATCACTGTGGACTTCGTCACTGGGTTACCATTGACTCCCCGAGTAGTTAACGCAGTCTGGGCGATCGTAGATCGTTTGGCTAAGATAGCTCGTTTCATAGCTATACGACCTCAGTATACTCTAGAGAGGTTCTAAGTTTTATGTAAATAATATTGTCAGATTACATAGTGTACCTGAAAGTATTGTGTCCGACAGAGACCCACACTTTACTTCAAAGTTTTGGGAAGGATTACAGAAGGATATGGGTATAACATTGATGTTTAGTACTGCATTCCATCCTTAGACAAATGGACAGTCGGAGCGTACTATTCAGATTTTAGAAGACATGCTTCGAGCTTGCATAATTGATTTCAAAGGATCATGGGATGAGAAATTACCATTGACTAAGTTCGCTTATAACAATAGCTATCAAGCTACAATACAGATGTCACCATATGAAGCACTGTATGGTAGAAAATGTCGAACTCCTTTGTTTTGGAATGAAGTTGGAAAACGGAGTATTGTTGGACCAGAGTTTGTTGAAGAGACTTTTCGAGTAGTCGACATTATCAAGGAAAGAGTCTGAATAGCTCAGAACCGTCAGAAGCAATATGCAGATATTCGATGCAAAGATCTTGAATTTACCATAGGTAATAAGGTATTTCTAAAAATATCTCCTATGCGTGGTTTGAAAAGGTTAGATAGAAGGGAAAGTTGTGTCCCAGATATATTGGACCTTTTGAAGTTCTAGATAGACGTGGAAAAGTAGCATATCAGTTAGCACTACCACCATCTATGTCTAGTGTACATGATGTATTCCATGTCTCACAATTGAAGAAGTACGTTAGAGATCCAACACAAGTGTTAACAATAGATCCATCGGATTTGACTGAAGAATTAGCATTCGAAGTAGTACCTTTTGAAATCACTAGCCAGATGGTACAATGTCTTAGCAACCGCGACATTTACTACGTTAAGGTTACTTGGAGAAGCCAAAATGTAGATGAAATTACATGGGAAGAAGAGAACGCTATGCGGAAGCAATATCCTCACCTATTCAACTTGGAAGGTATGTGCAAATTTTGAGGATGAAATTTATATAAGAGGAGGGGTTGTAAGACCCATACTCCACTAACTTGGTCTAATCATGTCGTGTCAGGTCTTCCCATCATTCCTAGACCAAGTGACCCGAGCGTGTGAAGATAGATCACAAACAAGGTATGAGAATCGAATTAAAAATAATAAAAAATATACCTAAGGTCACATACCTGGGTAGGTATGGTCGACCATAAGGAAGGGAACAAAATCTCAAATCCCAAACCCCACAGTCAATTATTTCGACCCTATGGTCCACGATTTATGCGACCGTATAATCGACCGTGAGACCACAGATCAGACTCTGAGTTTCAAAAACTTTCCTAAACTAAGGGATTGTTTTCCTAATTGAAAGAAGACTCTATATGGAGAGTTTTCCTCTATATAAAGGACGTCCCTCAGCCCTTTTTCACTCTTTTAGAACATTAGTAAACCCTAGAGAAAGAGAAGGAGAAGAAGAAAAAGCTAAGGAGAGAATTTGCTGAGAAGAGATTGGCTCTCTATCACAGGCAAAGGTATGAAACGAATCTCTGGAGATGTACACTCTAAGGAATAAGACTTCTATGGAAGATAGACAATATCAACCTATTATGATCTATGTGATATCCTTGAGAAAATCCCAAGGAGAACCATGAGGAGTGAATTTGATGATTAGGGTTGATAAAAAACTACTAATGATGACCATAGGATAACTTCAGAATAAACCCCATTAAAGATAAGAAGAATTGACCCAGGAAGAACTCGAATTGCATGTAGTCTATTGTCACACCCCAATTCTGAACCAACCAGAATGGTGTGAGTGAACCGTCACTGAACCAACGGTTCACACCAGGATCTCGAATAGACCGTGTCCACTCATACAAACCATTGCACATAACCACAATCAGAATATAAATAGATACAGCGGAAGTCTTTAAATAAAATGAA
Organism: Protea cynaroides; assembly: GCA_028583415.1. NCBI lineage: Eukaryota > Viridiplantae > Streptophyta > Magnoliopsida > Proteales > Proteaceae > Protea > Protea cynaroides. The sequence goes on along the minus strand of CM053276.1, from coordinate 27,716,283 downwards.
CTGAGTATCTATTGATAAATTTAAATAAAGTATCCAATTATTCAAATCCCAAGCATAACTAAATATCCTTACATATTTTAATATCAACTGAAAATAACTGAAAATAAATAATAGTCAATCAAAGGTACACGCAGAAAGGGCACTCGCATGAAGTGTCATGCTCGTCCTCTCCTGCCTGTACATCCAAAGCAGCAACACTACCATACGTCGAAGTGTTCATATAGTCATCCACCGTGTAACCTGCATCAACATCTAAACACAATGTATATACAAAGGGTGAGCTCACAACTTAGCTCAGTAAGACAATCAGATAGTTTCACAATATTATGCATGAGTAACGATCATTTCATGCTGTGGTCTGGTTTAAGTTTGCATTGTGTTATAGAAAGGTTTGGTGGCCCCCGCACCTCTATACACGAGTATGTGGCACCGCACAGTAGATCACACCCTCACCGACCCATATACACCCATCATGGAATAGAGATAGAGCTAAGGCATACCCGCACCTCCCCTAATACTCTACCCATACCAGTACCTAAGCCCTTACTGGCCAGGGCTTTCAAACTGGGCTCACAACTAACCAATCCTATATGTCATCAATGTAGGCTCTATCCCAGCACAGCCGTCTACGGCATAGAGATTGAGCTAGAGCATGCAGGCCGGGCTGGAGACCACAATACCTCACCTCCCCCTGATACCCTATCCGCAACAAGCACACTAGGATAGAACAATACGCAGGTAGACTCTATCCCAACATAACTCCCTACGGCATAGAGATAGAGCTAAAGCATCGTCGACAAGCCAGCGTCGGCATCGGAGACCACAGTGCCACATCACCATGGCCAGGCCAACATCAACATCGGAGACCAGCGTACCATGACCTTCCCCTGATACCCCACCCGTACCAAGCATGTTAAAATAGTATACTACAAAAGTACCAGTGTGAGGAATGATCCCAGGCCCCATGCCCCACTCCACACACCAACGAAAACAATCACATGCCTAACAATCACATCCTATTATGCATGAATAATAATAATACTAAAAGTAAAGGATGGCATGTGAATATACATAAACATCACATCATATATATTCAGGGTTATTAACAACGATTTACTGTCCATTAATTATTAGGGTTTAGGTCAGATTCACTTACCTGACGCTCGTTTGATAGCTTGCTCCATGTCGCAAGATCCAAACGTGCTATCACAAAGTCCTACATAATATCAGTGTTTCATGATAATAGTTTCTTAGGGTTTCACGTTGGTCGAAAAACCAACAAAGTCCAAAACCATCCTTTCAGAGCTGACCGGTCACAACATACCGGTCGTAGCTCTGTGAGAAAAGTAGCAACCGGTATGGTCGACCGGTATGTCTCTGCAAGACCATACTTTGGGTTTTTCGACTACTGTCGATCATTCTCCATGGATTTCCAAGGTTTCCCCTATCCATTCTAGGTCTAAGCTTTGAGCTAGAGTTCTCTCCAACTCATTCAAGTATAGTTTCGATGAATATCATCCTAGAACTTGAATCTAGGGTTTGACGGCAAATTATGGTTTAATGTCCAATTAGGGTTTTAGATCAATACCTGTTTTGCCTGGTATTGATCCAACCATACAACTATCCTAGAGTCTTAGAGTAAGAAGAATGATTAAAACACTTACCGTCGACTGGCGTAAGGTGAGCGTCGTCGAACAGCAATGGCGGCACTTCCTTCTTCTTCCTAGCTTCTTCTCCTTTCCAACCTCCTTCTCCTCTCTAGGGTTTGTGAGAGATAATGGAAAGGATTCTAGGAGGCTTAGAGGTGTTTATATAGGCTAGGATTAGGGTTTAGTAACCCTATTAGGATTAGAAAGGTCCAGGATTCAGAATTGTGAAAGTGGGACCCATAGGGATCCAATTCCGAATCTTGGTAGTCTGCTGCGCAGACCGTACCGATCGACCGGTACCATCGATCGGTATGAGTAAAATCATACTTATTTTGGTCTGTTTGGTCTGATTTCGTACCTGATTGTCATCCACTCATCCCGTCTGGCCCGGTGATGATCGGATGACCTGCTACGATATGAAATCAAGGTTTAGGCCGGGTTCACGGAGTACGGGTCTTACAACTCCCCCACCTTTGAAAGAAATTTTGTCCCCAAAATTTGAATGTAGGTCTCACAACTCCACCACCCTTAAAAGAAATTTTGGCCTCGAAATTTGAACGTACCTTGATCGTCGAAAAGGTTAGGGTACTCCTTCCTCATCGCGCTCTCCTCCTCCCAAGTAATTTCTTCGACATCTTGGCTTTTCCAATGCACTTTCACATAATGGATATCCTTGGTTCGAAGTTGTTGTACCTTTCGGCTTGAGAGCATCACAGGCACCACTTCAAATGTTAAGTCTTCAGTCAAGTCTTGGGGGTCTGCTGTCAAGATGTGCAATGGATCCCTGACATACTTTTTCAACAATGATACATAGAACACATCATAAACGCTTGACATAGATAGTGGTAGAGCCAATTGATATGCTACATTACCACGTCTGGTCAATATCTCGTATGGTCCCACATACCTGGGGCATAGCTTCCCCTTCTTACCAAACCTTTTCAGACCTTGCACCGGTGATATCTTCAAGAATACTTTGTCACCCACTGTAAACTCCAGATCTCGACATCGATTATCCGCATAGTGCTTCTGTCGAACTTGAGCTGTCTTGACTCTCTCCTTGATTTGATCAATCACTCGACAAGTTTCTTCAATAAACTCTGGTCCTACAATTCTTCTTTCTCCCACCTCATTCCATAATAGAGGTGTTCGACACTTTTTCCCATAGAGTTCTTCATATGGAGCCATCTAAATTGTAGCCTGATAGCTGATGTTATAAGCAAACTCGATAAGTGATAGCTTCTCGTCCCAAGCTCCCTTGAAATCTAATGCACAAGCTCGGAGCATATCTTCTAATATTTGAATAGTCCTTTCTGACTGTCCGTCTGTCTGAGGGTGAACTTTAGGAATCTGTCCACCGCCCGACTCAGATCGTGATGCCCCTGTGTATTCATCCCGTACCATGGTGGTGGGTACGGATAGGCTCCCTGATAAGCAGAAGATGACGGAAACTGGTGCGGTGGTTGTACATTCTGTGCTTGGCCCATCGGCCCTAGACTACCATGCATCGACAGTGTAGTATTATTCCTTCCAGACTGAGGCATAACTTCAGTGGGAACATGACCCGGTGGCCTGAACATCTTTAACATCTCGCTCAAGAATGCTTTCTGTTGAGCCTCCATTTGATATACCAGATTGGTCATAATTGTCTCAAAGTTCGTGTGAGGAGGTCCAGGCAAATTTGTCGGTACCCTTGGAACCTGTTCTTTCTCAACTACCGGGCTTGGCTCTCTAACATAGCCTGGTTCTACATGTTCTTCTTTATCGCGGCGCACCCTAGACTGGTGACGCTTTCGGCCCCTACGACCGTTTTCGCCTACCATCTCAGACTATTCTGTTTGGATCTGGGAAGAAGACATAACACATGAGAATAATAATAGTGGTGTTAGTCTTGAACAATATAAGGCGAAACAGTCGAAAAGTAGAAATTGAATTTGTAAAATTTTTAAAATTTTTCATAAATTTTCTGGCCTTTCTATAGCTGACCGGTAGCAACATACCGGTGGCACCACTGTAGAAGGTTGTGCGACCGGTACAGTCGACTGGTCAGAATTTACATTCTGACTGAGACATAGCGGTTGCAGCCCCTATGGGGTACCGGTCGACCGGTATGTCGACCGGTATGCCCAAAAGCTCTTTTAAAATCGCGAAAAGTGAGATTTTTCTCACTTTTCTCTTCTTCTTTCTCTCCGGTGGAGATTTTTCTCTGGCTCCTGAGTTGCTACAATCCAACTGGTGATCTTAGAAGCCATTTTCTTCCATTCAAGACTTAGAACATCGCCTCCAGGTAAGTTTCTTCCCTCTCTATCAAATTTTTACCAAATTTCCATATCGTCTTTACCTAAATTTATTAATTTTTCTTCGATTGGAAGATTCTAACCATAGGAACTTCTTTCCTTCGGCTTAGAAATGGTTTAAAGACCCCCAAGAGCAAAAGCCCTCAACCAATTTGGACTTCTACTGAATGGTTTTAGTAAAAATCGAATTTTTCTAGTTTTTAACCCTTTTTCAAAAATTTTGAAATTTTCTTGAATTTTTCCAATTTCTTAAATTTCTTGTTGACATTGCATGTGATTGGTTTGCTTGAAGAGTGCGGGGGTTACGTAAGTCCTTCTCCCCAAGTTTTGGGTGAGTTCGAGGCTTTTTCCCAATTTACTGTCATTATGCTACTGAATTTTTGATAATTTTTAACATTTTTTTTCTTCTTGTTTTATTTGTTTTGTAGGTTAAATGGCTCCATGATGCGGTCTTGGCAAGCATTCCTATGGCTTGGGCATGCGCGCTCCTCATCCACCAGTTCCACTGCTCGATGAGCAGTGGTTCCGTTCTGAGGCGGCACAAGCCCGCTTCCCTTGGTTCGATAGCAAGAACATAGAGTCTGGACGGCGGGTCAACTTGGAGCAGTTGCATAGGTTTGATGTGCAAGCGGCTTTCGACGGGCTTGGGTGGGTGCCTATCATCACCTACAGTGAGACCACTCGCCCCAACCTGGTCAAGCACTTCTATGCTAATCTGGAGCTTCATGGGGATGTCAATGATCCCAATTAGGGTCGGGACTTGCGCATCTCCAGCTTTGTTAAGGGCGTCCATATTTATTTTGATACTCACCAGCTGGCTGACTTACTGGGGGTCCCCAATGATGGAGATCTAGTACACTTCCCTCCAAAAGTGAAGGGTTATCTGAGCGAGGATCTACGCCGAGAGATAGCGGAGCAGATACTCAATCCCGGGGCTCCTATGAAGGCGGCTAGCTTGAGACCTGCACCTCGGGTATACGGTCGCATCATTCAGCACAACATCATGTCCCAGAGCGATCACTACAGTGAGTTATCCCAGCTTACTCAATATATCACCTACTGTGTCTGCACAGGGGAGCGGGTTTCTCTCCCTTACCTCATCATTCGGACTATGCATCAGGCGACTCTGGCCGATCAGGCCAGTAACCTCCCGTATGGCTGTCTAATCACCACTCTTCTGCGGGACCTACGAGTGAGCATGAGAGGCGAGGTGGCTATTGAGGATACCATGACCTCCGACATCGACTGGGATGTCATCCTGAGGATGCAGATGGATAATCTGCATGTTAGTGATGATGAGATGGAGGCTCGCCCTCGCCCACTCAGGAGGGTAGCAGCCGCAGCAGCAACAGCAGCCAATGCGGCACATGCGGCAGAGGCTGAGAGTGATGATGGGAATGACGATGATAGGGTAGAGGATGTACCAGTGCCAGCTCCACAGCCTATACCTGTAGCACCACAGCCTACACCTACAGCTAGACCTTCTCATCCCCTTTCGGACCCATTGTTGAGCATGTTTACGGAGATCAGGGACACCCAGAGAGGCATCCTAGATTCCCAGAGAGAGATGGGTCAGGAGTTGGGGCATCTTGCTCGTAGCCTACGGGTCACGCAGGACCAGGTGCACTGGCTTAGGGTGGCTTACGAGCGAGATTATGACATAGCGGACCCTATTCCTCCTAGGCCCCCCTACCCCATGATTGTCCCTTTATTTTCTCTCTTTTCTTTCTTGATATGTTTATATATCAGGGTAACTATCCGGCTTGTGGACTGTACCCTGTAGCACTATTACATTCGATATTCTATTTTCTGTTTAATGACAGTTTTATGGTTTTCCTAACTAGTGCATGAGTATCATTAAATTCCATATTTAACGTAGTATATTATGCTCTTTCTTAATCAGTCTCAGGTATCAAACAATGCTTAGGGTGTGTTTGTATTAAGATTTTTAAATTTTCCTAACTCAGTTCATCGACTAAGTTAAGTGCAATATGGTCTGTTAGACAGAGCCCAAGAGCTCTGATACCAAGTTGTCACACCCCAATTCTGAACCAACCAGAATGGTGTGAGTGAACCGTCACTGAACCAACGGTTCATACCAGGATCTCGAATAGACCGTGTCCACTCATACAAACCATTGCACATAACCACAATCAGAATATAAATAGATACAGCGAAAGTCTTTAAATAAAATGAACTGAGTATCTATTGATAATTTAAATAAAGTATCCAATTATTTAAATCCCAAGCATAACTAAATATCCTTACATCTTTTAATATCAACTGAAAATAACTGAAAATAAATAATAGTCAATCAAAGGTACACGCAGAAAGGGCACTCGCATGAAGCGTCATGCTCGTCATCTCCTGCCTGTACATCCAAAGCAGCAACACCACCACACGCTGGAGCGTTCATATAGTCGTCCACCATGTAACCTGTATCATCATCTAAAAACAATGTATATACAAAGGGTGAGCTCACAACTTAGCTCAGTATGACAATCAGACAGTTTCACAATATTATGCATGAGTAACGATCATTTTATGCTGTGGTCTGGTTTAAGTTTGCAATGTGCTATAGAAAGGTTTGGTGGCCCCCGCACCTCTATACACGAGTGTGTGGCACCGCACAGTAGATCACACCACCACCGACCCACATGCACCCATCATAGAATAGAGATAGAGCTAAGGTATACCCGCACCTCCCCTGATACTCCACCCATACCAGTACCTAAGCCCCTACTAGCCAGGGCTTGCAAACTGGGCTCGCAACTAACCAATCCTATATTTCATCAATGTAGGCTCTATCCCAGCACAGCCGTCTAAGGCATAGAGATAGAGCTAAAGCGTGCAGGCCGGGTTGGAGACCACAATACCTCACCTCCCCCTGATACCCTATCCGCAACAAGCATACTAGGATAGAACAATACGCAGGTAGACCCTATCCCAACATAACTCCCTACGGCATAGAGATAGAGCTAAAGCATCGTGGACAAGCCAGCGTCGCCATCGGAGACTACAGTGCCACATCACCATGGCCAGACCAACATCAACATCGGAGACCACCACACCACGACCTTCCCTTGATACCCCACCCGTGTCAAGCATGTTAAAATAGAATACTACAAAAGTGCCAGTGTGAGGAATGATCCCAGGCCCATGCCCCACTCCACACACCAACGAAAACAATCACATGCCTAACAATCACATCCTATTATGCATGAACAATAATAATAACTGAAAGTAAAGGATGGCATGTAAATATGCACGAACATCACATCATATATATTCAGGGTTATCAACAATGATTTACTGTCCACTAATTATTAGGGTTTAGGTCAGATTCCCTTACCTGACGCTCGTTTGATAGCTTGCTCCACGTTGCACGATCCAAACGTGCTATCACAAAGTCCTACATAATATCAGGGTTTCATTAGAATAGTTTCTTAGGGTTTCACGTTGGTTGGAAAACCAACAAAGTCTAAAACCAGCCTTTCAGAGCTAACCGGTCACAACAAACCGGTCGCAGCTCTGTGAGAAAACTAGCAACTGGTATGGTCGATCGGTATGTCTCCGGAAGACCATACTTTGGGTTTTTGGACTGTCGTCAATCATTCTCCTTGGATTTCCAGGGTTTCTCCTATCCATTCTAGGTTTAAGCTTTGAGTTAGAGTTCTCTCCAACTCATTCAAGTCTAGTTTCGATGAATATCATCCTAGAACTAAAATTTAGGGTTTGACAGCAAATTATGGTTTAATGTCCAATTAGGGTTTTAGATTAATACCTGCTTTGCCTGGTATTGATCCAACCATACAACTATCCTAGAGTCATAGAGTAAGAAGAATGATTAAAATACTTACCGTCGACTGGCGTAAGGTGAGCGTCGTCGAACGGCAATGGCGGCACTTCCTTCTTCTTCCTAGCTTCTTCTCCTTTCCAACCTCCTTCTCCTCTCTAGGGTTTGTGAGAGATAATGGAAAGGATTCTAGGAGGCTTAGAGGTGTTTATATAGGCTAGGATTAGGGTTTATTAACCCTATTAGGATTAGGAAGGTCCAGGATTCGGATTGGGAAAGTGGGATCCGCAGATATCCAATTCTGGATCTTGGTAGTCTGCTGCGCAGACCGTACCGGTCGATCGATACCAAGACCGACACCATCGACCGGTATGAGTAAAATCATACTTATTTTGGTCTGTTTGGTCCAATTTCATACCTGATTGTCATCCGCTCGTCCCGTCTGACCCGGTGATGATCGGAAGTCCTGCTACAACATGAAATCAAGATTTAGACCGGGTTCATGGAGTGCGGGTCTTACATCTATGACCAAAAATCTCGAGGTTGCAGCTGCGATCGACCATAGCATGACCAACATGACCAGAGGATCAATCATAGGCATTCAGGAAGATTTCAAAAATCATGTGGTCACAACTATGGTCGCACCATATGCGACTGTAAGGTATCGACCGTAGGCTGTAAGGTCGATGCAGTATGAGACCATAGGAGCAATCAAACACCTATCAGTGCTCTGTTTTGATTTCTGACTACTGTAACATGTCACATATGAACCCTAACTTACATTCATATAAATTTTAGGTTGTTAAATCAATTCAAAGAGAATTTCAAGGCTTGAAAGGAGATCGAGTATTGCTAACAGGTGAGGGAACAAGACCTAAACTAATTGGTTAATAACAAACTGTTTATTTTTATTGAGTCCAATGCCATGATTGATTCTATGCTTATATGCTTGTAATGTGCATCTCACATGTCATCCAATATTCCTGCTATTACTGTTCATGCATATTTAATTTTGTTTATTTATAACATGATGATGATGATGATACTAGGAATAGGCATGTGAATGTATGTGTGTGATTAGTGTGTTGGATGCGAGTGGAGCATCAGGGGGAGGACGTGGCATGGTGGTATTCGACCTCGTTACCAGACTCTAGCTCTATATCTACTCAAGTTTTGCCCACTAACATCGTCGTATCGCCATTACCTTAGTAGAACTATTACGTCGTAGGGCATCAGGGGAGGTGGTCTCGGACAGTATGGTCTCTGACTCTGTCGGGGGGGCATTAGCTCTATCTCTATGGACATATTGAGGGATGTTGGGGTGAGACCTCGGATACACTATTTGGCATTAGGATTGGTTAGTTGCGAGCCTAGTTTTCAAGCCCTCACATATAGGGGCTTACGTGTTGGTATGGGTAGGGCATCAGGGGAAGTGTTGGTGGTGTTTTATCTGGACACGTTAGCTCTATCTCTATTCTATGGTGGGTGCATGTGGGACAACAATGGTGTTTGATCCATTGGACAGATTTACACACTCTCGTGTATAGAGGTGCAGCGGCCATCAAACCATTCTATAGTATATTGCAAACTTAAAAACCAAACCAAAGATATGAATTGAATGCATGCATATGTTTCTTGCATTGTTTTGTTTGCTCACTGAGCAGTAATGTGTGCTCACCCTTTCGACGTTGAATATTTTTAGTTGATGATGCAGGTCCTACTGTTGAAGAATATATGAATGCGTCGACGTATGGACACGTTGCTGCGATAGACGTAGAAGCTGAACAAGATGTGCATGATTCATCATGTGAGTGCAACCAATGTGTTTTTGCTTAAGTTTAGTTATAATTTGAACATCAGATATGTAATTGATTATTTATTTTTATGTCTTGTCGTTTGGAGATAATTGGATTAAATACTTATTTATCAATATTAGACTCTTAGTTCATTATCTGTAAGACTTCAGCTTATTTGTTATTACCTCTGATTATTAAGGTGGAATGTATGTGTGGTTTGATATGGTGGGTACGACCTATACAAGTTCTTGGGTGAACCGTTGATTTATTGGCGGTTTGGTTCATCACACTATTCTAGTTAGACCAGAATTGGGGTGTGACAGCTATGGTCGACCGTAGCTGCGACCATACGATTTCTGGTCAAAATTTTACTTCTCATACGAATTCTTCCTCTTCTCTCATCAATGGGATTCATCCCAAAATCATTCTATAGCCTTTAATCATAGTTTATCCTTATCAGTTATCCCTACCCTACTCTCTATGGTTTCTCATAGAAAACCTATAACTGAATCATTGTATTAGGTTCTATATATCAATTTGAAAATAACCTATTCTATCTGATCTACCCTATAAAGTCAAGTCCATACCTTAAGCTTACTGTAGAGGGATAGAACTCTTTTTTTTTTGGGTAAATTATTGAATTCAATCGTCTTTCCTCTAATAATTCCCTTATTAACTAAGTATCTTTATCCACAAAGGTTAGGGAATGTAAGAATCAGAATGTTTATCCAAAAGTAATTTATTTTTGTCTTTCAAATTTAGTATACTGTTGAAAACTTATTTTATCTAGTGAACAGAGAGATAGAACTCTTCTCTGCAAAACCTTCCTCTCATCGTTCTTCTTCCTATCTCCTTCTCTTTCTCTTCCTCTCTCTCTCTTTCTCTCTTAGGTTTAGAGTTCAAATTTAGGTTCTAAAAGAGTGAGAGAGGCTAAGGGACGTCCTTTATGTAGAGGAAAACTTCCATATAGAGTCCTCTTTCAATTAGAAAAGAGTCTTCCTCAAATTAGGAAAGTTTCCTAAACATGGAATCGGTTCTGGGTTCGTAAGGTTGATCGTGCGGTCACATAATCCGTCGACCATACGTTTTCAAAATAGTAGACCATACATTATATGGTCTCAACATGGTCGACCATACGTGTTATCGTATCCCTAAGAACTGCCACCATACGATTAAAATTTTCTGATTTTTAGTTTTTGATTGGTTGCTTCCACACAAACTTAAACAGTCAACTACGACAACTAAATTTGACTTGTGGCTTAACTCATCTTGTGGTTTCTTCATACAATTGGTTCACTTGAGCCAATTATGATGGAAAGACCAGTCACAACACGAGAATGTAAGGTTAGATCGGGTTCGTGACGTACGAGTCTTACATGCACCATGGCAAAATGATCCGACAAGAGTTAAGGAATATTCTTTGAAGATAAAGCCTTGAACATTTTTAGTAAGTGATCAAATATTGTGGTCATATATCTAGACAAGTGTATATAGGATGCGGTGCATCGTTAACTTACCCTTATGATTATAGAGGATGCACATATCTGATTCTAAATTATCGTGCCTTGATATGATACCTTCTCGATTCAACCTGTCAATTAGAGTTATAGATAGTGTTTCCTTGGAATTATTCCTTATTATACCAATCAAAGCTACTCTCATAATCAACAACATGAATAGAGATATGAACTGAATGAACAGTTAAAGGTTTAACCATGTTGAGCGTACATCTTTTCGATTTATACCTAAGTTATTGATGTATCAAAACGTTCTCCAGATTTACTCCCATAATGCCTTGACCAACGACATTATATACTCGATAGAACCTATAAACCATGAGGTTAAAAGCTGTGGAACCTCTATTTTCCCCATATTCGGACCACCTTGCAATCGATAACCATAGGCCTAATTCATTTCGTATTCGGATTGGTTGCCATAGATTTACTCCTAATCCTTTAAATCTAGGTTCACTAGATAAAATAAGTGTTCATCAGTATACTAAATTCGAAAGACAAAAATAAATTACTTTTGGATAAGCTTTCTGATTCTTACATTCCCTGGCCTTTGTTGATAAAGATACTTAGTTAATAAGGGAATTATTAGAGGAAAGACGATTGAATTCAGAACAATCTCTATAGCCAAAAAACTTCAGATGAAGTAATGGAGAATTTATTTTGAGATTGTTAGATGGATGAATATGAGTCATGGTTTGTAAAAGAGCTCATGAGTAAGAAGTGAGAACTATCAAGAGTAGCCAGTACAGAATAAATAGAGCTCAAGTAGAGTTAAAGATGGCTATATCGGTATAAATTTTGACAAGACATAAGATTTCTAAAAGCATATGTAAGAGTGGATACAAGGATGAAATCGAAAATCATGGCATTGATAGCACTCAATTTAGTACAATTAATATTGAGTTATTCCCAATGTCAAACATGAGGATTAAGTAAAAACTAAGTGAGTTTGGTGAAATTAATAAGAATATAAGCATATACCCTAATGCTTATAGGTAAACTTGGGATATGTAGTGAGTAGACAATCAAAATATGCTTTCGGGATATATGAAAGAGAGATCAGGTAGAATAGTAGTGATAAAAGAGATGTAAGCTAATGAGTACAATATGAGATTATTGACAATAGTCTTTGAAGGAGCTAGATGTGCTCTTAAGACTTATACCAGATTTGGTTAATTTAAGCCATTTTGGACTAGATGTTGTATTAGAGGAGTGTTATGAACAATGTCTGAATCATATGTACGGTCAAAATTTGGATGCAACCTAATTCGACTTGAGATGGCAACCTTTGACGTCATCTTGCAGATGGAGTGGTTATCTCAAGACTCTACAAAGCTCTTATATGCCGAGAAAAAGTTATCATTCAAGGGCAAAGATGATACATAATTTAGTTTTTTCGGAAGCATATTGATTAGGAAGCGTAGGCTTATCCTCCCTACACTAAAGGCGAAGAGATACCTTGAAAAGGAAGGAGTTAGATATCTAGAATCTGTGGTTGATATCATTAAAGAAGCACCATAGATGGAAGATATTGATGTGATGCATAAATTTCCTGATGTATTTTCAGGAGACTTACTCAGGTTGCCACCTGATCTTGGGACCGAGTTTGTTATGACTTGTACCAGGGTTGGTACCTGTGTCAAAGGCACTCTATAGAATAGCTCCTACGAAGTTGAAAGAATTAAAGACTCAACTACAAGAATTATTAGACAAAGGTTCTAATCAGTCAAGTATTTCATCACGGGGAGCACTAGTGTGGTTTGTGAAGAAAGACAGTAGTATTCGACTATGTATAAACTATTGGGAATTGAACAAGCTCATGATCAAGAATCAGTATCCACTACCTAAGATCGATGACTTGTTTAATCAGCTGCAAGGTGCAAAGGTATTTTCTAAGATTGATCTTCAGTTAAGATATCATCAGCTGAAGAATTTAGACAGCGATATTCTGAAGATAGCTTTTATAACCAGGTACGGACATTATGAGTTCCTGGTTATGTCATTTGGATTAACCAATGACTTTACATCTTTTATGGAGTTGATGAATCGGGTGTTTCATGACATGTTGGACACGTCGGTCATAGTTTTCGTAGACTATATATTGGTTTAGTCTAAAGATGAAGGAAGTCTTGTAACGGACCGTAGAGCAGCCTTACAACGACTAAGAAGGGAGAAATTTTATGCCAAGTCCAAGAAATATGAGTTTTGGTTGAACAAGGTGATTTTCTTGGGTCACGTAGTGTTATTAGAAGGGATAAAGTAGACCCAAGTAAGATAAAAGAAATCGTAGGATAAAAGTGCCTAAGAACATTGCAGAGATCAAAAGTTTCTTGGGTTTAGCTGGTTATTATCGATGGTTCATGGAGGGCTACTTTAGAATCGTTGTACCTCTTACCAAGCTAATTAAGAAAGGAAAAAAATTTGTTTGGACTGACAAGTGTGAAGAATGTTTTCAGAATCTAAAAGCAAGATTGATATCAGCTCTCATCTTGATCGTTCCGGCACTAGAAAAACCTTTTACCCTATACATTTATGCTTTTGGATTGGGTTTAGGATATGTGTTGATACAAGGAGAACAAGTGATTGCCTATGCTTCAAGACAACTGAAAGAGCATGAGAAAAGTTACCTTACTCATGACTTACAGATTGAGACTGTGATTAGTGCAATCAAGACTTAGAGACATCATCTATACAGAGAAGAATTTCAGATAAAATCAGATTACAAGAGTTTTATTTATCTCTTCACCTAGAAAGAGTTGAACATGAGACAGAGAAGATGGTTGAAACTCCTGAAGGATTAAGACTGCGATATTCTGTGTCACTCGAGCAAGGAAAATGTGGTAGCTGAAGCTTTAAGCAAAAAGGGAAATAATAAAGCCAAAAGGAGGACCTAATATAAATGTCATCTTGTGTTCCACAACAACAGATTCAAATGGGAAGAAGAGCAACATAAAATAGAGACTCATGATGATCCAATTGAACGAGAACTTATGGACGATTTATGGAGCAATAATTCCTCACTTGCGTTCATAGTGTTAAATATCGTCTCTGATTTTATGGACGAAGTAAAGCAGTAATTTTGTTAGATCCATATCTAAGGGCAGTGCAAGAAGATTTAAAGAAAGGGAAAACCTAACCCTGACTTACTTTGGATGCGGAGGAGGTCCTGAGATATAGACGATGATTATGCATACCTGAAAGTGAGAAACTCGGATCTTAGATACAAAATAATGCTAGAAGCCCATTCCATTCCATATTAGGTAGATCCTGGAAGTATAAAAATATATCAAAACACGAAGAGATTGTACTGGTAAAGAGGAATGATAACAGATGAGGCTTAGTACGTGTTTCAGTGTCTGAACTACCAACAAGTAAAGGCTGAAAGACAAAGTCCAGCAAGCTTTACAACCACTATCGGAGCTAGTCTAGAAGAGGAACTACATTACAACTAACTACGTCACTGGTTTACTATTGATACCGAGATCAGTCGATGTAGTTTGGGTGATAGTTGATCACCTTATAAAGACGGCTCATTTCATTGCTATACAACCTCGGTGTATTTTGGAACAGCTAGCTAAGCTAAATGTAGATAATATTGCCAGATTAAATATTATGCATGAGAGCATACTATCTGATAGAGGCTTACACTTTATCTTGAAATTTTGGGAGGGACCACAAAAAATGATGGGAACAAAGTTGAAGTTTAGTACCACATTTTACCCTCAAACTGACGGACAGTCGGAGTGGACTACATAGATCTTGGAAGATATGCTCCGTGCTTGTGCTATTGATTTCAAGGAATTTGAAATGAGAAGTTGTCATTGATTGACATTGCTATCGTGCTACCATATAGATGTCACCTATAAAGCATTGTACGGTAGAAATGTTGAACCCCCCTAATTTGGAATGAAGTCGAAAATGAGGAATTGTAAGACTTGAGTCTGTTGAAGAAATCTATCGAGTGGCAGACAAGATTAAAGAAAAAGGGCCAAGACAGCTCAAGATTATCAGAAGAGATGCCAAGACCTTGAGTTCGCTAGAAGTGACAAAGTATTCTTGAAGATATTACTTATGCATAGTTTGAAACGGTTCAGCAAGAAGGGAAAGTTGTGTCCTACAAATGTTATGGACTTTATAAAATTTTGGAGAGACATGAAAAGTTGCATATCAACTAGTGTTATTATCGTCCATGTCTAGTATACATGACATATTTCATGTGTCTTTACCAAAGGAGTATGTTGGAGACCCATCACATGTATTGACTGTGGATCAACTAGAGATGGGAGAAGACTTAACTCTCGAGGTGGTGCCAGTCAAATTTATTAGTTGGAAGGTACAACATCTCTGGAGCTGGGATATTTATTATGTGAAGGTAACCTGGCAAAGCCAAGACATGGAAGAGGTTGCATGGGAAGAGGAAAATGCAATGCGAAAATAATATTCCCACCTATTCGACTCATAAGGTACATCTAAATTTCGAGGACGAAATTTCTTTTGAGGATGGTGGAGTTGTAAGATCCGTACGTGTAATTTTAAGGACAAAATTTTTGTTAAGGGTTGTGGAGTTGTAAGACCAGCACGCCACAAACCTGGTCTAACATTACGTTCCCATGTCATGATCGATCTTTCCATCATAATCGGCTCAAGTGAACCAATTTGTATGAAAAAATCACAAGATAAGATAACCAACAAGTCAAATTTAGTTGGTGTAGTTGACTGTTTATGTCACACCCCAATTCCGTACTATTCAGAATGGTGTGATGAACTGCTAGCAAACCAACGGTTCAACCAAGATCTCGAGTAGGCTATATCCGTGTTATCTAAACTCCCATACACCCATAATCATAATCAGAGTAAATACACAATAGCGGAAGTCTTATAATAAAATGAACTGAGAATCATTGTGATATTAATATTTAAATAGCAAATTATTACGTATCAACTGAGACATAAATAATTATTAAATACATGTCTTTATTAAATCCAAATAAAGAAATCTAGAAAATATCTAATCGAATACACATGAGTTGCACTCACAAGAGGAGTCATGTGTATCTACCTTAGCTTCAGCTTCCATCATCGCTATGTTCCCGTATGCTGGAACATTCATATAATCTTCAACGATATAACCTGCATCATCAACTAAAAATATTTGACGTCGAGGGGTGAGCACATCACGGCTCAGTGAGTAGACAAAATAATGCAACATTACATATACATGCAATCAATTCATATCTTTGGTCTGGTTTATAGTTTGCAATGCGCAATAGAAAGGTTGGGTGGTCAAAGGTTAACGTTTATTGACCCCGCCTCTATACACAAGGTGTGGAAGTCCGCCTGAAGGTTAACGTTTATCGTCGTCCCCATCCACCCTAATCATGAACATTATATAACAAAGGTTAACGTTTATTGTTATATAGTGTCACACCAACACGTAAGCCCCTGTTAGCGAGGGCTTACAAACTGGGCTCGCAACTAATCAATCCTAATGCCAAACAGTGTATCCAAGGCCTCACCCCAGCATCCCTCAGAATATCCATAGAGATAGAGTTAAGGCCCCCCGGTAGAGTCAGAGACTACAAGGACCGAGACCACCTCCCGATACTCCACGACATAATAGTTCCGCTAAAAGTAATGGCGATACGACGATGCTAATGCACAAGACTTGAGTTAGAGATAGAGCTAAAGTGCTGAGACCCGCCAAAGGTTAACGTTTATTGACGTTCTCACCACACCTCCCCTGATACTCGCTCGCATCAAGTATACCAACCACACACATACAATCACATGCCTATTCCTATCATCATCATCATCATGTTATAAACAATAAAGTAAATATGCATGAACAAATAATAGAAATATTGGATGACATGTTGCATGCACATTACAAACATATTCTAATAGAATCAAGCATGGCATTGGACTCAAGAAAAGGAAAACAGTTTGTTATTAACCAATTAGTTTAGAGTTCTGTTTCCTCACCTTAGCTTGCTAATAGATACTTTTCCAAGCTTTATAATCACCTTTATATTGTTATTGTATTGCTAGAAGACCTAACAAAGTCAATAGAATTTAATTAGAATTAATTCTGAATTTAAAAACCATTCTGTTAACTGAGGGTCGGAGGTAGGGTCGGAGTCCTGATCGACCCTGGGTGTGACCCTACCCAAACTCTGAACTTCCCGAACACTGAGGGTCGATACTCAGGATCACCTAAGGTCGGATGGTCATCGACCCTCAGTGCAACCCTCGGTGTACTTTGGTCAATTTCCCTCTTTTAGTCCATTCTTCGTGCTTGGGATCCTATGGCTTGCTCCTACATTCCATTCAACATTCATTCAATGGTCTGGAACCATGAATCATCCACCTAAATAGCTTTCATGCATTCTCCTATGATTTTCCATGAAAACCTAACCATGGGTTGATGGTTTGGGTTTCTCCGAGATCACACTCTCATCAATATCTAACCAAAGTCTGTAGAAACTCATGGAATTAGTATCCATACCTGAGAAGAATACTCCTTCTCCGCAACTCTTCTCTTTTGGCTAAATTCTCTTCCTTGCTTCTCTTCTTCTTCTTTTCCTTCTCTTCCCTTTCTCTCGATTCAATTAGGGTTGTGAAAGGAGTGAAATAGGCTTAGGGACGTCCTTTAAATAGAGTAGGAACACCCTAAAATAAGTCCCTTTGAGATTAGGAAAGAATCCAAATAAAAAATTAGGAAATTTCCTAATTTCAGTTTCGAAGGCAACCGAGGGTCGATGGGAGGGTCGATGATCCCGTCGACCCTAGGTTTCTAAGTTGTCCGACCCTCCCTTCAAAACTAAGGGTCTGACTTTCTGTTTTGGGAGGTCCGACCCTCCTTGGCTGGGTATGCGACCCTCCCCTTATATTAAGTATTTTTGGGTCAATTTGATACCTGGGATCTCGATCTCCTTCACGCCCTTGGTCCATTTGACTCGACCATGATAGGTCAACCTGGTTCAAGGTGGTAAGACCAGATTAGATTGACACGGGTCTTACAGTTTAAGTTTATGTGCGTAAATCAGTCAAAAATTAAAAACCAGTAAATTTGGTTTGTATGGTCGCATCGTATGGTCGACCGTATGGTCGACTAAGTTGTGACCGCACAACGTATGGTCTCATGTTTTGGTTGTATGGTTGACGGATTATGCGACCGCACGATCGACCGTACGAACCCAGAACTGACTCTGTGTTTAGAAAACATTCCTAATTAGAGGAGGACTCTTTCCTAATTGAAAGAGGACTCTATATGGAGGTTTTCCTCTATATAAAGGACGTCCCATAGTCTCTCTCACTCTTTTAGAACCAAAATTAAAACTCTAAACCTAAGAGAGAAAGAGAGAGAGGAAGAGAAGGAGAAGGAGATTTGGAGAAGAAGGCTGAGAGGAAGGTTTTGCAGAGAAAATTTTTATCTCTCTACAACAAGCTTAAGGTATGGACTTGACTCTATAGGGTAAATCAGATAGAATAGGTTATTTTCAAGTTGATATATGAAACCTAATACAACGATTTTGGTTCTAGGTTTTCTATGGGAAACCATAGAGTATAGGTTAGGAATAATGGATGAGGGAAAAACTGTGATTTAATGACATAGACTGATCGTAGGAGGAACCTTATTGTTGAGCCCAAAGGAGGAACTCGTATTGAAAGTAAAAATCAGACCAAACTTGTATGGTCGCAGCTATGGTTGACCATAGGATGACCAGAGAGTCGACCACAGTCATTCGGGAAGAATTCAAGAAACCTATGGTCGCATGTATGGTCGTATATAGTGCGACTGTAGGGGATCGACCGTACGTCATATGGTCGCATATATTGAGACCATAGGGGTCGACCACGCGATAATAGCAAATATATTTTGAGACTAGACAAGGTTTTTGACTACTGTAACTTAGTAAACTTTAACCCTAACTTAAATACATTAATTGTTTAGGTTCCTAATAAATTCAAAGTGACTTCCAAAGGTTGGGAGAAGAATAAACATCAATCAAAGGTGAGGAAACAAGACCTAAACTAATTGGTTAATAACAAACTACCTTTATTTTATTGAGTCCAATGCCATGAATGATTTTATGTTTGTTTGCTTGTAATGTGCATCTCACATATCTGTTCATGCATATTTATTTCTGTCTATTTATAAAATGATGATGATGATGCTAGGAATAGACATGTGATTGTATGTGTGGTTAGTGTGCTGGATGCGAGTAGAGCATCAGGGGGAGGACATGGCATTATGGTTTAGCCTGGTCATTAGACTCTAGCTCTATCTCTACTCAAGTCTTTCCCATTGACATCGTCATATCGCCATTACTTTAGCAGAACTATTACGTCGTAGGGCATCAGGGGAAGTGTTGAGGGCATGTGATCTGGATAATTTAGCTCTATCTCTATTCTATGATGGGTGCATGTGGGACAATAATGGTGTTTGATCCATTGGGTGGATTCACACACTCGTGTATAGAGGTGCGGTAGCCATCAATCTTTTCTATAGCACATTGTAAACTTAAAACTAGACCAAAGATATGAATTGAATGCATGCATATGTTTGTTGTATTGTTTTGTTCACTCACTGAGCTCAAGTTAGAGAGCTGACCCTTGTGTACGCTATTCTTTTAGTTGCTAATGATGCAGGTAACACCGTTGTAGACTACTTGAATGCACCAACATATAAACACGTGGTAGCTATAGACGAACAAGCTGTAGAGGACGAATATGACTCGTTAAGCGAGTGTTTCAACGATGTTTAAGCTTAGTGTTTTATTTTCACATTTAACTTATGGGATTTGTAATAGTTTGTTATTATGTTTTAGTTACTTGGAGATAACTTGTTAAATAATTATTTATCATTGTAGACACTTTGTTCATTATTAATAAGACTTTCGCTATTTATTTATTTACTCTAATTATTATTGTGGAATGTATATTTGGTTTGGATTATTGGCATGGTCTGACGAGATCCTGATTTGAATCGTTGGTTCTCATGGCGGTTCATCACACCACTGGTTAGTCCAGAATTGGGGTGTAATAGTATGGGACTGTAGCTGCATTAGATATGCATATAGAGAAAGACGAGCATGATGCTTTATGCGAGTGTTCCTATTACGGGTTTCTCTAGGAGTAGGAATTTATTATTTATTCTTTTTCAGTTAACTATATGTTGATGTAACAGATTATTTAATTATGTTTTGGTTGTTGGGAATAATTTGAATATTTATTTATTTATAATTAGAAGACTCAGTTCATTTATTTAAAGCTTTTTGCTGTTAATTATTATTTTCTGATTGTGATTAGTATGCGTAGTTTGTTTGTTGACACGGTTCACTCACACTTCTAGTTCAGTTGGAATTGAGGTGTAACAATAACAATGCTAGTATTTAGCCTATAACTGCTAGTATTCAACATACGATGTACACATTACGCTTAACCCATGCCCACGGGAAGCAAATAGTATCAGTTTTGAGTGTATAACAATGCCCTACAATGAAACCCAAAGTTAGCTAGGTATTTAACATTCATCACGTAGCTAACATACAATGAACTCCCAAACTAGCTAGGCATTCAATGATTTCCACCTTCGCTAAACAATGTATTAGAAGCAATAAATAAATAGGGAGTTGAGAAAATCTCACAACCAACGCATTCGAATAGTCGGCGATATCTTTGAAGCTTCACACTACTCTCAGGAACGTTCAACAGTTTCTATGATGGTAGAACTTAAAGCACATAGTATATCTTCCTCACAAAGATCCATTCTCCTTCTCGCAACTCCATAATCACCATTGATATACAATAATGGCTCTATTAATCTCTCATAAGTATTCAAAACTCCATTACTGAGCAATAGAGAGCTTGATTGGTGATTCCCCACACAAAATCCCTAGAATCCTCTCTTTCTTCTTTTTTTAGTAATTTTTACTTTGTTTCTTCTTTTTTATGATTCCCAGCTCCACCCAATAGATAGAAGATCCAAAAATAAAAAAAGTGCAATTTGAACCACCCAATTTGGAGCTTAGATGACCGAGTTATGGTGGTTTGATGTTCAGCCAATAAAATTATTAGAAATGGCATCATTTGACGGAATATCGTGCGCCTGCGAAGCACATAACCGCGCCGCTGTTGACATGGCAACCCCAATGTCGAGTCCCAATTGGTGAAGAAAAATCTCCATTTTAGATCGCTGGATAACCTTAACAAGGCAGGATCGTTTCTCGTTCGTTGGTTCTATTAGATCACGTCAGCGAGCGGTGTAAGCCGACTTCGGCTTACGGAAATAATGGATCGGGAGATTAGATTTATACAAAATCAAAAGAATTAAAAAGGAGGTGAAGTACATAAATGAATTTTGGAATTTTTTTAAGGTAAAAAAGAAATAATTGATGGAAGTGAAGGTGGGGTGATTTACTTCTCTTCTAGGATGTAAATCAACTCCAAAGGTGGCCTACAACTCTTCTAGAATGTAGGTGAAAAACAAAATTCTAACTCTTCTAGGATGGAATGAAACTTCTTTAAGGTTTCAAGGGAGAACTATTCTAAGTTTAAGAATTGCACTTAAGCAAATTTCATTCATAAGAATCACTTCAATTGTCTTCGCATTACAAGCTAACTTTGGAAGCCTTTTATAAGCATAATGGAGAAAATAAAAAGACAATCATACCCTTAAATCCAAGGGCTGAAAATACAAAATAGAAAATAATAAATGATAGATTAAATAATAGACTCTTCCAATGCAAGGGGTTATTCCAATAGGCATTGATGTAAGTTTCAAAATCTTGATTCAAGGTCCAATGTCTTGGTGCTAGGTTCAATGTCTTAATGTAAGCTCCAATGTAGAGAAAACTCTAGAAACATTGAATAGAAAATGTCAGCTCACTCTCTACTAAAGACTTGAAAGGTCACCAAAAAAGGACTGGTTTCAAGGGGCTAGGGCCAAGTTCATTGGTTCTTTTGTACCTTGGTTCATACCTTGGTCCTGAGCCAAATGGGCTTTGTGGACTCTTCCAATGCAAGGGGTTATTCCAATGAGCATTGATGCAAGTTCCATAGTCTTGATTCAAGGTCCAATATTTGACATTAGATTCAATGTTTTGATGCAAACTCCAAGGTAGAGAAAACTCTAGAAATATTGAATAGAAAATGCCACCTCACTCTCCACTAGAAACTTGAAAGGTCAAAAAAAGACTGGTTTTAAGGGGCTAGGGTCAGGTTCATACCTTGGTCCTGGGCCAAATGGGTTTTGTGGGCTTGGGCTTTAATGCGGGCTGATCTCCATAATTGGACTGCATTAGCAAGATTCAAGATCAATCGTGGCCGCAAGATCTGAATATCCATTGCCACTGTAACGAACACGCGTCACATGGGATCACGGCGACACCTCCATGAACTGCGGCGCATTATATTAAATTGCCTCCATCCAATCAGAAGGTGTGCGGGAGAATCATGACGCATCCACTGAGATACACTCGAACCTGCGATTTTTCATGTTGCCAGATCAGAATCTAACATGTGTGGCTTCAATCTGCCCTTCGATTTCGGATCTTCATCTTTTTGGATGCCTAAAATACCCCTTGACAAACCACCTAATGATCTATAACCAGAGGTTCATTCAATAAACTCCACAGGTAATATTTGGCCGAGAGGTGCATCTCTCTAGACCAAACGTCAAACACATGCCACTTCTCTCTAGATATTTCTTCGAACACATGGTGGGCATCAACGGGACTTGCGGAAAAAAGGCTTGGCATGCACAAGGCATGCGGCAACATGGCTCAAGGATTGCTTGCGGACCTGTGGCTTGCCATGGCTTGCTGGATGGGCATGCCACGACTGTTGGATGTGGCTTGCAATGGCTTGCCATGGCTTGCTGGATGTGGCTTGCCATGGCTGCTGCCTTCTCTCTCTTCATCATTCTCTCTCTTTTCAGTCTCCAGATTTGTGGGTCCTACCACAACACCTTCTCTCTCTTCATCATTCTCTCTCTTCAATCTCTCTCTTCATCATTCTCTCTCTTCATTCTCTCTCTTCAGTCTCTCTCGTCAAACTTAGTCCGTTTTGCCAACAATTACAATACAACAATAAATTTTACATTTTATAAGTATCATTACTAAATATGTCAAGAAAAATAAAATAAATTTTACATATTATACAATCATATTGTGTTACCATTACAAAAGTTTTTATTTAAAGTATAAAAATTTCACTTCTCTTCCCTTCAATTCCCCGTGCAACCAAACAAAGCCTTAGTGATGACCGGACTGGAAAAATCGTTGGTTGGTTGAACCAAAAAGCCACAGTTCTGTTTTTCACTTTTTTACCAAATCGGAAAAGAAATTGCAAAACCAAAAAAAGTTCAACTTCTCTTGAGTTTTGACAATGGATTTGGTCTGATTTTGAAACGATTGAAAAGTTATAACTGTTGAAAATACAAGGAAGACGACAATCTAGAAACGATTGGAAAGTTAAAAACTGTTGAAATGACTAGAAAGACGATGAAATACGTTGGAGTCATGTAGTTGAGGTGGGCCGTAGAGATGTAGAAGAACTATGAGGGAAGCTGCTTTATTGGCTGCACTGATTAAATCAAACTTTCATATGACTTAAATAGCAGGGTAGTGGAGCTTTGGAGGCATGTATGTATGCTCCCATTGACTTGGTTTCTCCTGTCTTGTCCACCTTCCATGAAAAGCAAGTGAACAGCATACTAATAGAGGATTTAGTCAAGTGGCCGTGAGAAGCACGCAAAACAGTTCTAATTAATGACACAAATACTGGTAGAGCGCCTTAATAATGGGACAAAGTTTGAACTTTCTGGGTTGGAGCCATGAATATATGGCCTTGAAAAGTATGTGAATGTCTTCATCAACCCTAGACTCTAATTTAGTGCCACACATTGGTAGGAGGCCTTAGTCGTGTGGTTGAGTTTAGTCTGGCCATTGGAGTCTCCATTTCACATGGGCTGGCTGTGAAATGATTCTCTATCTCTTTTCTTGGATATTTGTAGTTGAACTCTAATTGATTCTCATACTAGCATACGAATCATGCAGTTGGACAGAGAACTTTTACCTAAAATAATAAATAACCAACAAATCAGACTAGGCAGGGGGGAGATCAGTATCAAATCAGACTAGGTACTTTGCTTAAAATTGTACCATTTTCAATAGCCCAGATTTTGAACAGGTGGTCCTGAGTGGCCCCGGACGGGGTGGTTCCCCTTTTCAGTTTGATCTTTGGTTTGGTCTGATTTTTAAAATTATAATTGGATCTTAGGGTGAACCAAAAAGGCCCCAGTACTTCTGTTTTAAAATCGAGAAAATTGCAAGCCAGAAGAGTCAAAACAATGCTCATCCTTCCATTAGGATTGAATGAAAATACGGAAACGATTAAAAAGTCAACTGTTCAAAACACAAGGAAAGATGGTTATCTCTATGCGATTGGAAAGCCAAAACTGTTGAAAACAAAAAGGAAGGTCGATCAAGTATGTTAAATCAGGTCGTTGAGGTGGGTCATGTACTTAAACATGTAGAGGAACTATGAGGCAATTAAGCTGCTTTACTGGCAGCACTGATTAAATCAGGCCTCCACATGGCCTAGATAGGAGGGTAGTTGAAGCATGTATGTATGTTTTTCCATCGACTTAGTAATTGAGAAGTCACATATGTAATGAAGTGTAAAAATCTCTCCTGTCTTGTCCACCTTCCAAGAATTTTCCTATAAATCTTCCTAACTCCTTAATGCTCACAGCCACCCAATAGAAACCATTGCATAAAGCCCAAAACATGACTTGCTCTTCTCCAATTGCCTTCAGGAGAACCATTTTCTTCTCCCTCCTTGCTGTCTTAGTACTTGTCTTGTTGCTTCCTGTTTCCACTTCTAGTGCATATGCCTTGACTTCTGCTACGTCTCCTACCACCAGTGTTAATGAACAAGCAGAGGCTCTCTTGACATGGAAAGCCAGTCTCCACAACCAAACTCACTCTGATCTTCTTCCTTCTTGGACACTCACTACCAATTCTTCTTCCCATTCTAACCCTTGCAATTGGGTTGGTATTGTTTGCAACCAAGTTGGTAGTGTCTCCCAAATAAAATTATGGGATATGGGTGTGCAAGGTATGCTCAAAAGCTTCAACTTCACTTCTTTCCCTGACCTTGTTCATCTGGAACTCACCAACTTTACTCTCTTTGGCATCATTCCGTTTCAGATAAGTAGTCTTTCCAAACTTAGATACCTATCTCTAATTGACAATCAACTCTATGGTGAAATTCCGTCAGAGATCAGTGTGCTAACAAGTCTTCAGTTCTTGGATTTTGGTGGTAATCATCTTAGTGGTTACATACCTTCAGGTATAGGAAAGCTAAATCATCTTACAGTACTAGGAGTGGCTTTCAACGATCTCACTGGTTCAATCCCTACATCTTTAGGTGATTTGTACAATCTTACTACTTTAATGCTATTTAGTAATGCACTTTCTAGGTATATTCCTTCAGAAATAGGAAATTTAAGAAATCTGTCTGAATTATATCTGCACAATAATTCTCTAACAGGATCCATCCCCTCCACTTTTGGGAACTTAACCAAGCTGACCACGTTGTATCTGTATATGAATAGTCTTTCTGGTCATATTCCTTTAGAAATAGGAAGTTTGGCATACCTTGTAAATTTAGCTTTATCCACAAATCTTTTGACAGGTTCGATTCCACTTTCTTTTGGAAACTTGACCAATTTAGCCTACTTGAGCTTGTTTGGAAATCAGTTATACAGCATTATCCCTGCATCTATAGGTAATTTGAGGAAGTTGGAAACATTGTCCTTGTATGAAAATCAATTATCTGGCATCATCCCCACATCTATAGGTAATTTGAGCAAGTTGAATGATTTAAGACTCCATGGCAATCAGTTTTCGGGTTCTATCCCTCAAGAAATAGGAAATTTGAAAGTTTTAGTTGTCCTAGATATTACTGACAACAATTTCTCTGGAAACTTACCACAACAATTATGCATTGATGGATCACTTGTGTATCTCACTGCGAATAATAATAGTTTCACAGGCCCCATCCCGAAAGGCTTGAGAAATTGCACAAGCTTATTGAGAGTCCGGCTGGAAAACAACCAACTGAATGGAAATATCTCCAAAGCTTTTGGTTTGTATCCACATTTGAATTACATGGACTTGAGCAATAACAAACTCTTTGGTGAGATTTCACCAAATTGGGGACAGTGCCCAAATCTTACAACCCTACGGATGTCGAGGAATGAGATTACTGGTTCGATACCTCTAGAGTTTGGGAATTCATCTCAACTACAAAGACTTGACCTTTCTTCCAACCAATTAATTGGAGAGATTCCGAAAGAGTTAGGAAGGATGAAGGCATTATCAAGCCTGAATTTGAGCCACAACCAGCTTTCAGGTAGGTTGCCATTGGAAATTGGAAACTTGTCCAGTCTAGAAGAACTTGACTTGTCAGTCAATGATCTTATTGGACCTATTCCAGAGCAGCTAGGGGATTGCATCAAAATTATTTACCTAGACTTGGGAAACAACAGAGTAAATGGAAGCATTCCAAAACAAATGGGTAGCTTGAATTCACTTCAACATCTCATGGACCTTAGTCATAATCTGTTCATCGGAGAGATACCATCACAGATCGGGCAATTGCAAGTTCTAGAAAAGTTAAATCTCTCGCACAATATGCTGTCCGGTTCAATTCCTTCTTCACTGGAAAATATGTTGAGTTTGACATCCATTGACATATCTTACAATGAGTTGGAAGGTCCAATTCCCCAAACTAAGGCATTCAAAGATGCTCCTAGAGATGCTTTCACAAACAACAAAGCATTGTGTGGCAATGCAAAAGGTTTGCCCTATTGCAATTCTTCAATGATAAAAAAGAGGAATGCCGAAAAGAAGCACCAGTTCATCATTCATATCCTGCTTTCTATTTTGAGTGCAATAGTTTTACTCTCTATAGTTACAGGAATTGCTTTTGTTTTTCACAAAAAGACAAAAAAGATAGAAACAGGACAAACAGAAAGAGCTGATAGGGGAGATCTATTAGCAGTATGTAACTATGATGGTAGAGTACTGTATGAAAATATCATTGAAGCAACAGAGAACTTTGATGACAAGTATTGCATTGGGACCGGAGGATATGGAAGTGTTTACAAAGCAACTTTATCAACTGGTCAATTGGTGGCTGTGAAGAAGCTTCATCCATTACAAGATGCTGATATTTTTAACAATAATCATTTTACAAATGAGATTTGTGCATTGACTGAAATCCGACATCGAAACATTGTGAAATTTTATGGGTTTTGTTCACATGCACAACACTCATTTTTGGTTTTTGGCTATTTGGCGAGGGGAAGTATGGCAAAGATCCTTGGAGATGCGGAGCAAGCAACAAAGTTTGATTGGATCAAAAGAATAAATGTAATTAAAGGTGTGGCCAATGCCTTATCTTACATGCACCATGATTTCTCACTGCCAATGATTCACAGAGATTTATCAAGTAACAATATTTTGTTGGATTCAGAGTACGAAGCTTGTGTGTCAGACTTTGGCACTGCAAGGCTTCTAAGGCCCGATTCTAGTAATTGGACTTCTCTTGCCGGCACATATGGCTATCTTGCTCCAGGTAATGTATTTCATTCTTTTACCTAAGACACAAAATCCTACATTTCTTAACAATACCAACTTAATTAACAATATTATAATTGGGATATTGCTTGTTTTTCTCTATTAAGGTTATAATAACTTGATTGATCATGCAAAAGTATGGCTTCGATCTTAATTTTTTCCGTACAAATGTTTTATGGAGGAATTTTAGAATTGATATGTCATATATAATACTTTTTTTTTTTTTTTTTTGATTTTGACATTTTATATAGATATAAGATGTCTCATAACTGCTATAGCTTAGTTTGAAAGCGCTTGCTAATGTATTATAAACCTTACATGTGTGATTCAAATACAGTATGTAAGCAACATATCAAGAAACAAAGCTTGACTATCCTTATTTTTTGCAGAGTTTGCTTATACAATGAAGGTGACAGAAAAATGTGATGTATATAGCTTTGGCGTGATAATAATGGAAACATTAATGGGAAGGCATCCAGGTGAGCTCCTTTCATCTTTATCACTATCATCATTGTCGTCATTGACATCATCATCAATTATGAAGGCCACGATGTTGAGTGATATTTTAGATCAACGGATCTCTCCTCCTACCACTGAAGTTGCTGGAGCTGTGGTTTTCACTGTAAAATTGGCATTTACATGTTTGAATGTTGATCCACAATCCCGGCCAACGATGAAATATGTGTCTCAACAGCTATTATCTCACAAGCCATTTTCTATTGAGTCATTTGGCGCATTTACATTGGGAGAAGTATTGCATGGAGGAGGAGTAATCAAGTAAATGCAAGCTCACCTATCTTGATATAGAAATCCAATATGTGCTTAATATGTCATATATAATTTCAATAATTTTTTTTTTCTTCTTCTTCTTCTTGTATTTTAATAACCAACGTTTTGATGAAGATGAAGTTATATGCTTAGTGGATCTAAGATCTTGTTGTTTTCATTATAATTTTGCATACTACTTCAAAAGGAGTTTTTTTATATTCATTCTTTTTTTTTTAGTTTATTTTTAACATAATGTTTATTCCTGTAATAGAATTCTTTTTGACCTAGTTTAGTTTTTCTATTTCTCCACTTTGTGTTGGACTTTGGGGGTTGCCGATTGATAGGGAGAGAAAATTTTCTTTGCCAGCTATCTCTTTAATTTGCATTTTTTTTTCTTTTTTGTAAATCTTTTTGATTTGGGTATTTCTTGGACGCCCATTCAAATTCTTAAACTAGTCATTTTTCAAATTCTTAAACTAGTCATTTTAGTTTTGATTTCTTTAACGGTTTATAACTTTATTGATGGCTATGCCAAAGGTGGAGTTTTAAATTATTTTTCTGATCATGGTTTTCGTTTGGACTTATGTAGTAAAAATATATTTCAAAATAAGTTTAAGCCTATCATTGTGTTACAAACAAATATTAATGATATTTAATAATATAAACTGTACTAACATTTGATGTAAATTACTTATAGAATTGAAGAACTATGATTAGAAATACAAATAGGGCTAAGTGCCACCGGTCACTATCCTTAAGATTAATTCACCCCTTATGCTTATGCTGTGCAAAGAGTTCCCGTAAGATTAATCCCCAAGATAAAATAGCCTCGCAAAATTGAAGCTTCTTCCACTTAGGTTGCACTCCAAGAAGTGGTCTTCGTCAGAATCCCGACGGCTACAATTAACATTCAAAGAAAATAGGATGTTTCTGATAATTTTAAAACAAAATAAGGTTGGAGAGAGAGAGAGAGAGAGAGAAAGAGAGAGAGAGATAAAGTTCTATTCGAACTGAAATTGTAACCTTAAGCCTTAGGACTGTTTTCTTATTTGTAGAAAACGAAATCCCAAATTAATGGATATGATGGAGAGTTGTATCCATCCGACAGGTTACAAATGAATGGGTGCATTATTTGAATAATTTGAATAGACAGTTTAGATTTAATCTTCCCAACGATCATAAAGATCAATGGTTCAGATTAAATCTCCTAGAGTTTGTATGGGTACAAACGTACCCATTCAAATACGTCATACCTCTACGTATTCAAATACATAGAGACATATGCATTAAAAAAAAAAATAAACCAGCTAATAGACCCGCACCTGCACCCGCACCCACACCCCGCCCCACCTGGCACGGCATGGCTCAGCTCAACTAGCGGGCACGTGTGTGAAAAGCACCCCGGACCCCCCGAACCCTTCCCTCTAGAGACATCCTTTCATTCAAGGGCTCAAGATGTTATAGGTCATGTATATATATATATATATATATATATATATATATATATATATATATATATATATATATATATATATATATATATATCCTTAATCTTACCTCCCTAAGCAATGTGGGACTAAAAGAAGTCCTACAAGCTAAGCCAACCAAAAACCCAAGTGGGAAAATTTCCCTCCAAAACCAAAAACCAAAAAGGTAAGTCAAAATTTTTGAAACTTTTAGTTTTTTAAATTTAAAAAATCTAATAATTTCCCCATAAGATTCGAAATTTTGGAAAATTCAGAATAGAGTGTTAATCGTATGAGAATGTGTAAGAAACGTCATCGCAGATGTCTATTAGACTTGAATCTACACTAGGTCTGATACATCACACTACAGAGTATGGGTGAAGCCACGCTTCTTAAACCTTTCCTCAGTGGTGTAGCCGACTGACATACCAACAATCCCTCTCAATCCGACCCTCGAATAATTCCTTTCGTAAAAGGTGGACATTTTTCTCTGGCCTTGTCCCTATCTCAGATTCATAGATGTTTAGAGAGTTCACCCTTAAAACTCTAATCAAAGGTGGCCCCACCTCTTACATCTACTTAGGTCAACCTATAGTGTGCACCACAGTTAACACACCCCCATATTCTAGTAGGCTACTTGGCTTGATTAAGAGTTCTATGACTCATCTCTCTATTCATTGTGGTGAATATTACCTTCCCATCTAACCAGAATGAACGAATTCTGGTAATACTAATCAAGTCATCCAGTGATTTTGTTCTTACTAGGGGTGCAAGTTTTACCCTGACAACCCGAACCCGCCCAGGCCCCCCCTGAACCCTGGCAGGGTTGAACCCGGCCCGAACCCTGACAGGGCTGGGTTAGGGTTTAATTTTGTACCAACCCTGGCAGGGTTGGGCTGGGTTAGGGTTGACCCCCTGGGTTAAACCCGACCCTGTATATATTTGAAAATATTTATATACATATGTATTTATTTGAATATATATATATATATATATATATATATATATATATATATATATATATATATATATATATATATATATATATATATATATATATATATTATATATAAAATTATATACCTAAAGCTAAACCTAAGTTACCCTAAATTATAAACTGAAAATCTTACGGTTTCAGAGGCTTTTCATTTTCTCTCGATCTCTCTCTCTCAAGAAGACGAAACCCTAAGAAGTAAGAAGACGGCAGCACCTTCATCTGATCATCTCTTCTCTTCTTCATCTCTCTCTCTCTCAAAGACTCAAACAAAGCCCTAAGAGTTTACGGCTAAGAGTAGACGGCGGTAGACAGCGGCGCCTTCATCTCTTCTCTTCTTCACCTCTTCTCTCAATCTCCCTCTCTCAAACGAAACCCTAAGAGGGAATGGTGCTGAAGAAGAAGCTGAATGGAAGTTTAAAGGGGAGACCAAGAAGGAGAAATAGTTGGTAATTTATTGTAAATTCCTAGTGTACTCCGCAATTATCTGATTCAAGTGAATGTTGCTTAGGCCCTCTATGTTTTGTTGTAAAATTTTCCCTGATAATGATATTTAACATGAAATTTTACTCTTATTTTTTTTTAATGTCACTATTTGTTCTTTACGTTACAACAAATAGCAAAAATCATATTAGAAGAATATTTTCCTTTTCAATATATTTACGTGGAGACAAATGGAGCTTTAATGCTATGTGTTTCATAATTTCAGAAGCTTGATATGTGTAGCCTCAGTTGAGTTATGTTCATATATTTTCATGACTTCTGTTAATATCCAGGTGGGAGAGAAGGGGCAAGTGAAACCAGCTAATTTCTTGGATTCACATGAAAAGTTTCTTCTTGGGGTTGCTACAAAAGGAGGTAGTATTATATTATTAGGGTGAAATTTTTTTTAACAAGAGTTCCATGTCTACAACAGATTTTGTGATGTTCTCATCTAATTCCATTTGCCTCTCCGTTTTCAATGCTGGAGTTCAGTTGTCAAGTTATTCAATGTTGTAAGTTGGTATCTTATATATTTTTTTTCCCAACTTTCTACTCTCCTCTCTAAAAGAAGATTGTGTTTTCTTTTCTGGAGTCTATTGACCATATTTTACTCAATTGGCTAATGTACTTATTTGGGGGATGCTATACAGGTCAACAAGGCACAAAATGCTCAGAAAGGATTAAATCCTTCAAGGTTTAAAGATGCTAAAGGTATGCTAAATCGCAAATTTGAATGGAAAGTAGAGGATTAAACTCATATTGTTTGTTTATGTCGTTATTGAACGATAAAACTCAAAAATGTGATCATCATGGTCCCATTTGATAACGTTTTTGCTCTCAGAAAGTAGTTTCGAACCAAAAAAATTTTCCTGTTCATGCTCATAGATAGTACATGGAGTAAATTGACGTTTGGTAACATGGCGAAAAAAGTGATTCCGGAACAGAAATAAAAAGCAAAATGGTGTTTAATATTCATCTATTTTTATTAAAATACCATTTTCACATATATTTACAAAAAATCCATTACCTATAACATAGAACCACTAGACCAATAATAGTGACATAATTACAAAAATGCCACTGTAACATCTTACTAATATGACTACATGAAATGTTTGTCATTTTCCTTCATGCCATAATAATTTGTAAAATGAGACATAAGAAAATTCAATGATTGACTACTGTTTTCACTCACACTCTTGTTGTGAAAGTAGATGAAAAGAAAATGTTTCATATGTAGCTAATACCTTATATGCTACTAAGAATTCATCACATTACTTTACCTTCACATGGTAAAAATTGTCAAGCTATGCTTAAAAGTAATCATTTCTTGATTACTTTTAATTTGGGATTCTGATTCATGAGCACTCATCTCTCCATGTGAGATTTTGATTTTTCATTCTCTTCATTTAAAAAGCTATTGCTTGACCTTATGGATTCCCTTTACATTTTTCATGTTTGATATTTTTTACAGATGTCAAAGATGGATCAAAATCAGCCAAGCTCAAGTCAAAATCAGCCACCAAGCTCAAATCAAAATCAGCCAAGTTCAAATCAAAATCAGCCAAGCTCTTCACCAGGTTCTAATGCTAGTTCTGAGGTATCATCTAAACTACCACAACTACCACCATTAAGTGTTTGGAATCATTTTACTAAGGTTATACCTGCTGATGGTTAAAGACCTAGAAGATGTAATTGCAAATATTGCAATAAAGAATTTGGATGTGCTAGTGAGCATGGCACAGGTACACTGAAACGTCATTTGGGCAAATGTTGACAATATCCAAAGAGTAAAACTGATAAGAAACAAAAAAACCTTGGCTATTTCAGCTAATGAAAATGATGGTAAAACCACCAACAGTATCTCATCAGCTTGGAAATTTGACCAAGAATTTATCCGAAAGGAAGTTGCCCGTATGATTATTATGGAAGAATTGCCTTTTAAGTTCGTAGAGAAGGAGGGTTTTAAAAGAGTAATGAAGGCAGCGCAACCTAGGTTTAATCTTGTGTCACGTATCACTGTGACAAAAGATTATTTTGCATATTATGTGGAGGAGAAAAAAAAAACTGAAATGTCTTTTTAAAAGATGTAATTACCGTGTTTGCCTAACTACTGATATGTGGACTTCAAACCAGAATGTTGGTTATATGTGTCTTACAACACATTACATTGATAAATATTGGAATCTACAAAAGAGGATAATTAATTTTTGTGAAGTCCCAACACCACATAGTGGTGAAATTATCAATAATGTTTTGGAATCATGCCTGTTAGATTGGGGTCTAGAGAAACTATTTACTATTACTGTAGATAATGCATCTAATAATGATGTGGCAGTTCGATTGTTAAAAAGGAGGTTTACCAAGAAAAATGGGTTATTGTTAGATGGTGAATTCTTTCATGTGAGATGTTGGGTTCATATTTTAAATTTGATTGTTAAGGAAGGCTACAAAGGTTGGGGATTGCATTGATAAAATCCGTTTTGTAGTGAAATATGTTAAAGGTTCACCTGCAAGGTTACAACAAATTAAGGTGTGTTGTGAGCATGAAAAAATTCAATGTAAGAAAAACTTGTGTCTAGATGTCTCTACTCGTTGGAATTCTATATTTTTTATGTTACAAACTGTTTTATAGTTTCAAAAGGCTTTTGAATGCCTAGAAGATATGGACATGAACTTCAAAATGGATTGCAAGGATATGATCCTTAGTAAAGAAGATTGGAAGAAAACAAAGATTTTTTGTGATTTCTTAGCAAATTTTTACACTGCCACCACACATTTGTCTAGGTCTCTTTATATCACATCTAGTTTATATTTACAAGAAGTTTATGGAATTGAATCAACATTGTTAGATTGGTCAAGAAGTCAAGATTCCATTTGTCGTGATATGGCATTGGCCATGCTGGAAAAGTTTAGAAAGAATTGGGATTGTGCAGATAGAGTTAATATCTTCTTGGTAATTGCATCTATTCTTGATCCTCGTCGCAAATTGAACTTTGTGAGGTTTTGCTATTCAGACTTGTATTCTACATCTGAGGTTAAAGGGAAAATTGCAAATGTGTTAGATGTCATAGACCGCCTATTAAAGCATTATCAGATGCATGAGTTATCTCATAGCGTAGTGGATGCTGTTCCAACTGAAACATCTGATATAGATAATGTTGTCGGGTCTACTAAGGGTTTTAACAAATTCCTTATGCAAAATCAGACTTCATCATTTGGATCAGAGTTAGATCGTTATCTTTTGAAAGGTCTTGTCAGTAATTCTTTTGATTTCAACTTATTGAATTAGTGGAAGATGAATAGCTCAAGATTTGTCATTCTCAGTACGATGGCTCGAGATATTTTACCAATTTCCGTCCCAATTGTTGCTTCAGAATCTGCTTTTAACACTGGTGGTCGGATTCTTGATCAGTTTCGTAGCTCATTGACACCAAAATTAGTAGAGTCTTTGGTGTGTTCACAGGATTGGCTACAAAATGAACCACCACTTAGTAATGAAGAAAATCTAGACGACATCTGTGAGGTGGAAGCAGGTAAAAAACTCAATGACAACTATTAATAATTACATGCATTGTGAAATGGATTGTATTTACTGATTTTTATTGCATTAATTATATTTTCAGATTTGCTTAAGGAGAGTGGTGACAATGATGTTTTAAGTTTTGAGTCATTTGACAGTTTGACCTAAAGTTTGGTATTGTATGTTTGGACTTTGGAGAATTAGAGTTGATTTTGTAATGAGTTTGTATGTAATTGTCATCTTACCATTTAACTTATTTCTTTTTTACTTTTATGTCATTGATATGATAGTTCTTACTTCTAATGATATTTTTTTCTTTCATTTTTTTGTAAAAAATATGAACTAGAGGAGGACCGAGGATAGGAGTTTTGGAAGGCCAAATTGTAGATCATGATCGTCATTTTTTTTTCTCATTTATCAGATCTTATGTTAAACACTTAAACTGGTTATGATTTGTATTTGTTCTATTTATCAAATTTGATTGTTAAACACTAAAAACTGATTTGGTTTGCATTTGTTAGTTTTTAAGAGAATGTTAGGTTGATTGTGTTTGTCATATGTTTAAAGTTATAATTGATATTTAGGATCAAGCAGGGGCAATATTAGGGTCAATCTGACCCTGAATCAGGGTTAATCAGGGTTAACCGGACCCAACCCGGCCCTGTCAGGGTCAATCAGGGCAGGTTAGGGTTAGGCCCAACCCTGTCAAGGTTAGGGTTAGGGTTGTATTTTTTTTTAACCCTGGCAGGGTTGGACAGGGTTAGGGTTTAGCTTAAATAGTCAGGGTTGGGGTTAGGGTTTTGAAAAACCTGGCCCAACCCGGCCTAGTTGCAGCCCTAGTTCTTACCCATTGAACCTAATTCCAAGGACTTCCTCTCACATAGGTTGGGTATCTGTCACATGACTTATGTCACGGGTTTTAGGCTCATTCCTATAGATGTATCATGTATTATTTTGGTGGTCTGAGGCTCTGTAAACTTATTTGTTATATTCATTTTTGACTTAACAAAGTTGATAGCTATCATTCCTTCACTAACATATTGCCTTACTAAGTTGTGTCTTAGTCGAATATGTCTCCTTTTTCTATTATATACATTGCTTTTTACCTTAGCAATAACAACTTGACTATCACAATATAGTGATATGGGTAGAACCGGCTTAGGCCATAATGGAATTTCTATCATCAAGTTTTTAAGCCATTCGGCTTTTGATCCAACTTTCTCTAAAGCTATAAATTCTATCTCCATGGTAGAACTTGTACCATAGGTTTGTTTAATCAATTTCTAATAAATCGTTCCACCTCCCAAAGTGAAAACATATCCACTTGTAGCCTAGGATTCTTCTATGTCAGAAATCCAATTGGCGTCATTGTATCCTTCTAATACTGTCGGCTTTCCACTATAGTATATCCCATAGTTTATTATTTTTTTTAAGCATCTTAACAGCCTTACTAAAACTTCCCAATGCCTTTTTCTAGGGTTATAAGTATGTTGACTCAAATTTTTCAACTACTAGAGCAATATCCGATCTTATAAAATTCATCAAATAAGAAACTGAACCAATGATTTGAGAATACTCCTTTTGGGAGACTGGTTCACTTGGGTGTTTTATAAAATAACTACTAGACATCAAAGGTGTCTTAACAGATATGTACTTAAAATAATCATATTTTTTTAGTAGGCTTTTCACATAATGTGCTTGAGCTAATATTATCTCATCACCTTTTCTGATGATCTTGATTCTAAGAATTACATCAGCTTCTCCCATGTCTTTTGTATCAAATTTAGACATGAGAAACTTCTTTGTTGTTCTACGTACTTTGTTAAAAATAGATCCCATAATTAACATGTCATCAACATATAATATAATAAATGTACTTTTTTCATTTAAAAATTTGCTACATACACACCTTTAAAAATTGTTAATAACAAAACCATTTGATACCAAAACACTATCTAATTTCTTATGCCATTGTTTTGGTGTTTGTTTTAAACCATATAATGACTTAATTAATTTACACACTTTGTGTTCATGTTTCGATGTGATACAATCCTTAGGTTGTCTGATATAAATTTTTTCTTTTAAGTTACAATTAAGGAAAGTAGTTTTAATATCCATTTGATGAATAATAAATTTATAGATGGGGGCAATAGCAAACATAATTCTTATCATAGTAATCTTAGCAATAAGTGAGAAAGTATCAAAAAAGTCTATATTTTATTTTTATCTAAGACCTTTAACTACCAATCTTGCTTTAAATTTATCAAGAGAACCATCAGGTTTAAGTTTTTTTTTTTTTTAAATCTACTTTATATCCAAAGACTTTGTACCAGGTGGAGGATTTACCAATTCTCAAGTATGATTCTGTATAATAGAATCCAACTCACTTTTTATAGCTTCTTTCTAAAACACAGCATCAGGAGATGTTATAGCCTCCTGATATATCAATGGATCTCTTTTAATAAAGTAAACAAGCATATCATTCCCAAAATTAGTAAGTTTTTTTTTTGTCTTTTACTTTTTCTTATTTGATCATCCTCTTTCAAATCTAGCACATTAATATTATGTCCATTACTATGAGCATTCATGTAATGATCTTTTGAAGTGATATTATTAGAAGAATCTTTATTATTAAATTGATCTTTAATCATAGAAAACATATGTTCAAAAAATTTTATATCTCTTGACTCAATTATAGTATTTGCATCATACATATTTTCAGTAGATTTTAAATCAAAAATCTATATGTATCACTATATTATGCATATCCAATGAAAATACAATCACAAGTTTTTGAGCTTTGTTTTTTTTTTTCTTAGGTTCTGGAATAGAGATATTTGCTAAACAATCCCAAATTTTTAAATGATTAAATGAAGATTTTTTCCATGGCATAATTCGAAAGGTATTAAAACAAATTTTTTAAGAGGTATTTTGTTTATAATATAATAAACAGAAAGTATTGCTTCCCCCCACATGTTTAAGGATAAACCAGAACTTATTAAGAAGCAATTCATCATTTCCTTTAAAGTCTTTTTTTTTTCTTTCTATAATTCCATTAGATTCAGGTTGATAAGGTGTGATAGTTTCACGTATAATATCATTTTCTTCACAAAATTTACTTAAGCTTTAAGTTCCATATTCAGTTCCCTTATCTATTCTTAATCTTTTGATTATTTTTCCTAATTGATTTTTCACTTCTTGTTTGTATGCTTTAAATGCATTTTCTGCTTCATCTTTTGTTCTCAAAAGATAAATTTGGTGCATCTAGAATAATCATCAATAAATGTTATATAATATTTTTTTACCACCCCTTGACTCATGAGACCTAAAATCAGCAAGGTCACTATGAATATGATCTAAAATATCACTTTGTCTTTTAATCGATTTATGAGTTTTTTAGTTATTTTCACCACTACACAAATACGACACTTATGAGGTAGAGATTCTGGATTTCCTTTAACAAATCCTAATTTTGAAAGTCTTTTAATGTATAGTGTGTTTCAGTGTCCTAATCTACCATGCCAGAAATCAAAAGACTCAATCAAATAAAGAGAAGAAACATTTTTATTCATTACATTGTTAACACTTAATACAAAAAGACCATTGGTCATATACCTTTTTTCAAAAAAACATCCCCTTTTACTAGAATTACCTTATCAATTTCAAAGATTAATCTCATTCATGCCTTGTTGAGGAGAGAGCTTGACATCAGATTTAGATGAATTTCTGAAACATATAAAACATCGTTCAACATAAGAGTCTTTCCCAAAGTCAATTTCAGAAGTATTTGTCCTTTGCCCACGACTTGAAATGTTTGAGAATTTTCCATATATACAAGATCACCATCAAAATCACCATCACTAACCGTTGAATATCTCATAAATAAATTTCGGTCAGCCCATATGTGCCTTGTTGCACCAGTATCAACAATCCATTCTTTTGGTTTCGCCACAAGATGCACTTCAATCATCACCGTCGTAAACTGATTTTCTTCAGTAAGATTCACTTTAGTTTTGCCATTACCCTTGTTGTCACCACCCTTATTCTTTTTGTAAAGTCGGCATTCTTTCTTGAAATGACCAGTCTTCCCGCAAAAGAAACATGTGTCTTTCGATTTCTTAAACTTATTGTCCTTCTTCATGTGATGCTACTTCTTTGGTTGGTCTCTTTCTCGTTTCTTAAACTATTCACCTTTCCCAGACTCTACAAGGTTTGCCTTGGATTTGAACTCTTTAGCTTTTTCTACCTTGTCTTTCTCTCCGTTCTTCTCTTCAATCTTGACTCAGACAATGATTTGAGCAAGTATTCAGTCCTTGGTTTTATGTTTTATATGAGATTTAAAGTCATTCCATGAAGAAGATAGTGTTTTAAAGAGAGCCCCAACCACAAATGTCTCAAGTAAATTAATCCCTTCCTTAATCAGATTACCAACCAATACTTAGAACAGGTCGATTTGCATGGAGATGTTCATATCATCTTTCATTTTAAAATTTAAAAAATTTACAGTTTCATACTTCTTACTACCTGCATCATCCAATGAATATTTTTTTCTCTAGTGCATTCTAGATAGTAGAAGTATATTCATAAGATGCATACACATTGTAAAGATCATTAGACAGTGAATTCAGAATCATGTTCTTGCATTGATAATCAGCCTCTATCCATGCCACCCGTTTGGTTTTCAAAACAAGATCATCATCCTCAATCGATATGGGTTCAGACAGAGCAAACACCACTCCTAGTTGAGCCAATGCAAACTTCATCATTTGTTTTCACCTCTTAAAATTTGACCCATTGAACGTTTCAATTTTGTCAAACTCAGTCAAAAGGAGTAATTTTTCCATTGAAGGAACAAAAAAAAAAGAAGTCAAACTAGATTCAACAACCATGATCCTCAGTCTTAAACTTTGAATTAATCTTAAGAGATATAGTAAAAATATATTTCAGAATAAGTTTAAGACTGTCACAGTATTATAAAACAAATATTAATGATATTTAATAATATAAATTATACTAACATTTAATGTAAATTACTCACAGAATTAAAGAACTATGATTAGAAATACAAATAGGGCTGAGTCGTGCCACCGGTCACTATTCTTAAGATTAATTCACTCCTTATGTGCAAAGAGTTCCCGTGAGATTAATCCCCAAGATAAAACAGCCCCGCAAAATTGAAGCTTCTTCCACTTAGGTTGCACTCCAAGAAGTAGTCTTCGTTAAAATCCTGACGGCTACAATTAACACTCAAAGAAAATAGGATGTTTCTGATAATTTTAAGACAGAATATGGTTGGAGAGAGAGAGAGAGACAGAGAGAGAGAAAGAGAGAGAGTTCTATTCGAATTGAAATTGTAACCTTAAGCCTTAGGACTATTTTCCTATTCGTAGAAAACGAAATCTCAAATCAATAGGTACGATGGAGAATTCCATCCGATGGGTTGCAAATGAATGGGTGCATTATTTGAATAATTTGAATAAATGGTCTAGATTTAATCTTCCCAACGATCATAAAGATCAATAGTTCAGATTAAATCTCCTAAAGTTTGTATAGGTACAAGCGTACACGTTCAAATATGTTATACCTCTACATATTCAAATATGTAGAAACATATCCATTAAAAATAAAGAGACCCATGATCTAGAATATCTCACTCTCAAAATGATACAAAGCCACCCAACCTCCATTGTGTTTGAAATTTCCATAATACCTCTTCTTTTATCCAACCACCAACTAAATTAAGACCATTTTTGAAAACCGCTCTATCTTTTATATGGTGCATGAAATTATTTTTGAAGCAACAGAAAATTTTGAGAGTGTATCAATGGCTCAAGTTGTACCATAGAGAAACTTTAGAAACTTTATGGAATCTGCTCAAATGCACGACCTGAATGTGTTGGGTTGGATGAAGGTTATTTAAGTGCCATATGAGTTTACTAATTAAAACTTAAATACAAATTTCTGCTCGTTAATTAGGAAACTCAATTTGTACTGGGCTTACTTTTGATTAAATACAAATTTTATTTTTTCAAGTTTGGAGAGCTTATGTAGTTTTTATGCTTTAGTCTTGGAAATTTTTTTTTCTATACTACATCTATTTTGCGAATAATTTTTTTTTTTTGCTAGAAGCAAGGATTATATTAAAGAAAAAATAGAAAGAATAAAAAATACACAAACACCCTATAGATGTAAAATCTTCACCTTCGGTATTGCTATCAACAGAAGCCACCTGGGGTGACTATTGAAATCTAAATCTAGGCCTCTGAAAACATCCTCCACAACCTCTGAATTTATGTGACTATTTACTTATAACTTGATATTTAATGTGATTCTTATTTTGGCATGTCTAGGAACATTTTAACTCTGAATTTGGAACCAAAAGGACTAGTTTAGAGGCTAAGTAATGTTCCCATCATCTACTGTAAAAAAAAAAATAAATACCACTTGAAAGAAGTAATTAGATTTTTACCCAAAAAATAATAATTATTATTATTTGATTTTTCTACTTTGAGAAAAATGGGATAATTGAAACTATTTTTTCTGATAAAGATATAATATAAGAAGCCTATTTTGTCCAATGTTGATAAAATAAGGGGAAGGACCTAGAAACCACAATACATAGCGGGAAGGATCTTTTTTTCTTTTATGTGTATTGACATCTTCTACACCAAGCAACAAAGTGCATGGGATGAAAGGACTCATGATTGGGTGGTAGGGATCTTAAAGCCACCTATGTGTACTGACATCTTCTACACCAAGCCACCGGATGCATGAAATAAAATGCCTCATGATTGATATATGGGGATATAGATGATTAGCAAAATATGGGGATATAGATGATTAGCAAAAAGAGTGTGTTAGACATGACAGAAAGTGTGAGACTGTGTATTACCATAGTGTTTATATCATTTTACTAGATATAGTTTTTACCCAAATTTTTTCTACTATACATAGTTGAGGATCTTTTCCCTCCTGTTTGTTCCTTCCTTTTTCTTTTTGTCTATGTTTTTTTATACTAAAATTTTTTTTCCCTATGTTATTGTAGAAAGAGTGTAGCATGGTTTACAAAGATTTCACCTACACAAAGTATATATATATATATATATAAATTTTTTTTTCTTATTAACACTTGGTTTGCATCAATGCTTAATTAACACTGGCCTTGGTGTTCCTGGCAAACCCTCACCTATTTACTAAGTTTACCATCCTACCTCCAATTTACAAGTTACTCATATTATCCTCTACTTTCGGCCTTAATATACTTCTACTTTCAACGCCCCCAATCCCTGGCCCCCTAAAAGGAATTGGTGTCAAGAAGCAAGACCCATAATAAAAGGATTGAATTTTCGTTCTCTTCACCCACAATTTATGACATTTGGATGGGATTCCAATCTAGATCAATGCCAAGGATATTTCAAAGCTTCGTATAATGAGGGAGTAATAATAGGGGAACTTTTACGTCTCTCTTGAGCTTTAATTTAGTGCCACATTGGTAGGGGGCCTTGGTCATGGGATAAAATTTCGACTTGGCCATTAGAATATCAAAGCTATAGTTGAAAAGAATGGGAACATCTTTGTGTTGGTCATTTGTTGTCATTGCTAGCAACTTGGTAACTTTGCTGAGATGGTGGAGCGGCTCAATCAGGAAGAGAGAGATTGGCAATGCAGAGTAGCTGAAATTATGAAGGAAAGAGAAAATGATGAGAGAGAGCATCAATGCAAGTGGCAGAGTTGAGCCAGCAGTGTGGACGTGTCCTCTACAGCCCGAGCAGTGGCTTGGGAGTGTTCCAATGTGTTCGCAAGAACGCTGTCAACGTTTACTGGGTCAGACACTCAGTTGACTAGGTAGTTGAAGCCTACGGCATTCGATCAAGCTCTACATGAGTTATGCAAAGTTTAAGCCACACCAAGGTGATTGAGAGTGTGTGGGAGTCCCGATGAACATTTATGGAAAGTTTTGGGTCTAGATTCCAAGGTCCATTTTGAAGTTTTGAATTTGAGGCTGATTTTGGTGAATCCCATAGCAGTTTCTAGAGAAGCATCATACTAAAGAGATGCAGATCGTCAAGTTAGTTTCGCAATGGAATTCAAATTACTCAATTCCAATGTCAGATGAGAGAAATATCATGATT
The DNA here is from genome assembly GCA_028583415.1 of Protea cynaroides. Lineage (NCBI taxonomy): Eukaryota > Viridiplantae > Streptophyta > Magnoliopsida > Proteales > Proteaceae > Protea > Protea cynaroides. The sequence goes on along the minus strand of CM053276.1, from coordinate 27,673,213 downwards.
TCCATCGAAGTGCGCGAAATGATAAAAGAATCTGTGCCCACGGGTAATTAACGGGCGTGCAATGGTTTACGTCATAAAACCCATAAGTCGGAAGGGCGAAATTGAAATTATTAGGATTTGAAGGGCTCCATTTTAATTATCTTAAGTTCGTTTTAAAGCCTGTTCGAAAGGTCACGGGTAAGCCGAGTGATCGAGATGTCAATCTGACAGCTCAATAATTGGCTGGCTACGGTGTAGAGCTGTGGTCGGACCGAGATTCTTGTGTGTTGGTCATAATTAACTATTACAATTTAATAAAATGGTCCGCGATGTTTCAAGCATCCTATGTGATTCAATGTGATAAGTGTATGGTGCAGTGGTGGGGCGGATCCCTATCTTACAATCAAAATCAATCCCAATCTAGTGCACTTGAGCACTGAAAAGATTCTGTTTTGAATTATTTGAAAAGCCGATCTTGTTTTGAGCATATCTTGCTCATTTGGAGTCCAAATAGGACAGTTCGAATTGCTGCATTCTTGTTTTTTTATTGCTTTAAACAGTGAGAATGATTTGGAGGATGAAGGAAAAGAAAAAAAATCTGGTTTTTTGAAAGGTTTGTATTGCTTCCATCTCTTTCACCTACCTTTCGTGGATGTATTGGGACTTCATTGAGGAGTATTGAAGAGCCGGAATGGCTGTGAGCCATTAATGGAAATAGGGACTTCTCCTTCCATGAAGGAGAAGATTCCCTTTTCTTGGAGGAAAGTCCTTGGGAGAGTGTATTTGTTATTGTTTGATAGATTTACTTAGTTTACCTATACTACATGGGAGTGTTGAGGCTATGTCGAAGAGAAGAGAGTCTTCTCGAAAGGATGTTACTATTTTAATGAAGAGGAGAGTGAGTAATAGTCATCAATGAAGGAGGTGTGCGCTTGATTTGTAGAAGGAGAGTGAAAGAACACCAGAGAGCCTCATTGTGACTGTTTCCACCTGAAGACTAAAGTTTATCGCTATGTAAGAGAAAATGAAGATTCCAGTGGGCTTCAGAGTTGTGCTAGTTTTCACAGAGACAGCTAGAAGGCTTTTTAGAGTATTAGGAAATACCACACAAGGATTATAAGATTCCTAACCTTATATGAGTTGCATTGTTTAATTCGTGTATTCAATGTATGCTAGTTGAGGTGTATATTGTTGAATGCCTCGCTAGTGGGAAAAATTTGTAAGGCGATTATAAGCATATAAAAATTAGTACTGTAAGCTTCCCATGGGTACAGCTTAAGCTTGGGGTGTTCAATAGATAGTAGACACTTGTAGTTGCATCTACTTGTATTATAGTTACATTGATGCCCTCCTAGTTTTATGCTGGATAAACTGACATTGATTGCCCTTGCCTTTGAACTGAGGTGGAATATTGCATCTGCTTGAACTTTCTACGTTGGACTTTTAAATTGAAGTTATGGCCCAGAAAAGAACGTGAACATCTTCTTCTCTCACAAGTGCTAGTGTAATTAGTTTGTTGGTCAGGGGATAGCGTTTGGACATTGGTATTGGAGTCTTGAAAGATATGGCTGAGAAAAGCAGGCAAAATCTTCATTTCTCATTATGGGATAAGGTCTGGACATTATCACTATTGGGATTTATTTTGATTGGGTTTGGAATGTTTTCTTGAAATGTACTCTAGGTTAAAATCGCATTTTGAAAAGAAGAATACAAACAGTGTTTGATATGTATTCTCTTTCTTGGATCAAGGAATGTGTTCTTTAACAGAACTCATTTTAAACTTAGAATGAAAATGTCATGCTCTTTAATCTATTCTCATTTTACAATTTATAGAATATATTCTAAGAATACACACCAACCGCAACCTTAGTGTGTGATAGTACTTTGTATTGATTCATTCACTCAATCTGGATTGACAATCCTCTTCCCCTCTGATTTGTTTCTCAATGCGAATGAACGAGAATTTTGCTTAGTACCCGGAGTAGGCCCGGCCTGGCCCTGGCCAGCTTTTCTGTACAATATCATATCTTCCACACTTCATGTTTTCTCTCTATCTTCACCAGACCCAATGGTTGGATGACATGTCAGTCCATCCTGCAGGTATGAAAAAAAAAAAAAAAAATTCTCTTTTTTGGGTTCGATCTCTGTTAAGATCCTTAAAAAGGATCCTCGTGTTAGATTAATAGTATACTGTAATTCACAAAAGCACACATTATATATTCTCCAAAAATCCCTCAACTTCAGTGGTTTACTAATTACATTGGTTCTGGAGTCCAATGTCAAAGAAAATAAATGCAGCTACGATCATTTTTTCACTTCCTTCTGACTTGGTGAAGACAACTTGGAAGGCACACATTAATTCATATCCTTTAAATGTACATACAACAAAAAACTATTCTCTTCTTCCTTATCTACCTTCCAAGAATACCTCGCACCCACCGAATGGAGCATAAACCCCAAAATATTAGTTTCTGTTCTCCAATTGCCTTGATAAGGATCCTAATTTTCTTCTCCCTTTCAATCTCATCCTCATTACTAACTTTCTTGTTACTTGTCTTGTTGCTCATTATTTCACACATTGGTAGGATTCCTTAATCATCTGATAGAGATTGGTCTTGGCCATTGGAGTCTTGTTATAGCCCATTATAACTGAGGCAACATTAAATGTGAAAATATAATAGACATACCATTAGTATAAGGATCTATCCCCATCATTGCTTTCCAACCTTGAACATTATGTAGTGCAGCTGCTTTCCAACGAATGCTGCAAGATATCCAATAGGAGAGAAGAGTTCATATGCGTATACTTGTTTCCCATAAGAGAGCTCACCAGGTAGTTCTTAGTTTTTAAAAATAAACTTAGCACGCATAGGACCCTAATCCCAAACTTTAAGTATAAACTAACTTCTTCTCCTTCCATCAAGGAGATGTGTTAGCCACAGATTGCCACATGTTACTGTTCGAATCCTGTATTAACAATCTAACATGATTAAGGAGAAGAGTGCATATGGAAAGTGGTGAGGTGGTATGTGGGTCACCCCACTCACATTCTCTCACTTGACCCATATTATCATTTAATTGGCAATCACTTCTTGATTGTTAACATGATATTGATGAACTTGATATGACACTGGGGGGGGATGAATCAGTGTCTGAAATTTTTTTCTAATTATTTCACTGCTTCCCAGAGCTGATGGAGACCTAATTTCTCACACACACACAAGCGCATACAAATCTACCTTACTACCACTCAGTGGTCAGGTCTACCAGATTTGCACACCCATCCTGCAAGTCATTCTACGCACTCCAGAATATACCAGAAAAATAAAACAATGAACACAGGGATATTACGTGGTTCACCAACACAGTGTGTGATGGCTAGTCTACGGAGTAATGCCCAACGGGCTCCATATTTACTCAACACTCAACTTTTAGTCTTTAACAAGATAAGGATATTAACTCTAGGTTTTCCCAGCATAAAACTGAGAGGGTGTAACAACGCCAAGATTTAGGCTACAACAGCCAGTGTTCAGCACCCACTGCACACACCACCCTTAACCCACACCCACGGGAAGCAAATAATAATTTTTTTAGGCTTATAATTATGTTTTACAATTTTTCCCCCACTAGCTAGGTATTCAACAATTTTCACCTACACTAGCATAAAATATATTGAAAGCAACAAATAGATAGGGAATTGAAAAACCTCACAACTACTTTCGAATGGCCAATAATCTCTTTGAAGCTTCATACTGCTCTCAGGTACTCTCCAACAGCCTTTAATGATGATAGAGATCAATTCATAGAGCACACCTTATCCACAGGCTTCCAATCCCTTTCACACAACTCATAATCACCATGAATATAAAAATAAAAGTTCTACTGACCTCTCAAAGGGATTTAGTACTCCATTGATGTACAGAGAAAAGGTAGTTGGTGATTGATCACTCCCATAGGGCATAAAACCCTAAAAAACCTTATGTCTGCCTTTAAAATGTTCTTTTAAATTTTTATCTGCATTTTTACGACTCCCAACACTGCTCAATGTATAGAGCATCTAAAAATATGAAAACTACAACTTGAACGGACCGATTTGGAGCTCGGATGAAGGAGTTATGACGGTTTAAAGTTCGGCCAACCACATAATTCCAAATAGAATCTTTTGAATCTTTACTGTGCACCCGTGCCACATAGAATCGTCACTTGCGCATGCGCTGTCAAGTTTCGATTGGCGCTCAAGGGATCTTTACAAATAGCCTTCGGATAAGCCTTTAAAAGACGGGAAGATCCGTGAGCCACTAGATCAGCACAAGTTGCGTCAGATCCTGTCAGCTTCAATATTGGCCGCAAGATCTGGATCTTGATCGCCGCTGTACCAGAAGCGCGCCACATGGAAACAAGGCACCGAGTCCGTGAAACGCGAAGCACCTCTTTAAACTGCCTCCATCCAACCAGAAGGCTCACGATGGAATCTAGACGGAACCGACGATATACACCTTAGCCCGCCTATTTGTAAACCGTCAGATCTGAATCTGACACGCGTGGCTCACTAGATGCCGTCCAAATGGTTTCTTTTTCAATTAAGGATGATTGCCGCGCCATCTTTTAGCTTTCGATAATTACAAAGAGGCCCCTGGAGTATATGAAAACTATACGGTTTTCCCTGTGTATACAAACTCATAGAGAATAGGGATTTTTGACCATTTTCGAGCAATCCGACGAGAATCGCGATATCTCCCTCATCTGAAGTCGGAATTGAGCGATTCAAGTTGCGTTGGGAACCTGACTCGACGCCCTATGTCTTTCCAATGCTAGATATCCATGAACCTACTGCGGGATCCACCAAAAATAGGCCTAAAGTTAAAACTCTATGAAACCTTAGAATTCACTCTATGAAACCTTGGAATTCGAATCCGAAACTTTGCGTGCATGCATGCCAAGTGCCGTGGGCTGCCGTGTTGGCATGTCACCTTGCCACCACACCTGTGAGTCTCACAGAATCACTGCCACATCAATAGAAACACTGTTACATCACCAGAAACATTGTTAGATCATGCAAACACTCTCTCTCTCTCATCAAACTCAGTGTAAAATCACATTCAACTTGGTGCAAGTCATTTGAAACACATGTAGAACACTGTAGAACACACATACGAGATTGCTCCAACTTTGCCACTGCATTGACACTCTCTCTCCTATACTGACACTCTCTCTCCTAATTTCTCTGATTGTATGCTCACAAACACTGTCACATCAACCAAGTTTCCAACAATGACAACACAAAGTCCAACAATCTCCCCCTTTGGAATTATTGGCAACTCACTTTGTACATGAGATCTTTCTCCCCCTTTGACAACAAATACAAAGGGACATGCCACATGGGAGTGCCCACCGCATCTTTCCAATCCTATGGGTAATAAAAATAATAAACCCTTATATCAACATATAAAAACATCACAGGACTCCCCCCGAGTCCAACATAAGAAGAGGAAGAATAACTAGCATATACCATTCAACATATAAATACCAAAGGACTCCCCTTAAGTCCATCATCGGGAGCAAAAAGGATATAACAAATACACACTGCTCCCCCTCACTCCAAGCACCTCACTGCTTGGTGAGCATGGTCATGCAGGAATCTTCAACACTCTCTGTCAGAGTGTATAAGTTTTTAAATGTTCTCTATCCTAAAGCCACAGTTTTGCCACTACCAAGTCTTCTGATCTCACATTCCTGATTGTTGAAGATTACTTCATGCCCTCTGTCACAAATCTGACTGATGCTATGAATATTGTGCTTGAGTCTTGACACATAAAACACATCATAGAGTTTCACATTTCCATTATTGATGCTGATAGAACCCTTTTCAGTTACCTTGGCCCCATCATTGTTTCCAAACTTCACTGTACCTCCCTCATATTGTTGAAGCTCCTGAAACATTTTCTTGTCACCAGTCATGTGACTAGAGCATCCACTGTCAAGTATCCAAGGAGACGGCTTGTCTTGTGTCTTGAGAGTTGTCTCGAAGCATACAACATCATTACTTTGTCCTTCTATAAAATCTGTAATGATTTTCTTTTTCCACACTTTTCTAACAACTGGTGGAATCTTCTTGTTCATTCTCTGCTTAGCTTTTCTTTGGCCACTTTCCCTTTGTTGTGTCACTTTTTGAGGTCTTCTACCTACCATTCTTTGTCGAGGTGGTGTGAATGAAAAAATAGTTCTGCACTCACTTGCAATACGCCCATAATTATGACAATTGTAGCACTCAACAAAATTTTCTTCAAGGGAAACAAATTGATTTCTGCTTTTAAATCTGACTTCTTTCATGTTGAATTTGCAAGTGGCTATCTTGTGTCCATAAGCATTTCATTTATAACAATATCCCTGAAAATAAGATTTTGACCTAGAAGTTATCATGTACCTCATCTGTCTCTGTGATGCACAGGGATAATTTCCTCTATAGAAGTTATTCTGCTCTACTCGTTTGCCTTGATTTGCATTGTTAGTCTGTGGAATAGGAAATTAATTTTCTTCTTGAACATAAACCGCAGGAGCTTTGCCCTTTCCACTCTCTTTCACAAAAGAGATGGAACATTTCCTCTTTGAGTTGGCACTATTGGAAGTCTCTCCCTGATCAAAACCAAGACCAAATTTAACATTGGAAGGTCTTTGAGAATTTATAATGCCATCTAGCTTACTGCTACTAGGGTGCACTGGAGTGTTACTTGGCTCATCAGGTTGAGTTATTTTTTTTCATCTCTCAAGCTCTTCTTTTTCATACTCAGTCACTTTTGCTTTTAACAGAATAAATTCCTTCTCAAGCTCTTTAAATTTACTCATCACAGGGGCTTGTATTTGAAGTTGAGCTCTCAAACCTGCATTCTTAGTCATTACTTTATAGTGGTCTTTAGATACCTGTCCAAGCTGAGTCTTGAGATTGTCAATAATTTTCTTGGACTCTACATCTTGAACTCTCAAGTCTTGAATTAACTGCTTTTGCCTTTTAATTTCTTTTGAGACAAATTTGTTGTTCTTTCGTTCCTTGTTAAGTTCCTTCATAGCTGCTTGAAGCTCTGCCTCAAAATTTATTTCACCTTCTTCATCACAGCTTGAGCTTGATTCTTCATTCTCATCTTCTTCAATGTTGTTTGAGGTAAATTCTTTATTTTTTTTCTCCTTCTGATCTTCAATGAAAACCATAAATAAAGCCTCACTAGGCTCACCTTCTGAAACATCATTTGAGTCATCATCTGAAGTATCACTATTCCTCTTGAAAAATAAAGCTTTTTCTTTTAGGCTTATTCTTTTTGAAGCTCTTGGCCTTGTAACTATCATTGCTGTCATCTTCATCATCACTATCAAATTTATTCCTCTTTGGATATTTTGCAGCAAAGTGTCTAACCTTACCATATTTGAAACACTTAAATGGGAGTTTATTCTTGTATCTTCATGTCCCTTTCTTAAATTTTCTAGTGAAGTGTATTGTGGCTTCATCTTCACTATCTTCCTCATCTGGTTTTTTAGAAATATTTAGCTTCTTCATGGCCTTGAAAGCTACTTGTTTATCAACATAGGTTTCTGGATCAACTCTCATCTCAAAAGCTGTCAAGGCTCCATGAATCTCATCAATAGTGACCTATTCCAAATCCTTGGTCTCTTCAAGAGCTGATACTTTTGACTCAAATTTGGGAGTAAGAGACCTCAAGATTTTTTGGCAAACAATATGTCCTTTTAGATCTTCATTAAGTCCTTTAATGGAATTAACCACTTCATTAACCCTGTTCATATATTGATCTATGGTCTCATCCTCATTCATCCTTAGGTTTTCAAACTGATCTCTGAATGTTTGTAGCTTGACAGTCTTGATCTTCTTATCTCCTTCATATATGTTGATCAGTCTATCCCAAACTTCCTTTGCTGTCTTGTAGTCCATGACTTTAACCAGTTCATTGTTTGTCAGTCCCCCGTGAATAGCATTAAGAGCATTTCTATTGTTTTCAAAAAATTTCTTGTCTACTACAGTGAGAGCATTCGTATCATGAGGAGTGTAGTCATTCTCAATAGAATCCCAAACATCATATCCGAGGGACCCTATGTAAATCTCCATTCTTCTTTTCCAAAATATAAATTCTAGCTCATCAAACAATGGGGGCTTGTTAGAACCTTCTCAGGGTGTCATATCTTTATTCTTGATCTTCTCAATTGCTGATTAAGCTATCACTGAGCCTGGGGCTCTAAAACCAATTGATGAACTTGATATGACACTGAGAGGTATAAGTGCATGGTTGTTAGATGTTGTTCACTGGTTGTGAGATTGAGGAAATCGGTTTGCAGGTTAGGGTACAGTAAGTTTCTGTAGGTGTTTAAAATGGGATAATAGGTGGGGATAAGCATGGTGCATAGGTGTTTCGATCATAGCAGGTTATGGAGTTGAGTCAGCTATGGCTGGGGTGGAGAAGATATGTGATCTGGGTGGAGTAGATAGGTGTTGAGATGGGGTTAAGACAGATGGAGGGTATGGACAGGTGTTAACAATTGGGGGCAAGGATATTGCAAATGGTGGTGAGGTAGATGTTAGTTGGTGAGGGATGTGCAGGTGTCAATTGTAGTGATAAGTGAGGGGGTGATCGCATGTGCAATCTCCCTTCTTTCTCCCTCATCGTCTTTCTAAGTTCCCTCTCCGTCTTCAACTCTCTCTTCCTTTTAAAAATACAAAACTCAAATCCCCTAAACTGAGATAAACAAATAAAGCCAATGGCCTAGATCTTGTATTAGTCATGAACATCACAGTCGGACAAGAGAGAGCTTTGTGAAAAGGAAGAAACATAGCTATAACATTGAATCTAGCTTACCTAAGTTAACAGAGGTTGTTGGAGTAGACTTGGCCGATCAGTTCTCCAAGCTTTTCTTTACTTTCTCCAAGCTCCAACACTGCCTTAATCTTCTCTTATCCCTTTTCTCAGCTCTCCTCTTTTCTCGCCTCTCTCTCAATTCTTTCTTCGGTTTTAGATTCTTTTTTCTTTCACTCCTCATCTCTTTTTTCTTTTCTCCTTCTCTTGGCTTCTCTCCCTTTTACGTTTTTTTCTAGAAAATCCTCCCCTCCTTCTCACGGCTTCCCTTCTTCTCTCTTCCTTCCTTTTTCTTCTTCTTTCCTTCCTCTCTTCTTTCCTTTTTTTCTTCTTCTTTCCTTCCTCTCTTTTTCACGGCTCCTTCTAGAAAACCTCTTCATTCTCACGGCTTCCCTTCTTTCGGCTTCCTTTTTTCCTATAATATATATATATATATATATATATATATATATATATATATATATATATATATATATATTTTTTTATTTATATTTTTATATATTTTTATATATATATATTTAAGACATATATATTATATATGATAATATATTATACATTATATAAATATATATATATATATATATATATATATATATAAGAAATACATGCATATGGGCCGACGTAACTTGGTCCGGATTGGTCTGAGCTGGACCGGGCTGAGTTGGACTAAGTTAGATTGAGCTGGTTTGGACCAAGGTTGACTTTTTTCTATCATTTCATAGTCCATTTCTGCTACCATTCCACATGGAATTTTTCGATAGCCTCTATTCCAAATTTTCTACATTCACTTTGTAGAATATTAAAAATGAGGAATATTGAAACTTGAATCACCTCATTTGGAAATAAAATGGCCAACTTATGAATTTCTAAAGTTTAAGCAGGTCAATTATCGATAATTTGACTAACAATTCTGCATGGAATCCTTCGAAGACTTCTACCAAAAATCCTTTAAGTCCACTTTGTAGAGTACTAAAAATAGAACATATTGAAACTAAAATCACCTGATTCGGATGTGGGGTGACCAAAATATGAATTTTCAAAGATTAAACAACCATTTCCATATGTAATTTTGCATGGGACCCTTTGGAGATTTCTGTACCGAATTTTTCACGTCCACTTTGTAGAACATCACAAATGAAGAATATTGGCTTTGAATCATTTGATTTCGATATCAAATGACCAAGATATGATGATTTGAAGTTTAAATGATAATGCATGCATCATACGATAATTACGTAAATGCCCTTGCACTTTCAAACTTTGATATCTTCCTTGTTTGATGTCAGAATTTGATGATTCCGGTCTCATTTTGAAGATAATTTCACGACCTATTCATCCAAGTAGGTAATATCCTATGACCCTGCTGTGGGGTTCATTAAAGAATTATAAATCTTTGGGTTAAAAGCTGGAAACCTACCATATGGATTCACTTATGCTGAGGGTAGCAAAAATGGGGTGCTTACAGATGCCCATCTTTAGTCGAGATTGTTACCAATTGAAGGCTAAAGACAAAAGAATCACATTTTTTATATGAGTGAGATTGCTTATTGGGCTGCACTTAGGGTAATTTGTCCTAAACTGCCTACGTATTCTATGGGTGTCCTAGAAATCAAGCCCAGAACGTAGTTCGACTGGCAAGAAGGTTTGCTCTTCTTGAAAAATTGATGAATGTTCTTCTTGTATAAAGTTAGGCTGTGAATACAAGGCTCATTTGTAGGCTGGGAACCTCTTCTTTTTGAGGTGAGACTCATGATGCAAGGTATGCGTGGGCTTGAACCCGACTTGATCCATTTGTAGGCTGATAAACCTCTTCTTGTACAAAGCTAGGCTGTGAATACAAGGCTCATTTATAGGCTGGGAACCTCTTCTTGCTGAGGTGGGACTCATGATGCAAGGTACGTACGAGCTTGACCTCGGCTTGATCTATTTGTAGGCTGATAAACCTCTTCTTGTACGAAGCTAGGCTGTGAATACAAGGCTGGTTTGTAGGTTTGGAACCTCTTCTTGTATGGAGCTAGGTTGTAAATACAAGGCTGGTTACACGAGCTTGGGCTCAGCTTTGATTTATCTGGATGGAGGAATTATTGTTTTTTCCTTTTAATTGAACTGAGGCTCTTTAGATTTTCCATTTTGGGTTGAGTACCTGCACTTGTCAGATCATTGAAAATTTCACAGAGCATGTTATAATGATCATTTCTAATGGGGTGGAGAAACAAATGTTTCTTTGTTGAATTTAAAGAGACATAGTTCATGAAACACACTGGAATTCAAAAAAAAAACCTAAAATGCTATTGGTTTCATGACTGAGGCAACTCTAGGGAGTGTTCGAACTTTTCGATTGTTCCATTCATGAGCAATGGTATCAACCAGATCTAATGTAAACTCTCTAAGAGGTTCACAATCAGTCACTTCTATGCTGGTGCTTGCTGGGATATTGAATCGCTGAGGTAGCCTTGTTGGGGAATAGAATGAAGTATGAGTCAACCCCTTGAATCGGACATGCAAATTATTCTCTATATTTGTGACAACCTGCTCTTGTTTCCACCAAGTGCATCTTCATCTGATATCTGCTATGGTTAATTCCTTGAGGCGGTTGAACCAATTTATGTCCATCTGATAAGCCATAGGATCTGCTCTTTTTGCCAATTGGCAAGTGTTAAGGGTCGTTGCTTCAGATTCCTCAGCCAATCATAACCTCTCTGTTAACCAAATTTCAAGTAGATATGGTGACCCACTAAAATTGTCCAGCTAGAACTAATTTTGATGAGTTGCCATGAAGTCAAGGCCCTTTAATGTCTCGGCCAACACTGTAGGGATGATGTCAAAACCTTGTCTCGCATGCTTGATGAGATTTATTATGATTGGAGATTTTGTATCTGTGCAACTCCGTAGCAATAGTCGGGCTATGCTACAATAGAGGTAAACATGTCTTCTCTGCTCCTGTGCTTCTTTCCCTTTTGGACTTGTACGAGCATATGATTTGATCATGTGCTTTATCTGTAGTCGTTGATCTTGTACAAAATGACACATTTCTTTCCTGTCCCAGCTGAAAAAATCCTATATCTATTGCTTGTAATATTTTCCTGGAGATGGTTTGAAAATCTTCCGCTTAGGTGTGTGTAGGAGGCAAGCTCTGAATTCTTCCACAGTTGGACATAACTTGACTTCTCCCATCCTGAAGACATGAACTATTGGATCCCAGCATTGAGCAGCTGCTTTTAAAATATCTGAGCATAATTTTATGGTTGTCAACTGAGGAAGTGTGTAAGACCCGCACTCCGTAAACCCGGTCTAAACCTTGGTTTTGTGTCGTGACAGGTTTTCCGATCATCACCGGGCCAAACGGGACGAGCGGATGACAACCAGGTACAAAATTGGACCAAAGACGACCAATTAAACCTGATTTCTGGTTGACCGGTCGATGGTACCGGTCTTGGTACCGGTCGACCGGTATAGTCTGCGCAGCAAAGTGCGGAAAGCCAGAAATTGACTTCTGAGGGTCCCACTTTCCTGATTTTGAATCCTAGAAGTTTCCTAATCCTAGTAGGGTTACTAAACCCTATTTTTAGCCTATAAATACACCCATAAACCTCCTCAAATGCTTTCCATTATCTCTCGCAAACCCTAGAGAAGAGAAAGAGGTGGGAAAGGAGAAGGAGCTAGGAAGAAGAAGAAGGTGCCGCCATTACCGTTTGACGAAGCTCACGCTACGCCGGTCAACGGTAAGTGTTTTAACTATTCTTCTTATCCTATGTTAGTTTTGTGGGTAGATCAATACCATGCAAAGTAGGTATTGATCTAAAACCCTATCTGGACCTTAAAACCCTAAGTTGCCGTCAAACCCTGGATTTGAGTTTCGAGATGATATTCATCGAAACGAGACTCGAATGAGTTGGGGATAACTCTAACTCCAAGTTTAGACTTAGAATGGATAGGAGAAACCCTGAAAATCCATGTAGAGTGATCGACAGAAGTCGACAAATCAAGTGTATGGTCTTCCGGAGACATACCGGTCGACCATACCGGTTGACAGTCTGTTCACAGTGCTACGACCGGTATGGTGAGACCGATCAGCTCTGAAAGACTGGTTTTGGATTTTTGTTGGTTTCCGACCAACATGAAACCTTAAGAAGATATTCTAATGAAACCCTAATAATGTTGTAGGACTTTGTGACTTATCGTTTGGATCTTGCGACGTGGAGCAAGTTATTAAACGAGCGTCAGGTAAGGGAATCTGACCTAAACCTAACAATTAAGGGACAGTAAATTATTGTTAATCGCCTGATTATATCAGATGTATTGTTTGTGCATATTCACATGCCATCCTTTACTTTCGGTTATTATTACTGTTCATGCATTCATAGGATGTGATTGTTAGGCATGTGATTGTTTTCGTTAGTGTGTGGAGTGGGGCATGGGCCTGGGATCGCTCTTCACATTAGCACCTTTTGTAGTATTCTGTCTTAACATGCTCGGTATGGGTGGGGCATCTGGGGAAGGTCGTGGTACGGTGGTCTCCGATATTGATGTTGTCCCGGCCACTGTTATGTGGTACTGTGGTCTCCGAGTCGACGCTGGCTTGTCCACGATGCTTTAGCTCTATCTCTATGCCGTAGGGAGTTATGTTGGGATAGGGTCTACCTGCGTTATGTTTCTATCCTAGTGAGTTAGTTACGGATAGGGCATCAGGGGAGGTGTGGGAATGCCTTAGCTCTATCTTTATGCTGTAGACGGCTGTGCTGGGATAGAGCATACATTGATGACATATAGGATTGGTTAGTTGCGAGTCCAGTTTGCGAGCCCTGGCCAGTAGGGGCTTAGGTACTGGTATGGGTAGGGTATCAGGGGAGGTACGGGGGTATCTTAGCTTTATCTCTATTCCATGATGGGTGCATGTGGGCCAATGGGGGTGTGATCCATGAGGTGCCACACACTCGTGTATAGAGGTGCGGGGGCCACCAAACCTTTCTATAGCACATTGCAAACTTAAACCAGACCACAGCATAAAATTGATTGTTACTCATGCATAATATTGTGAAACTGTCTGATTGTCTTACTGAGCTGTGTTGTGAGTTCACCCTTTGTGTACACATTGTTTTTAGATGTTGATGCAGGTTATACTGTTGATGATTACGTGAACGCTCCGGCGTATGGAGGTGCTGCTACTCTGGATGTACTAGCAGGAGAGGACAAGCATGACGCTTCATGCGAGTGCCCTTTCTGCATGTACCTTTGATCGGATTTTATTTATTTAATTTCCTTATTTTTGATTGGATTAAAGGGATGTAATGATATTATTTTATGTGTTTGAATTTGGATAATTGGATATTATTTAAGTTATCAATAGATACGCAGTTCATTCTATTTAAAGTCTTCTGCTATATATTTATATTCTGATTGTGGTTATGTGTAATGGTTTGTATGAGTGGACACGGCCTATTCGAGATCCTAGTGTGAACCGTTGGTTCAATGACGGTTCACTCACACCATTCTGGTTGGATCAGAATTGGGGTGTGACAACTTGGTATCAGAGCTCTTGGGCTCTGTCTACAGACTATATTACACTTAACTGGGTCGATGAACTGAGTTAGGAAATATAAAAAAAAAAATTTAATACAAACACACCCTAAGCATTGTTTGATACCTGAGATGGACCAAGAAAGAGAATAATGTACTATACTAAATGTGGAACTTAACATTTACACATGCACTAGTTAGGAAAAAAACATGAAAACTTTCATTAAATAAGAAAACAAGTATCAAATGAAGTAGTGCTACAGGGTACAGTCCACAAACCGGACAGTTACCCTGTTATATAACAGTCATATGCAGAGGAGAAAATAAAGAGGGACAATCATGGGGTAGGGGGCCTGGGAGGAATAGGGTCTGCTACATCATAGTCTCGCTCGTAAGCAACCCTGAGCCAGTGCACCTGATCCTATGTGACCCTGAGACTGCGAACCAACTGTGCCAAGTCGCGGCTCATCTCGCGCTGAGTGTCCCTGATCTCCATCATCATACCCATCATGGTGTCGGAGGGAGGCTGAGATGGTCCAGCGGTAGAGGTAGATGGTGGTGCTGCTGGTGTAGGCTGTGGAGCTGGCACCGGTACACCCTCGGCCCTATCCTCATCATCATCCCGCTCGAGCTCGGCTGCATAGGCCGCATTGGCTGCTGCTGCTGCTGCCGCCGCGGCTGCTACCCTCCCAAGAGGGCGAGGGCGAGCCTCCAACTCGTCATCGCTGACCGGCAGATCAACCATCTGCATCCTCTGAATGGCGTCCCAGTCTATATCAGACGTCATAGTATCCTCCACGGTCACCTCGCCTCTCATGCTCACGCCCAGACGACGTAACAGGGAGGTAATGAGACGACCATAAGGAAGGTTACTGGCCTGATCGGCCAGGGTCGCCTGATGCATGGTCCTAATAATGAGGTATGGGAGAGAGACCCGCTCCCCAGTCCAGACGCAGTAAGTGATGTACTGAGTGAGCTGGGATAACTCACTATAATGGCCACTCTGGGGGATGATGTTGTGCTGGATGATGCGACTGTAGACCCGGGGTGTAGGTCTCAGGCTAACCGCCTTCATAGGAGCCCTAGGGTTGAGTATCTGATCTGCTATCTCTCGGCGCAGATCCTCAGTCAGATAGCCCTTCGCTTTGGGAGGGCAATATACAAGGTCTCCATCATTTGGAACCCCTAGAAGGTCGGCCAGCTGATGGGTGTTAAAGGAAATGGGAACACCCCGGACATAACTAGAGATGCGTAAATCCCTACCTTGGTTGGGATCGTTCACATCTCCGTGCAGCTCTAGGTTAGCAAAGAAATGCTTAACCAGGTTAGGACGGGTGGTGTAGGTGTATGAAATGACAGGCAACCAACCAAGCCTGTCGAACGCCGCTCGCACGTCGAACCGGTCTAACTGTTCCAGGTTAACCCGACGCCCGGATTCTATGCTTTTATTATCAAACCATGGGAATCGAGCTTGTGCTTCAACAGAACGAAACCAGTGCTCGTCAAGCTGGGGAACTGGTAGCTGGGGTGCACGCGAGCTCGAGCCGTGAGGGCGTTTTCTGAGAGCACGTCGAGGAGCCATATTAAACTGCAAAACCAAAAGAAAAACAAGATAAAAGTTAGAAATTATCGAAAATTATCGAAATTTCGGCAGCATAACGACTATAAATTGGAAAAAAGCCTCGAACTCACCCAAAATCATGGGGAGGAGGACTTACGTAACCCCCACACTCTTCAACAAACCAATCACAAGCATTTACAACATGAAATTTCAAGAAATTAAGAAAAATCAAGAAATTTCGAAAAAAATGGAAAACCTAGGTCAAAAAAGTAAAAAATTCGATTTTTATCAAAACCGTTCGGTGAAACCCCAAATTAGTTGAGGGATTTTGCTCTTGGGGGTCCCTAAACCCTTTCCTAGCCGAAGGAAAAGAGTTCCTACGGTTGAAACATCTCGAACAATGAAAAAACTAAATTTCTACATATAGACGATATGGAAAATATCTAAAAACATGAGAGAGAGGGAAGAGACCTATCTGGAGATGATGTTCTATGCTTGGAATGGAAGGAATCGGCTTCAAATGGCACCGGTCGGACTGTAGCAACTCAGAACCCAGACGGAATGAACACCCCAATGTCACCCGATTCCGCACACTTCGGAATGGTGTGATGAACCGCCAAATAACCAGCGGTTCAACCGGGATCTCTTATAGGCTATCCCAGCGTTATCCAAACTTAACACGCATCCACAATCATAATCGAGTAATACACAATAGCGGAAAATTTATAAATAGTATGAGCGAGAACTAAGTTGATATCCATAAATAATAGCAAATTATTCGGTGATTAACCGAGACATAAATATTTAAATACCAAATACATGTCTTATAAATCCAATAAAGAAACCTACAAAAAAATATCTAATCGAATACACACGAGTTGCACTCGCAAGGGGGTCGTGTGTATCATCTTCGGCTCCAACTTCCATAGCTGCTACGGTTCCATACGGGCGGCGGGTTCATATAATCTTCCTTTGTATATCCTGCATCATCAACTAAAAATATTCGGCGTCGAGGGTGAGCACACAACACGGCTCGGTGAGTAGCCAAAACAATGCAACATTACATATGCATGCAAAAAGTCAATTCATATCTTTGGTCTTGGTTTTATAGTTTGCAATGTGCAATAGAAAGGTTGGGTGATCAAAGGTTAGCGTTTATTGATACCGCCTCTATACACGGGGTGTGGAAGCCCGCCCGAAGGTTAGCGTTTATCGTCGTCCCCATCCACCCTACCATAACATTATACAACAAAGGTTAACGTTTATTGCTATATAATGCTATACCAACACGTAAGCCCCCGTTAGCGAGGGCTTGCAAGCCGGGCTCGTTGCTAACCAATCCTAATGCCAAACAGTGTATCCAAGGCCTCACCCCGGCATCCCTCGGAACATCCATAGAGATAGAGCTAAGGCCCCCGGTAGAGTCGGAGACTACAAGGACCGGGACCACCTCCCCGATACTCTACGACATAATAGTTCCGCTAAGGTAATGGCGTCCGGCGATGTCAATGCACAAGACTTGAGTTAGAGATAGAGCTAAAGTCTTTGAGACCCGCCAAAGGTTAGCGTTTATTGGCGTTCTCATCACACCTCCCACGATACTCTCTCGCATCAAGCACACCAACCACACACATACAAGCACATGCCTATTCCTATCATCATCATCATCATCATGTTATAAACGGTAAAGTAAATATGCATGAACAAGTAATAGAAATATTGGATGGCATCTTTGTATGCACATTACAATCATATTCGCATAGAATCAAACATGGCATAGGACTCAAGAAAGAAAAACAGTTTATTATTAACCAATTTAGTTTGGGGTTAAGGTTCCTCACCTTAGCTTGCTAATAGATATTTTCCAAGCTTTCGATTTACTGTTATAACGGTATTATATTGCTAGCAAACCTAACAAAGTCGATAGAATTTAATTAGAATTAATTCAGAATTTAAAAACCATTACGTCAGCGAGGGTCGATGCTAGGGTCGATGCTAGGGTCGATGGGTCTATCGACCCTCCCGGCATTCCGAACTTCCCGAATTCGGGGTCGATGGTCGAAACACCTAGGGTCGGATGGTCTATCGACCCTCGGTGCGACCCTCGGTGCACTCCGGTCCAACTTTCACTTTTTAATCCATTCTTCTTGTTTGGGGTCCTATGGCTTGCTTCTTACATTCACTCAACATTCATTCCATGGTCTAGAACCATGTATGATTCATCTAGATAGCTTTTCGTGCATCCTCCCATGGTTTTCCATGAAAACCTAACCATGGATGGATGGTTTGGGTTTCTCCGAAATCCTACACTCAATCATATCTAACCTAAGGTCCGTAGAAACTCATGGAATTAGTATCCATACACGAGAAGATTACTTTTCCTCTGCAATTTCTTCTCCTTTTTTGCTAAGCCTCCTTCCTAGCCTCCTTTCTTCCTCTTTTCCTTCTTCTCTCTTTCTCTCAATTCAATTAGGGTTGTGAAAGGAGTGAATGTGGCTTAGGGGCGTCCTTTAAATAGACTAGGAATGTCCTATAATAATCCCATTGAGATTTGGAAAGAATCCCAACCGAAAATTAGGAAATTTCCTAATTTCGGGTTTTCGTCGAAACCGAGGGTCGATGGGAGGGTCGATGATCCCGTCGACCCTAGGGTCTTAAGCTGTCCGACCCTCCCTCAAAAAGCGAGGGTCGATCTTTCTGGTTTGGGAGGTCCGACCACGCTTAGCCGGGTGTGCGACCCTCCCCTAGAATTAAGTGTTTTTGGGTCGATTTCATACACGGGATCTCGATCTCCTTCATGCCCTTGGTCCATTTGACTCGACCATGATGGGTAAACCTGGTTCAAGGTGGTAAGGCCGGGTTAGATTGATACGGGTCTTACAACTCCCCCAACTTATAAAAATTTCGTCCTCGAAATTATGCGTACCTTCCGAGTCAAACAAGTCGGGTATTGCTTCCTCATAGCATTTTCTTCCTCCCATGTAATCTCTTCCATGTCTCTACTTTTCCATGTGACCTTAACATAGTAGATATCTACTGTTGCGTAGGCGTTGAACTTTTCGACTAGTGATTTCCGTTGGTATTACTTCAAATGTCAAATCATCGGTCGGTTCCGGCAAAAATCACCGTCAACACATGTGTTGGGTCTTTGACATACTTCTTCAATAAGGATATGTGAAATCGTCATGCACACTTGACATAGATGGTGGTAATGCTAGCGATAAGCTACTTTTCCACGCTTAGCGAGAATCTCATATGGTCCGACATATCTTGGACTTAGTTTTCCTTTCTGTCGAACCTCTTCAATCCTCGCATAGGCGATACTTTCAAGAATATTTTTTCGCCTACGGCGAACTCTAGATCTCTTCGTCGGGAGTATCTGCGTATTGCTTCGGCGGTTCCGAGCTACTCTTACTCTTTCCTTGATGATGTCGACCACTTCGACAAGTCTCTTCAACAAATTCTGGTCCAACGATACTCGTTCTCCAACTTCATTCCAAAACAAGGGAGTTCGGCACTTCCTACCATACGAGTGCTTCATAAGGTGACATACGTATAGTAGCCGATAAGCTGTTATTGTAAGCGAACTTCGATCAATGGTAACTTCTCGTCCCATGATCCCTTGAAATCAATCACACATGCTCGTAGCATATCTTCTAAGATCTGAATTATGCGCTCCGACTGTCCGTCGGTCCGTGGGTGGAATGCGTCTTGAACTTCAATGTTGTACCCATAGCCTTTTTGCGGTCCTTCCCCAAAATTCGGAAGTAAATCGTGGGTCTCTATCGGACACAATGCTTTACGGAACACCGTGTAGCCGAACAATATTATCCACATACGGCTTTGCTAACCTTTCCGGTGTATCTTTGGGGTCGTATCGGTATGAAGCGAGCTGTCTTAGTCGGACGGTCTACAATCACCCAAAGCTGCGTCAACTACTCGAGGAGTCAATGGTAGTCTGTGGCGAAGTCCATAGTGATGCGGTCCCATTTCCAAGCTGGTTCGGTAATGGTTGTAACGGTCCTGCGGGTCTTTGTCGTTCCGCCTTTACCTTCGACAATTTAGGCATTGAGACCACGAACTTGGCTACATCCGCCTTCATTCCCCTCCACCAATACAGTTTCTTTAGATCATGATACATTTTTGTACTTCCGGGATGTACCGAGTAGATGGTGGTATGGGCTTCTTTCATGAGTCGGTGTCTAATGTCTACACTTTCTGTTTGGTTACACATATTCTTCCTTTGTATTTCAGTACCTTCTCGTCATCCAAGGTGAACTCGGGGTTAGTCCTACCTTTCTCAATATCTTCTTGTCTGTTGTTCTCGGATCAGGATCTGCTTTGATAGCTGTCTTCACTTCATCCACTATATCCGGTATAATCTTCAATGCTGCGAACATATTTGAAAACCGATGAATGAACCCTTGGTTGGTTGATCCATCCGGTGTATCTATCACATCCTGCTCGTTGCCGTGACTAAACACCATTCCATTGGTATACATTCTTTGCGGTCGTCGTGCTGGTTTCTCCTTGAGATTTTATCATTGCTTTTACGCTCAATGCATCCGCTACCACGTTCGCTTTTCCCGGATGATCTTGGATATCACAATCATAGTCTTTCAATAATTCCAGCCATCTTCTTTGTCTCATATTTAACTCCTTCGATTAAATAGATAAGTAAGACTTTTATGGTCCGACTTAATCCGAAACTTCTCTCCGTATAGGTAGTGTCTCCATATCTTGACAGCATGTACTACTGCCGCTAATTCCAAATCGTGAGTGGGGTAGTTCTTCTCATGTACCTTCAAGCTGTCTCGATGCATACGCAACTACTTGTTCTCCTTGCATAAGCACACATCCTAATCCCAATCCCGATGCATCGGTGTATAAAGTAAATGCTACGTCCGGAGCGGGAATGGTTAAAATTGGAGCGGATATCAATCTGGTCTTCGGTGTTTGAAAGCTCTTTTCACACTTATCCGTCCATACAAACTTTTCTCCTTTCTTGGTCAAGCGGTGAGAGGTACGGCAATCCGAGAATAGTCTTCTACGAATCTCCGATAATATCCAGCTAGACCCGGAAAACTTCTAATTTTGAGGCGCTCTTTGGTGCTTCCCACTTCACAATAGCCTCGATCTTTACTGGGGTCCACTTTGATTCCTTCCGCGGATACTACATGGCCTAAAAATGCGACTTCGCTTAGCCAAAACTCACACTTAGAAAATTTGGCGTATAACTTCTCTTTCCTCAAAGCGTTGTAGGGCTGCGTTTAGGTTCTTGACATGGGTTTCCTTGTCCTTGGAGTATACCAATATGTCATCAATAAATACTATCACCGGCGTGTCCAACATATCGTGGAAAACTTCGGTTCATAAGTTCCATGAGCGTTGCCGGTGCATTAGTTAGTCCGAAAGACATCACTAAGAATTCATAATGTCCGTATCTTGTCGTGAAAGCTGTCTTCGAATGTCACCTTCCTTAATTTTCAATTGATGATAGCCCGATCGAAGATCGATCTTTGAAAATACCTTCGCTCCTTGTAGCGATCGAACAAGTCATCGATCCGGGTAGTGGATATCGATTCTTGATTGTCGGCTTATTCAACTCTCTATAGTCGATACATAACCGAACGCTACCATCTTTCTTCTTTACGAACAACACCGGTGCTCCCCATGGAGATATCTTTGGGTCTAATATAACCCTTATCCAGCGGTTCTTGTAGTTGCACTTTTAATTCCTTCGGTTCGGTAGGAGCCATTCTATACGGTGCTTTTGATACGGTGCGGCTCCGGGTATAAGATCTATTACAAACTCCGTGGCTCGGTCGGGTGGTAATCCGGGTAGTTCCTCCGGAAATACATCGGGGAAAGTCCCGCACTACATCAATATCTTCCATTTGTGGCACGTCCTTGGTTAGGTCGACCAGCGATACTAGATATCCGACCGCTCCTTTCTCAAGGCACTTCTTAGCCTTTAATGCGGAAAGTATGAGCTTGCGTCTCTGGGAAGTTTGGTTCCGAGAAACCGAATTCTGCTCCTTCTTTATCTTTGAGCGTTAGCTTCTTCTCGGCGCATAACAGATTTGCGAGAATGCCGAGCTAACCGGTCCATTCCTAAGATGACATCGAAGTCTGCCATCTCAAGTTGTATTAAAGTTGCATCCAAGGTTTTCTCTCCAATGAGAACTGGACATGGTCCATAACTTTTCTCTAATTCCACTTCTAATCCCATCGGTGACCGTACGGGTAATTTGTAGTCTAAGGTTTTGATGGGCAGATTGGTCTTCTTTCCAAATACTCAATCGGTGTAATTATAATCTTAAAGTTTCGGTCATACACGTGACCACATCGGGCGATGCGGCTGCATCCTCGATGTAACAGCATATACCCGTCCTTGATGTAACAGCTTTTTTGGGTTTTGGGCACTCTCTTGCCATATGCCCTGGTTGGTTGCAGGTTATAGCACTTCGGGGCTTCGAATTTGGCTTTGGCTGAGGTTGAGCTGCGGGGGATAGTCTTGGTTGCGGCATTAAAATTCCGAGGACGGAAAGGCTTATACGTCCTGTTGTTGCCTCCGTTATAGGAGTTTCCGGCTGGTCTCTTAATTCCTTCGTTTCGGGAGAAATAGCTCTCCTTCGGCTCGATTCAATCACTTCGAGCAATCTGAACAGCTTCGTTGTATATGTTCTTCTCTAATCCCCGAGAACATGTTCCCCGATACTTCCTCTCGGTCCCGCGACGAATCTACGGGTTTTTGTATCTTCTTCTTGCATGCTAGCCGGTGCGAAGAAAAATAGTTCTTCGTAACGTTGTTGATATGAGTCTACGGGACATACGCCCTTGGTACGGACTCGGAAATTCCTTTTCCATTGAATCTCGAAGCTTCTTGGGAAATACTTCTCGAAGAATGCTTCTTTATATATAGCCCATGTCGGTAGGGCGTGCTTGGTCAATAAGTATGTCTTTGTAGATTTCCACCAATGGTGTGCGTCGCCTTTGAGCATGAAGGTGGGCGCATAGTACTTTCTCTTCCTCGGTGATAGTCATCATGGGGAAGTTCCTTTCCATCTCGTCTATCCAGTAGTGCTGGCCACGGTGGATCGGACGGTTTACCGTTGAATTCTCTCGGTTTCATTTTCAAAAATCTCTCTACTAGCCGGGAGTGATCCGGTTGATTTTGATATGCCCCAAACATAGGGGGTGGATACGATAGTTCCCTTGGGCTGCTTACGGGGCTTGCACGGGAACTGGTGCAGCCGGTTGTTGAGGTGTCCGGGGGGCTGGGTGGTTACCCACCGGTGCTGCACTAGCTTGCCCGGTGTGCATGGCTGCAGCCCGAGTGGCTTGAAACATAACTCCCATCGCAACCTGCATTTGAGCTTGTGCATGTTGCATTTGTTGTAGCTGTTGAGCCGGATTCATCACCACTTGTTGTTAGCTCGGGTGGTGGTGGTGGCAAATTCGTAGGGTTTGCCGGCTCGGGATACCCCCGTGCATAATTGTTCTCTTGACTAGTCTCATCCACGGGTGGTGGTGGTGGGACTGTGTTCGGGTCTGTCGGGTCACTCTACGTCCGGACATATTTTCTTTCCGAGATGGGTGGTGCTGAAAATCATCAAAATCGGTGAGAAATCATTTATACTTCATGTAGGCACGCTAACCGATATAAAATTCAAAATCCTCAATTCATTCCGAAAAATTTTTATTGTCTTTTCTATGTAGGGTCGATGGTGAGGGTCGATGGTATGTCCGACCCTTGGTATCCGACCACGGGAATGACCTGTTCTTCCCGAGAAAGTTGCTACAGTGCTACTTCGCTATTGTGGATCGTTCCTAGTCCGAATTTCGACATCCACATCACCCCTACAGGTATACTTTCCCAACTTTACCTGTTTTTTAGGTTTTTATTTCTAGGTTTTTGCTCCTTTAACTTGTATTTTTCAAATTAAACTTTTTCCAACCGTAAAATTTCGATTTTTGTTGGTGGCTTTTGTTATTGGGGTCTTGAGGAGCGAAAGCCCTCAAATTTTTTGAGTTTCATCGGTTGGTCATCGAGAAACTTAAATTTTTCTCTTTTTGCCCTAATTTGTCGACATTTTTGGTTTTTCTTGAATTTCTCCAAATTAGACCTTATCCGTTAAAATTTTCTACTGCTTCGTAGATTGTAGGATATGTTTTAACTTACGTAAGTTCTTACGCCCACTTGTATGGTGAAAAATGGGACTTTATTGTTAACTTACGTAGTTATTAAATCCAATTTCGGATTTTATCCTACTAACTCCTGGTTTATTTTCTCTTTCTTATTTTTGCCGGTACTATGGCCCGTACTAAAGTGCCAAGATTGCGTGAACCTCTCCGTTTCCGTTCAAATGAGGCCGAGGCACGGTATGCCTACTATACGAGGCAAGAAAGTGGAAGGGGGTCGTATGGTGAACCCGGCTGATCTAGCCTTGTTCAGCGTCGAGAGAGCTTTTGGCGACATGGGGTGGCTCCCTGTCATCACATACGACGGCGTGCACATGTCCGGACTTGGTGCGCCGGTTCTATTGTAATCTCCGGGTGGTGGGGGGATTACAATATGTTGTCGAGGGGTCGGGAGTTGCGCATCACTAGCTACGTCAAGGGGGTGCACATTTCTTTTGACTATCGGCGGCTGGCCGATCTGTTGGGCATTCCCTTCGATGGCCCTATGGTGTCTTGTGCGCCGGGAGAGCCACGGTTTGTTGAGATGGAGATGAGAGCGGAGATCGACAATCGGTTGCTCCGTCCCGATAGATGGCGGATGAGAGCTTGCTACTTGCGTCCATCTCCACGAGTCTTCGCAAGATTATCCGGCATAATCTGATTCCGCGAGTGGGCACTATGAGAGGGTGTCTCGGCTGACCCGAGTTCTTGATCTACAACATATGCACTCGACGGCCGGTCCGCCTTCCTTACATCATCATGCGGACGATGATCGGTGCCACATTGTCCGGTCATAGGGGTAATCTACCCTATGGACGCATGATTACGGTGCTGCGACCCGTTTGGGGGTGGATCCGGTTGATGAGAAGATCCGGGGAGAAGACCTTCTCGTCGCCTCTAGATTGGGAGGCTATGCGCAAGATGGGGCTGCGAGATGCGGAGGTTAGCGATGAGGAGAGGAACGCGATGGTGCGCCCTCACACTCGGGTCGAGGTGGCCCGATCGTTGCGGCTCTTGCTAGGGCTCGGGGGAGATCCGGTCGGCGATGATGATCGTATGTATATGGATGTCGACGCGATACCCCCGCCATCACCCCCACGGGCGGATGGAGTTGGTACTGGCTGCGGCGGCCGGTACCCGAGGCCGGTCCTTCTCATGATGCTGGTCCTTCACGCCCACCTTCCGATATGATGGAGATGCTGCGCGAGATCCGGAGAGACTCGGCGCAGATCGGACCTCGAGGATGGAGGATTTGCTAGATGCTCGGCGCATGAGAGTGGATGAGCTGTTGGCTGCTCAGCACACCTCGACGCGCGGATAGGTGAGCTCATGGAGATCCGGCGTGCGGCGACGGAGGAGTAGCCGATCTCACGGCTAGTCTACGGGCGACCCGGACTCGGATAGCCCGGTTGACTAGAGTCTATGCCGGGGACTACGACGGAGATCGTGAGGCACCGCCTCCTCCTTCGCCTCCAGCTTCCCGATTGTACTTTACTTTTCTTGTACTACGAGTAACTGTCCGGGTTGTGGACGGTACTGCGCTTTAGTGATGTATATACATTTTGTTTCTCTCACTCCTTGTATGTAACTAGTTTTCCCCTTTAATAGATGCATTATTCTCTTTTTTAATTCGGTTTCAATCATCACTTGTGCTTACCGTGTGTTTGTATTAAAGCTTTTAATTTATCCTATCTCGGTTCACAATGGTCCGGAATGTGTGTCGGTTCGGCGGGCAAGGCTCGAGACGCTCCGATACCAAGTTGTCACACCCCGATTCCGCAAACTTCAGAATGGTGTGAAGAACCGCCAAATAACCAACGGTTCAACCAGGATCTCTTATAGGCTATCCCGCGTTATCCAAACTTAACACGCATCCACAATCATAATCAGAGTAATACACAATAGCGGAAAATTTATAAATAGTATGAACTGAGAACTAAGTTGATATCCATAAATAATAGCAAATTATTCTGTGATTAACCGAGACATAAATATTTAAATACCAAATACATGTCTTATAAATCCAATAAAGAAAACTACAAAAAAATATCTAATCGAATACACACGAGTTGCACTCGCAAAGGAGTCGTGTGTATCATCTTCGGCTCCAACTTCCATAGCCGCTACGGTTCCATACGCCGACAGTTCATATAATCTTCAACGGTATATCCTGCATCATCAACTAAAAATATTCGGCGTCGAGGGGTGAGCACACAACATGGCTCGGTGAGTAGCCAAAACAATGCAACATTACATATGCATGCAAAAAGTCAATTCATATCTTTGGTCTTGGTTTATAGTTTGCAATGTGCAATAGAAAGGTTGGGTGATCAAAGGTTAACGTTTATTGATACCGCCTCTATACACAGGGTGTGGAAGCCCGCCCGAAGGTTAACGTTTATCGTCGTCCCCATCCACCCTACCATAACATTATACAACAAAGGTTAACGTTTATTGCTATATAATGCTATACCAACACGTAAGCCCCTGTTAGCGAGGGCTTGCAAAGCCGGGCTCATTGCTAACCAATCCTAATGCCAAACAGTGTATCCAAGGCCTCACCCCGGCATCCCTCGGAACATCCATAGAGATAGAGCTAAGGCCCCCGGTAGAGTCGGAGACTACAAGGACCGAGACCACCTCCCGATACTCTACGACATAATAGTTCCGCTAAGGTAATGGCGATACGACGATGTCAATGCACAAGACTTGAGTTAGAGATAGAGCTAAAGTCTTGAGACCCGCCAAAGGTTAACGTTTATTGACGTTCTCATCACACCTCCCCGATACTCTCTCGCATCAAGCGCACCAACCACACACATACAAGCACATGCCTATTCCTATCATCATCATCATCATCATGTTATAAACAGTAAAGTAAATATGCATGAACAAGTAATAGAAATATTGGATGGCATCGTTGTATGCACATTACAATCATATTCGCATAGAATCAAACATGGCATAGGACTCAAGAAAAGAAAAACAGTTTATTATTAACCAATTTAGTTTGGGGTTAAGGTTCCTCACCTTAGCTTGCTAATAGATATTTTCCAAGCTTTCGATTCACTGTTATAACGGTATTATATTGCTAGCAAACCTAACAAAGTCGATAGAATTTAATTAGAATTAATTCAGAATTTAAAAACCATTACGTCAGCGAGGGTCGATGCTAGGGTCGATACTAGGGTCGATGGGTCTATCGACCCTCCCGAAGATCCCGAACTTCCCGAATGTCGAGGGTCGATGGTCAGAAACACCTAGGGTCGGATGGTCTATCGACCCTCGGTGCGACCTCGGTGCACTCTGGTCCAATTTCCACTTTTTAATCCATTCTTCGTGTTTGGGGTCCTATGGCTTGCTTCCTACATTCACTCAACATTCATTCCATGGTCTAGAACCATGTATGATTCATCTAGATAGCTTTCGTGCATCCTCCCATGGTTTTCCATGAAAACCTAACCATGGATGGATGGTTTGGGTTTCTCCGAAATCCTACACTCAATCATATCTAACCTAAGGTCTGTAGAAACTCATGGAATTAGTATCCATACCTGAGAAGATTACTTTCCTCTGCAATTTCTTCTCCTTTTTGCTAAGCCTTCTTCCTAGCCTCCTTTCTTCCTCTTTTCCTTCTTCTCTCTTTCTCTCAATTCAATTAGGGTTGTGAAAGGAGTGAATGTGGCTTAAGGACGTCCTTTAAATAGACTAGGAATGTCCTATAATAATCCCATTGAGATTTGGAATGAATCCCAACCGAAAATTAGGAAATTTCCTAATTTCAGTTTTCGTCAGAAACCGAGGGTCGATGGGAGGGTCGATGATCCCGTCGACCCTAGGGTCTTAAACTGTCCGACCCTCCCTCAAAAACTGAGGGTCGATCTTTCTGGTTTGGGAGGTCCGACCCTGCTTAGCTGGGTGTGCAACCCTCCCCTAGAATTAAGTATTTTTGGGTCGATTTCATACCTGGGATCTCGATCTCCTTCATGCCCTTGGTCCATTTGACTCGACCATGATGGGTAAACCTGGTTCAAGGTGGTAAGACCGGGTTAGATTGACACGGGTCTTACACGCAAGATCTGAGCAGAGCGGTGGACAGATTCCTAAAGCTGAAGCCTTCTTCATTCACAGGTAGAACAGGGAAGCCATTATGGCCAGCACAGTGGGTTGCAGAGATGAAGAAGAATTTTCGTCTGATTACATGTACAGAGGAAGAAAAGGTTTTATTTGCCACTCATATGCTGAAAGAAGATGCAAATGCTTTGTGGAATTCTACACGAGCATACCTGGAGAATAAGTATACACTGATGGATTGGGAAGTGTTTAAAACTGCCTTCTTCGATAAATATTTTCCAAAGAGTTTCAGAGATCAAATGGATAAGGAGTTCCTCAATCTACAACAATCTCAGTCGACCGTGGATGCTTATCAGCAGAGGTACGAAGATTTATTTTTCTTCGCACCGGCAAGTATGCAAGAAGAAGAGACCAAGACACGTAGGTTCACCATGGGACTACGTGGGAGCATCAGAGAGCACATATTGGGTTTGGACAAGAAGATCTACAATGAGGCTGTGCAGGTTGTGAGGGTGATAGAGTCTAGTCAGAGGGACAGCTTCTTTGCTCAGAACAGGGGAGTGAAGAGACATGCTAGTGAGAGTTCGGGTGGCGGTAATACTAGACCATTCTGCCCATACAGGGCTCCGACCGCTGTAGTACCTGCAAGGAACAATGCGGCACCACCTGTGCCACAGAATGCCGGATACAACCCGAATATAAAGTGTTTCAACTGCCAGCAAGTGGGTCATATTGCAAGGACCTGCACTCTACCTAAGAAGCAACCGCCCCAGCAAGGAAAGTTTATGCGGTCACCACTGAAGAAGCAACTGCATCACCGGATGTGGTCACTGGTATGACTTTATCCCTTACTATTTGGCTTACTATTTTTCATTGTGTGTATGCACATATAGAACTAAGGGATAATAAAAATTCCAGGAATTGTAAATGTAGCTGGTATACCTGCCAGAGTACTATTTGACTCTAGGGCCACGCACTCCTTTGTTTCTCTTTCTTTTGGAAAGCGAATGGAATTACCAATCAAGCATTTGAACCCAAGCTTGATAGTTCGCTCTCTACTAGGAGTCGAAGTGGCCTTGACCGAATATTATGGACCTTGTACTGTATGTATTGAGGGTCGAGACTTAGAAGCAAGCCTAGTACTACTTGAGATGGCAGACTTTGATGTCATCCTGACAATGGATTGGCTAGGCCGTCATTCAGTCGTCCTTTTATGTGGTGAAAGGAAGCTTGTGCTTACTGACAAAGAGGGAAGGGAGTATAACTTCGCTGGGATCAAGCTATCTAGGAAGCGGAAGCTGATTCTCTCCGCCCTAAAAGCTAAAAGATGCTTAAAGAAGGGGGGAGTGGGTTATCTAGTATCTGTAGTCGACACCACTGCGGAGGTGCCAAAGATGGAAGATCTAGAGGTGGTACGAGAGTTTCCAGATGTATTTCCAGAAGATCTTCTAGGTTTACCACCAGACAGGGCTACAAAATTTGTGATAGACCTTATGCCAGGTTCGGTGCCAGTGTCTAAAGCACCATACAGGATGGCCCCTACCGAGTTAAAGGAGTTGAAGACCCAGTTACAAGAATTATTGGATAAGGGATTCATACGACCTAGCATATCACCTTGGGGAGCACCGGTATTATTTGTCAAGAAGAAAGATGGAAGTGTACGGTTATGTATTGACTACCGTGAGCTGAACAAGTTGACGATCAAGAATCGGTACCCTTTGCCTAGGATCGATGATTTGTTCGATCAGTTACAGGGTGCAAAGGTTTTCTCGAAGATTGATCTCCGATCAGGGTATCACCAATTGAAGATCAAGGCCAGAGATATTTCGAAGACTGCTTTTAGGACGAGGTATGGGCATTATGAGTTTCTAGTTATGTCTTTCGGGTTGACCAATGCTCCAGCATCGTTTATGGAACTAATGAACCGAGTGTTTCATGATATGTTGGACACTTCGGTCATCATATTCATAGATGACATATTGATCTACTCTAAGGACATGGAGACTCATACAACACATTTGAGGGCAGCCCTACAACGGCTGAGACAGGAGAAGCTTTATGCTAAGTTCAAGAAGTGTGAGTTTTGGCTGAAGGAAGTGGCTTTCTTGGGCTATGTAGTATCTGAAGACGGTATCAGGGTTGATCCAAGCAAGATAGCTGCTATAGTAGGATGGGAAGCACCAAAATCTGTTGCGGAAATTCATAGTTTCCTTGGGTTGGCTGGTTATTATAGAATATTCGTGGAAGATTACTCCAGGATCGCTGTTCCACTCACCAGATTGACCAAGAAGGGAGAGAAATTCATATGGACAGATGAGTGTGAGAAGTGCTTTCAGACTTTGAAGTCAATACTAGTCTCTGCACCTATCATGACCATCCCAGAACTAAGCGTACCGTTTACTTTATATACGGATGCTTCAGGGTTGGGTATCGGGTGTGTATTGATGCAAGGAGAACAGGTGATTGCTTACGCATCAAGACAGTTAAAGGAGCATGAGAAGAACTATCCTATGCATGACTTGGAGCTAGCAGCGGTTATACATGCAATCAAGACTTGGAGACACTACTTGTACGGTGAAAAGTTCCAGATCAAGTCAGATCACAAGAGCTTAACTTATCTTTTTACTCAGAAGGATCTGAAGATGAGACAGAGGAGATGGCTAAAATTATTAAAAGATTATGATTGTGACAACCAGTATCATTCGGGTAAAGCAAATGTTGTGGCTGACGCCTTAAGCAGGAAGTGGGCATCGAAACCTGAGGCAGGACCAAGTACAAATGCTGCATTGTGTGCCGCAGCCTCTAGTTCAATCGAAGGTGATGAAGAGCATATAATTGAAACTGTAGAAGATCCAGTTGAGCAAGGCTTGATTCATAAGTTCACTATGATGTTCGCCGCATTGAAGATCTCACCGGATCTAGTTGATGAAGTCAAGGTAGCAATCCTACAGGATCCATATCTTAAGACAGTGCAAGAAGACTTAGAGAAGGGCACGAGCAATCCTGACTTTACCTTGGATTCAGACAAGGCACTCAGGTATCGTGGACGGTTATGTATACCTGAGAGTGAAGACTGTGATATCAGAGATCGAGTTATGACTGAAGCTCATTACACTCCATATTCGGTATATCCAGGAAGTACCAAGATGTACCATGATTTAAGAAGATTATATTGGTGGAGGGGTATGAAAGCTGATATAGCTCGCTTCGTGTTCCAGTGTTTGAATTGCCAACAAGTTAAAGCGGAAAGGCAGAGACCCACAGGTTTACTACAGCCATTACCGGAACCTGCGTGGAAGTGGGATTGTATTACTATGGATTTCGTCACTGGCCTACCTTTGACACCAAGGTCAGTGGATGCAGTTTGGGTTATAGTAGATCGACTCACCAAGATAGCTCGATTTATTGCGGTCAGACCTCAGTATACCATGGAGAAACTGGCCAAGTTATATGTTGATAATATAGTCAGACTTCATGGCGTTCCAGAGAGTATAGTTTCTGACAGAGATCCCCGTTTTACATCAAAGTTCTGGGAAGGATTGCAGAAAGCTATGGGAACAAAGTTGAAGTTCAGTACAGCTTTTCACCCTCAGACGGACGGACAGTCAGAGCGAACTATTCAAATTTTAGAAGATATGCTCCGAGCTTGTGCATTAGATTTCAAAGGAGCTTGGGATGAGAAACTATCACTTATCGAGTTTGCTTACAACAACAGCTATCAGGCTACAATTCAGATGGCCCCATATGAAGCACTCTATGGGAAGAAGTGTCGTACACCTCTGTTATGGAACGAAGTGGGGGAAAGAAGAATTGTAGGCCCGGAGTTTGTTGAAGAAATTTGCCGAGTGATTGATCAGATCAAAGAGAGAGTAAAGACAGCTCAAGTTCGACAGAAGCACTATGCGGATAATCGACGTCGAGATCTGGAGTTTGCAGTGGGTGACAAGGTATTCTTGAAGGTATCATCGGTGCGAGGTCTGAAACGGTTTGGTAAGAAGGGGAAGCTTTGCCCCAGGTATCTGGGACCATATGAGATATTGAATCGACGTGGTAATGTAGCATATCAATTGGCTCTACCACCATCTATGTCCAGTGTTCATAATGTGTTCCATGTATCATTACTGAAGAAGTATGTCAGAGATCCATCGCACATCTTGACCGCTGATCCCTCAGACTTGACTGAAGACTTAACTTTCGAAGTGGTGCCTGTAATGCTCTCAAGTCAAAAAATTCAGCAACTTCGAACCAAGGATATCCATTATGTGAAGGTGCATTGGAGAAGCCAAAATGTGGAGGAAATTACTTGGGAAGAGGTGAGCGCAATGAGGAAGGAGTACCCTAACCTATTCAACGATCAAGGTATGTTCAAATTTCAAGGCCGAAATTTCTTTTAAGGGAGGGGGAGTTGTAGAACCTACATGCAAATTTCAGGACGAAATTTCTTTTAAGGGTGGTGGAGTTGTAAGACCCGCACTCCGTAAACCCGGTCTAAACCTTGGTTTTGTGTCGTGACAGGTCTTCCGATCATCACCGGGCCAGACGGGACGAGCGGATGACAACCAGGTACGAAATCAGACCAAAGACGACCAATTAAACCTGATTTCAGGTTGACCGGTCGATGGTACCGGTCTTGGTACCGGTCGACCAGTATAGTCTGCGCAGTAAAGTGCGGAAAGCCAGAAATTGACTTCTGAGGGTCCCACTTTCCTAATTTCGAATCCTAGAAGTTTCCTAATCCTAGTAGGGTTACTAAACCCTATTTTTAGCCTATAAATACACCCATAAACCTCCTCAAATCCTTTCCATTATCTCTCGCAAACCCTAGAGAAGAGAAAGAGGTGGGAAAGGAGAAGGAGCTAGGAAGAAGAAGAAGGTGCCGCCATTACCGTTCGACGAAGCTCACGCTACGCCGGTCAACGGTAAGTGTTTTAACTATTCTTCTTATCCTATGATAGTTTTGTGGGTGGATCAATACCATGCAAAGTAGGTATTGATCTAAAACCTTATCTGGACCTTAAAACCCTAAGTTGCCGTCAAACCCTGGATTTGAGTTTTGAGATGATATTCATCGAAACGAGACTCGAATGAGTTGGGGATAACTCTAACTCCAAGTTTAGACTTAGAATGGATAGGAGAAACCCTGAAAATCCATGTAGAGTGATCGACGGAAGTCGACAAATCAAGTGTATGGTCTTCCGGAGACATACCGGTCGACCATACCGGTTGACAGTCTGTTCACAGTGCTGCGACCGGTATGGTGAGACCGGTCAGCTCTGAAAGACTGGTTTTGGATTTTTGTTGGTTTTCGACCAACATGAAACCTTAAGAAGATATTCTAATGAAACCCTAATAATGTTGTAGGACTTTGTGACTTATCGTTTGGATCATGCGACGTGGAGCAAGTTATTAAACGAGCGTCAGGTAAGGGAATCTGACCTAAACCTAACAATTAAGGGACAGTAAATTGTTGTTAATTACCTGATTATATGAGATGTGTTGTTTGTGTATATTCACATGCCATCCTTTACTTTCGGTTATTATTACTGTTCATGCATTGGTAGGATGTGATTGTTAGGCATGTGATTGTTTTCGTTAGTGTGTGGAGTGGGGCATGAGCCTGGGATCGCTCTTCACATTAGCACATTTTGTAGTATTATGTCTTAACATGCTCGGTATGGGTGGGGCATCAGGGGAAGGTCGTGGTACAGTGGTCTCCGATATTGATGTTGTCCCGGCCACTGTTATGTGGTACTGTGGTCTCCGAGTCGACGCTGGCTTGTCCACGATGCTTTAGCTCTATCTCTATGCCGTAGGGAGTTATGTTGGGATAGGGTCTACCTGCGTTATGTTTCTATCCTAGTGAGTTAGTTGCGGATAGGGCATCAGGGGAGGTGTGGGAATGCCTTAGCTCTATCTCTATGCCGTAGACGGCTGTGCTGGGATAGAGCATACATTGATGACATATAGGATTGGTTAGTTGCGAGCCCAGTTTGCGCGCCCTGGCCAGTAGGGGCTTAGGTACTGGTATGGGTAGGGTATCAGGGGAGGTACGGGGGTATCTTAGCTCTATCTCTATTCCATGATGGGTGCATGTGGGCCAATGGGGGTGTGATCCATGAGGTGCCACACACTCGTGTATAGAGGTGCGGGGGCCACCAAACCTTTCTATAGCACATTGCAAACTTAAACCAGACCACAGCATAAAACTGATTGTTACTCATGTATAATATTGTGAAATTGTCTGATTGTCTTACTGAGCTGTGTTGTGAGCTCACCCTTTTTGTACACATTGTTTTTAGATGTTGATGCAGGTTATACTGTTGATGATTACATGAACGCACCGGCGTATGGAGGTGCTGCTACTCTGGATGTACAAGCAGGAGAGGACGAGCATGACGCTTCATGCAAGTGCCCTTTCTGCGTGTACCTTTGATCAGATTTTATTTATTTAATTTCTTTATTTTTGATTGGATTAAAGGGATGTAATGATATTATTTTATGTGTTTGAATTTGGATAATTGGATATTATTTAAGTTATCAATAGATACTCAGTTTATTCTATTTAAAGTCTTCCGCTGTATATTTATATTCTGATTGTTGTTATGTGTAATGGTTTGTATGGGTGGACACGGCCTATTCAAGATCCTGATGTGAACCGTTGGTTTAATGACGGTTCACTCACACCATTCTGGTTGGATCAGAATTGGGGTGTGACAAAGTGCATCCAGTTGATGCTTTTGCAGGAAAGAACTATCTTCTGTGAACTCAATACACCAGCTCTAGTTTTTCAGTGCCTTATCCATCTCTGTAATTCTGTCTGACGGATCGATGGATTGTCAGCCTTTCGGGTGTGACCTATAGGAATCCCGACATACAAATAGAGGTTAAATCGTGAATCATTTGAATATCTTAAATTTTTATTGTTTAGATATATTGAAATGCCCTTAGTAGGTTACACATGAAATGTATACATATGACTGACTCTGTCTGAGTTTTAAGTATTTAAATCCATAGACATGATGACCAAAAGTGGAGGTCCAAATGGGACTGACAAGAAACTGTCCAGGTGAGCCCACCTGGAAGAGTTTGTGGTTATTTATGTAGAATGGACTTATCTTACCGAGAAGACCCCATTTATCAGTTTGAGAAAGGAAGGGCCTATTGGAATCTTGGGACGCCGTCGGATGTAATGAACGACAGATAAGAGTTCCAGCCAGATTTTTATTTTATAATTTCTCAGATTGATATACTCATGAGAGTTTATATCACATGATATGAAAGATGGGCTTTGATGTGTAACTCTTGGGAAATCCATTGGATAGATGGACGGATGAAAGAGTTTAGCCAGAAACAGAAAATTATTTCTTTGATTATGATGATAAGATGAACCATCCCTGGGTGAAAGGTTGTTGTACCCCATCGGAGAATCCAGTCAACCATGTCGGTAAGTTCTTCAAATGATTGATGCCCGTTGTTGGTGTCAGCAGGTGAGAGAGAGGCCTTCTACACCCTCTATTTTTTTTTTGAAGAGTGTAGAGGCTACACATAATATCTCTTCACTTGATCCAAATTGGTCAAGTATTGTAACTGAACGCCCTCCATGTTGACCAGTCGAACAGATTTTCCAGGTAAGATTTCCTTTACCATGAACGGTCCGCTCCAATTAGGGTGAAACTTGCCCCTAGGATCATGGACAGGTGCTCTTTGCTCCTTCAATACCAGGTCCCCGACTGTCAAGTGACGAACACGCACCTTTTTGTTAAAGGTTGCTGCCATTCTTTGTTGGTATTTCTTTACATTATCGACTGCCTTCATCCTTCTTTCATCGACGAAGTTCAGTTCATCATGTCTGGATTGCAACCATTCAGCTTCTAGAATCTTGCATTCCATCAAAACTCTCAGTAATGGCACCTCTATTTCTACTGGGAGGACTGTTTCCATACCATATACTAGTGAATACGACGTTGCCCCAGTTGACGTTCTTATGGATGTTCTATATGCCCAGAGTGCATAAGGTAGTTTGTTTACCCAGTCAACATTAAACTCTGCCATCTTCTGGAAGATAACCTTGACATTTTTATTGGCTGCCTCTACTGCCCCATTTGTCTGTGGACGATAAGGAGAGGACCGGTGCCTTTTGATGTGGAACTTGTCACATAATTCTTGGACTCTCCCTCTGAAATGTTGTCCTTGATCTGAGATTATAGAATGAGGCATTCCATGCCGGCATATGATGTACTCTTGTAGAAATTTAGCTACTTTGTTTGCTGTGAGCCTGACATATGACTGTGCTTCTACCCACTTTGTGAAATAATCAATGGTGACGAAAATGAATTCATGCCCATTTGAGGCTTTAGGATGAACCTTTCCGATCACATCTATGCCCCAGGTTGAGAAGGGCCATGGGGAACTAAGAGTATGCAACTCTGCTGGAGGCACGTGTATCAAATTAGCGTGGATTTGGCACTTTTGATATTTCCTTACGAACTCTGCACAGTCTGCTTCTATTATGTTCCACTAATATCCCATTCTTAGAATTTTCTTTGCAAGCATTCTAGCATTCATGTGAGGTCCGCATATTCCTTGATGGACTTGTTCGATGATGTTTTGCGCTTGTTCCTCGTCAACAAGACTAACTGCACTCCTTCATGGGATATTTTGTACAGGATATCTTCATAGTATGAATTGAGAGGCATCTCGCTTAAGAGACTTCTTCTCACCTGTTGTCGCTTCCACTGGATACTTTCCTTCTTTGATGAAATCTATGATGGGAGAAAACCATGGTTGGCCATCGACTGTCAGTGCATTCACTTCTTCCAAGTGGACTGGTCGTACTCTTTTCTCATTGATTAAGGGTTTGATACGTCCCAAAGGATCATTTCCAATCATTGAAGCCAAGGTGGCTAATGCATCGGCATAGTTATTGGTATCTCTTGGGGAGTAGTCAAATTCAATTTGCATGAACTTCTGAGCCAAGGTTATTGCACATTGTTGGTAAGGTATCAGCTTCTCGTCTTTGGTTTTTCAGTCCCCTCTGACTTGGTAGATAACAATTGATGAGTCACCATAGACCTTTAATCTGCAGACCCCTATGGCCAAGGCTGCTTTCAGTCCCATGATACATGCTTCGTATTCTGCAATGTTGTTTATATAGTCAAAGTCTAATCTGAATGAAAATGTCACAAATGCCCCTTCTGGATCTATGAATAATACGCCGGCCCCGTATCCCATATGATTTGTGGCTCCATCGAAGAACATTAGCCATGTGTCATTCTTCCCCTTGTCTTGAGTTGTGTAGACTTCTTCATCTGGGAATACATCTTCCAGATGTTTAAGGTTATCTTCAACCGGTAGTGCTGATAGATGTTCTGTAATTACGCTCCCCTTGATAGACTTTTGCGTAGTGTATGTGATGTCGAATTTGGACAACAACAATAGCCACCTAGCCAACCTTCCTGTCAAAGCTGGTTTATCGAATAGATACTTTAGGGGGTCCATTATGGAAATGAGTAT
This sequence comes from Protea cynaroides, assembly GCA_028583415.1. Classification (NCBI taxonomy): domain Eukaryota; kingdom Viridiplantae; phylum Streptophyta; class Magnoliopsida; order Proteales; family Proteaceae; genus Protea; species Protea cynaroides. The sequence goes on along the minus strand of CM053276.1, from coordinate 27,635,533 downwards.
GACCTTGTAGGATAACATAAAATGCCTCAATCTCTTTGTTATCTAGACCAGGGCTGTGCATGTCTTCTCCAGCTGTGTATAATTGGCTTCGTAGCCTGTGAATTTCTTACTCACATAGTATACTGCTTTTTCTGTCTTTCCATCCGTATCATGTTGGGCTATCATTGATCCCATAGAACCCTCTACTGACAAGTAGAGGAGTAGTGGTCTCCCCGGTACTGGTGGGGCTAAGACTGGTGGATTCAATAGATAGGTCTTGATTTTGTCAAAGGCCATCTGACATTGAGCGTTCCAATCTTTTGGCTGGTCTTTCCGGAGTAGCTTGAAAATTGGTTCGCATGTTGCAGTAAGATGTGTAATAAATCGGTTGATGTACTGAAGTCTTCCCAAAAAACCTCTTACTACCTTTTCTGTTTGAGGAGATGGCATTTCAGAGGTGGCTTTTATCTTGGCTGGATCAATTTCGATTCTTCTTTGGCTGACCATAAAGCCTAGCATTTTGCCTGCTATTACTCCAAATGCATATTTTTGGGGGTTAAGCCTTAGTTTATATTGCTTGATCCTTTCGAAGAACTTCCTTAGTGTCGGGATGTGACCTTCTCTGGTGAATGATTTTACGATCATATCATCTACATACACCTCTACCTCCTTATGGATCAGGTCGTGCAAAATTATAGTAGCCATTCTTTGATAAGTTGCCCCAACATTCTTCAACCCAAATGGCATCACAGTGTAACAATAGGTGCCCCAGTCTGTTATGAAGGCGATTTTCTCTTTGTCTTCAGGTTCCATCTTTATCTGATTATACCCTGAGAATCCATCCATGAAGGACAAAAGAGCATGATTTGCATTGTTATCCACTAAGATATCTATCTTTCTGTAATCTATGCACACCCTCAATCTTCCATCCTTTTTAGGTACGATGACCACGTTTGCTAGCCACTCTGGGTACTTTGTGACCTCTAGGAATCCTACGTCAAACTGCTTCATGATATCTTCTTTAACCTTGAGGGTCTATTCAGGCCTTAACCGTCTCAGCTTCTGCTTATATGGCCTTGCATTTGAGATCAAAGGTATCTTATGCTGTACAACTTCAGGGTCTATGCCGGGCATATCTTCATAGGACCAGGCAAACACTTCTTGGAACTCCATCAGTAATTCTGTCATTTGTTTGGCTTCTTCTTCTGTCAAGGTAGCACCGATCTTTATTTCTTGAGGTTGCTCTGCTGAACCGAGGTTAATTATTTTGAAGTCTTCGCCGACAGGTTGACCCTTCTTCTCCTCCGAGGCTTGGATAGATTGTAATATTTCAGGAGATGGTTCATCATTTTCAAAGTTAGAGTTAGAAGGAGAAGGAAAGGAAGAAGTAGACGCAGTGTAATTCAAAATATCATCTTTATTCACATTCAAAAGTAGAGGTACAGAGGAAATGGTTCCTAGTAGAACAAACTCAAAACTTGAAAAGGACTCAATCTTATCTAAAGACCTAAGGACCCTAGGCTCAGACATAGTCATAATATGTGGATTACATGGAAACCCCTTTGGGTAAACAAAATTATCATAACAACTCCAATTGAGGATTATTTCGTTGACGGGAAGGGTAAATTGTTGTATATCGGGATTCCTATCTTGATCTTCACCGGTGAGCGTCATCACTTGATCGTCCTCGAACAGGTTGTTGATGTTGATCACTTCTGTCTCAGATTTCTGCTCCTTGCTCTGCTCTTGGATCTTAGCTTGCTTGAGCTCTTCCCAGTCAAAAGTACAATCATGGAATATTTCGAACCTGGGTACTTGCTTTTGGAGGTGGGCATTGAACCAAGGTTCTAAAAATCCGTAATAGATGTTATCTTCTCCTTCTTTGACAAAATACCCATTGAGGGTCTTCGAAAACTGGATGTTCAGCACATTGTACAACCCCTCAGATATTGCTTGATAGACTGCTTCATCCGTCCTTTGGGGTCCCCAATCGCCACTAGCTCTGTCTGATGCTCTTATTGTGCTGCTACCATACTGACTACTATACTTATATTTCATCCTCTCGAGCTTCCGAAATCTTTCGTCAGCTCCCCTCTGCTTTTGCTTGATTACTTTCAGATCCCCTTCGGTGGGGGTATACCCCAGTCCAAATCTATACTCATTGACCAATAGAGATAAGAAAGTGACATCACCATATTGGTGGGAACCAAGGCCCATACCTGGAAATTAGAGCATGTTAAGTAATTGATGAAATGAAAAGGGCAGATGCATACCTATAGGATCTGGCTCAGTTGTGGCTAGGATGTTGTCAACATGGAACCCTCCGAGAGAGAAATCTTGTTTAGTATCCCCTTGTGACTCTTCATTATTCTGTCCAGTGGCCAATGTGTTCACGGCTACAGAGTCTGCGTATATTGTCACAGTGGTACCCTTGTAGATGAATTTAATCTTCTGGTACAAAGTAGATGCCACTGGATTGGCCTGATGGATCCAAGGCCTTTTTAGAAGCATGCTGAATGAGGCCAAAATGTTAATGACTTGGAACTCTATTTCAAATTCAGTCGGTCCTATTTGAATTGGTACCGTGAAGACACCCAATATGGCCCTTCTAGTATTGTCATACGCCTTGATGGTCATATCTGAAGGTTTCAACTCTGACTCGCTGAAGCCTAGATGCTTAAAGGTACAAAAAGGGAATACATTCAAAGCTGACCCATTATCAACCAGGACTTGGAAAATGCTCTTGCCCCAACATCCGATGGTAATATGTAAACCCTGTATATGATTCTTACCTCCTTGAGGAAGATCGGTATCTCCAAAAATAATTGCATTAACGGCATATCTGCCTCCTATTGGCATGGTTCTTCTTCGTCCATTGAAACCGGGACCTGAATGCTTGCTAGAGATTTCAGTACTGCATCCCTGTGGACCTTGGAAGCCATCAGAAGCTCCCAAATGGACATGTTGGCTTGGGTCTTTTGTAATTGCTTCAATACCGAATTTGGAGGCTCTGATTGGTTGGCAGGTCCTTTACCTTTCTCTCTCATAGCTTGGGCTGGATCATTTACCATAAGGTGAGATGGTTTGTAGTTCTTCCCTGTTCTGGTTTCTGCTACTTCTTGCTCATCTTTCGGGAATATGAACTCCATCTCAAGGATATGGTTGCCAACTTGATTTATCTCTGTCTCCTCATCTGAGAAGTAGATGATGAATGGTTCTTCTTCTTCTTACTGCTATACTTGTGTTATTGGGTGTGATGAATCTTTCGAGAAATAAAAATTATATTCTTCTTCTTCTTCTGATGTGACAACCGTACTGCTTACTTCTTCTATGACGGGCAAAAGGTCCAAAGGCTCATCTCCCCATTCTATGAAATTGACATTGTGGTGAGGGAGGGGATTATTTGCCACTGACACTTGCCTGGGCTGGACCTTAAATTTATTGGAATCCAATAGATCCTGTATGGCATGCCTTAATGTGTAGCAGTTGTTCGTGTTGTGCCCATGTTGATTGTGGTACTTACAGAACAAGTCCATGCGGAAATTCGATGGAAGAGGACTTGGAGGTGGACGAGGGTCAAGCACTGTCAACTTCTTAGCTTATATCAATTTGTCCAGAGCCTTGGATCGGGTCATCCCCAAATCGGTGAACTGTCTCCTTGGCCTTGCTTGCGGTGGGGGGTATAACTTGAACTTCCCAAGATCAATGGCTCAGAATCAGTATGAGCTACTTGCATTGCTGATTGATTCCTTGGATTTCTTGGTGGGTATGTCCTTCTATTTAAAGCCCCTTCTGACCATTTTGTCTTTCCTGGTAATATATCTCCCTGGGTTACGGCGTCCTCTACTTGTTGTCCTGCAACCACGAGCCCTTCGAATGATAGGATGGCTTAACCAAAATGTATGTCTTATATGACCCACTTAAGCCTCTCATCATTATCTGCACCTGATCTCTCTCGGAAGATCGATCCCAAAGCTTTACTGCTACACTTCTGAACCAAGTTAAACAGGTTGTGAATGTCTCTCCCTATGCCTGGACCATGGTTTCCAATTACCTACGGTGGGTCTCTATCTCTGTGTTATAGGAATAGAAACTAATAAATGCTTTGGTGATGTCTGACCATGAATGTATCTGTGATGGGTTCAGATTCATCAACCATCGATGAGCCCCTCCCGTGAGTGAGAATTGGAATGCCTACCCTAACTGCTCATCAGTAAACCCTTCGTCTTGCTTCAATAAGCCCATGAATGATCTTAAGTGGGTCCTGAGGTTTCCTATCCTGTCAAATTTCTCAGTGGTGCATTTAAATTTGGGAGGCAACTTAGTTTCTGGAAAGAAGCACAATCCTTCAGAATCAATGATTTGACTTTCTACTCCTTTCATGTCCCTCAATATCTTTTCCACTTGACTCAGCCTATCGCCGTATGGGCTATCTTCTTCCTTCAATTTCTTGGTCACAGGGGTAGCCTGAACGGTTGACTATTTCTGGGGTATGACACCTTCCATATCTTCGAATGCCGGATTTATGAAAAATTTTGACACAGTTGGGTTAGGGGTACCCGATCCTTGTGGTGGTGCCATATTTACCCTTTCAGAAGTCGACCCTTGAGCCTGCAATTGCAATTGTATATCCCTTACTGTGGCAGCTATCATCCCCATGGTATCCTCCATCTTTTCCATCCTGGCATCCATAGTGCTCGGGAATTGGTTTGATCCATCAGCCATTGATTCAGTTGATGTGGTTGAGGTGGGACTAACTGGCTCTGGTGTAAACATCCTAGACAACCTCCCAATAATGGGATCCCTTATCCAAGAGGTAGAAATGGTTGTGGTTTAGGCTGACTCCTTGGCTTGTACCTGAAAAGAACCCAAAAGTGATAAATATTAAGACTCCAGGATGACGGGAGTGGAAAGAAATCACATGCACAATTAAGGATGACTCAACCAAACAAGAGTTAGCTCCTTCATAAGGGTAATCGGATAAACATTATTCAAGTCAATTTAATTGAATTTGATTAAGCCATGTGTTCAGTCTTGGGACCTCGTGATTCCCCAGTGAAGTCGCCACTGTGAGGACAAAGATCGTAATCTTTTTTTTGAAGTTGCCACCTAGATTAAGGTCTAAGACTTAGAAATGTGAAATCTCACCCTAAGGTAAAACTTCGATTGACTCATGACCCTTAGATTAGATTTCTGGTCCATCAGAGATTGGGTAAGCGTCAGGTTACGGTTACGGGAAGGGGTTAGGCACCCAAACGGCCCGATCGAAATCGATCTCCTATACCTTTCCTATGCTAGACTCTATCTATTAAACTGAACCAAACCAAATGGTTTGATATCATTGAACCGAATATGTATACATCAAATTGCCTACGTATCACGAAATTATTCCAAAAATCAGGTTCACCATCGTAGTTCAGGTGTGATTAAAGTTTATGGTTGTGATTTATGCTTGTGCATGATTAAGTTCATTCTTCAAGTTGAAGTTTATGTTTGAAAGGATGATAAATCCTATGGGTTAGGATCTGGATAGTCCATACGAACTGATAGATAGTCATATTGGATATAAGAATGGATAAACCTTTTTGGGTCTGAATGTGGATAACCCTATTTGGGTCAAAATGTGGATAACTCTATTTGGGTCAAAATGTGGATAAATATCCTAGTGGATCTATGGATAATCCGAGTGGATCTATGGATAGTCCGAGTGGACTAAGATGTGGATCCGAATTTGGGTTTCTCCCAAATGGCCTACATATCTTAGGGTTTGCCCTAGGAATCAGAATCTACATAGTTCGGGTCTGGCTGAAATAACCTGTTCTAGGTTTAGGATTGAGAACCTATTCTAGGTTTAGGGTTTAGAACCTATTCTAGGTTTAGGGTTTACTGAGGGGCAGAAATCGTCCTGAGCTATCCTTTTCATCCTATGCTCTAATTTTAGAAGGTTTGGCAAAGCATTCTCTCTCTTTGTTAAGATTTTTATTATTTTCCATTATGTCCTTCCCAAGAATGTGGGTGCCTAAATGCACGTCCCCACTCCTAGATTGTCTTCTAGAAGTATGCATATATGGCAGTTCAACTAGGGTGTTGCTCAAAGTAAGTTATTTGCCAAAATTTAAACATGGCATATAACAATAGATCAACATAGTAATGGAATTCTAAGCATGGCATACATGCAAATATAGCAGTGTAAACAAGACAGATGCTAAAATATTGGCTTAGATCCTCATTCTAATGGTCGGATCTCTTCCAAACATGATAATCATGATCAACGACTTAGAATTCATCAAAAATGGCCAATATCAATGGCTCAGATTCATCTAATCAACTCATGCTAATCATCCAATGGTTCAAATCACTTAAAATCATAATACAACCATTCAAAATCATTTAAATCACTCTTGAAGACAATCCAATAGTTTAGATCATCCAATCAACTCATAATGACCACCTAATGGTTTAGATTCAAAATAAACATCCAATGGCCATATTTAATATCCATCACATGATTAGAATAAAAATCAATCATCCAATGGTCCTTATTTTCATATCATCACATGATCAAAATTAATGATCGATGGCTTGATTTTCAACTCATCAAAAGATCCAAATCAAAAGGTCATATTAACTTCATATCTAAATTCTAAATCAAATGGTCACATTTTATTCTCATGAAATTTAAGATCAAAGGCTATATCACAAAAATTCAAAATCTATGGCCCTGATTTAATCACATTCAAAATTCATCCAATTTTCATAACATCACATGATCCAAGTCATCGAACGGCTCATATCTATTATTATCACATGATCAAAATCAATGATTCAAATTCAGTCAATATCACATAAACAAACCAATTATTCAAATTTAATAATCAAAATTATCATGGTTTAATTGGTCGGATCAAACATCAACATTATCAAATTATTAATGTTGCAATTCAAACTTAATTAATGATGCTTAAAGGGTGGTTCTGATCATATAGGGAAGGGATCAATGGTGCGAGTGGAGGTGTGATGGTTGCAGTAGTAAATGTATCGGGTTTGATCGGGACAGTGTGAGGACAAAGATCGTAATCTTTTTTTTTTTGAGTCCCCACCTAGATTAAGGTCTAGGACCTTAGAAATGTGAAATCTCACCCTAAGGTAAAACTTCGATTGATTCATGACCCTTAGATTGGATTTCTGGTCCATCAGAGATTGGGTAAGCATCAGGTTACGATTATGGGAAGGGGTTAGGCACCCAAACCGCCCGATCAAAATCGGTCTCCCATACCTTTCCTATGCTAGACTCTATCTATTAAACCAAACCAAGTAGTTTGATATCATTGAACCGAATTTGTATCCATCAGATTGCCTACGTATCACAAAATTATTCCAAAAATCAGGTTCACCATCGTAGTTCAGGTGTGATTAAAGTTTATGACTGTGATTTATGCTTGTGCATAATTAAGTTCATTGTTCAAGTTGAAGTTTATGCTTGAAAGGTTGAGAAACCCTATGGGTTAGGATCTGGATAGTCTACGCGAACTGATAGATAATCCTAGTAGATCTAAGAATGGATAGCTCTTTTTGGGTCAAAATGTGGATAACCCTTTCTGGGTTGAAATGGATAACCCTATTTAAGTCAAAGTGTGGATAACCCTATTTGGGTAAAAAATGGATGGATATCCTACTAGATCTATGGATAGTCCGAGTGGACTAAGGTGTGGATCCGAATTAGCCTACGTATCATAGTGTTTGACCTAGGAATCAGAATCCACGTAGTTCGGGACTGTATAACCTGTTCTAGATTAGAATGTGAGAACCTGTTCTAAGTTTAGGGTTTAGAACCTATTCTAGGTTTAGGATTGAGAACATATTCTATGTTTAGGATTTACTGAGGGGTGGAAATCGTCCTGAGCTATCCTTTTCATCCTAAGTTTTAATTTTGAAAGATTTGGCAAAGCATTCTTTTTTGTTATTAAGATTTTTATTATTCTCATTATGCCCTTCCCAAGAATGTGGGTGCCTAAATGTACGTCCCCAGACCTAATATGTTTGCTAGGTGTACAGATATGGCAGTTCAACTAGGATGCAGCATAAATTAAGTTATTGTCATAAATAGAATATTCTATCTAAGCATGACATGTATGATATTTATGGTAACTATCACAACATATAGTAAGATTATGAAAATCTCCCTAATATGGCATGCATTGCAAATAAGGCAAGAACCTAATATGGTAAGATCTAATATGCTAATCTAAGCATGGCAAGACCTAATATGGAAAGAAATCAATATATGCATCTATATATCAATATGGCAAGTACCAAACATAGAATGCAAAATATGGCATGAATCATCAAAAAATGTAAGATCTTATATGCTATTTTCTAAGCATAGTAAGACTTAAAAATGGTAAGAAATTAATGTATGCATCGATATATCAACATGGTAAGTACCAAACATAGAATGCAAAATATGGCATGATCATCCAAAAAGGTAAGATCTTATATGCTATTTTCTAAGCATAGTAAGACTTAAAAATGGTAAGAAATTAATGTATGCATTTATATATCAACATGGTAAGTACCAAACATAGAATGAAAAATATGACATGATCATCCAAAAAGGTAAGATTTTATATGCTATTTTCTAAGCATAGTAAGACTTAAAAATGGTAATTATTAAGATTTTGTTAAATATGGTAAAAATCTATTTATTCTACTAAATATAGTAACACATGGAATATGGAAAATATGGTATGCACAATCCAAACAAAGCATATGAATGCTCCAAATATAGTCATTTATCCAAATATGACAGAATTTACTCAAACAATCATTTGCATGTTACAATGAATGAGACATCAATGAAACCTTTTTTTGAAAAGTACAAAATTATCAAAAACATATGTTCAATGTTTTTTGAAAAATTATAATTTTTATGAAGACATTTGGAAAGATTAATGACTCAAAACTGTCAAAATTATGACACAAGGTTTCAGATAATGGACAAAACTATGAACTGCATCCAGATTTTGTCACATTACACAAGAATGACCATAAGTAGGTCTTCTGTAACTCATATCAAGCTCAACTTTTTTTTCACAGAAAGATGACTCAACATGTTATATTTCATATGAGGAGTCGACAGAGAGCAAAAACAGGTCAAAGATATGCCCTAAGATCGGACATGTGCACTGGTCAATTTTGTTCCAGATTTTTGACCAGTTGCACCATAAATTCCAAATAAAAACCTATACTTAATGAAAATTAAATTCAGACATATGTCCATGTATATAATTGTCTGATCTAAAATTTCATCAAGAAAAATAAGTGAAAACAGTATATTTTCTTTGTGAAAAATGATCATTTTCAATCATGCAAATCAGTACATCCTGACAGATTCAAAATCAGAGCACTATGCACTTAAAAATCGATATCAATTCAATAAAAAATCAAAAAAATACGAAACCAGTGCCATTTTTTAGAAGACTTTCATATATAAAAAGTTCATACGAAGTTTATTTCCTGATTATGACCATAAGACCATTGTCTAGAGACTTTTTGATAAGGGATTGCATTATATTCGAATAAAATAGTAATGTCAAAGATGAATTTTTTTTATACACTTTCTCAATTCCAAATGGAACATAATTTTTAGGGTAGTCTTATAACATATCAGAGAGACTCCCATAAAAAGTTGGGCTTTAAAATCTAAGAAAAACTAGATGTGATGTACGTCCTAAGTTTGAATCCTAAATCTAGAAATTTCAGATTAGAAAACCACTTTATGAAACTTGTCAAAAACATCAAACATCATTATATAGCATTCAAAACTTCATCATTGAGTAGTTTGAACAAATTATCATTCATAAAAAAATACTAGACATAGGCATCCTAACATTAATATGCATGCAATAGAGCATTCCTGATCGAGATTTCATAGAAATTAACCTTTTTCAAGCACAATTGACATTCGAGCATTCTAAAGACCTCTAAATTCGTTTAGGGTACTAACCTTGTGCTAGAAAGGAGCGAAACTGTCGATGTTGGATGATTGGAGGTCGTATCAAGCTCTTTGAAGGCGAACCCTCCTTCTCCTCTCCTCTGCTTCTCTCTCTCTTCTCTTTCTCCCTTTTCTTCTTCTCTGTTCTTTTTTTCTCTTCTTCTTCTCTCTTTCTTTCTCCCTCTCTCACATTTTTCTCTCTTACCCACCTTCTCTCTCTCCTTGTGGTCTGGAAAAGAATCCCCCTCTCTCTTTCTCTTGGCCTATTTATGTTTTTCCTCCCCTCTTCTTGAAGATCCTTTTTTCCCTTTCTTCTTTTTCTAGAAAATCTTTTTTTTTCTTTTTTTCTTCTTTCCTTTCTTCTCTTCCTTCCCTTTTCTCCTCTCTCTTTCTCTCTTCTCCACGTTTTCTACATGTTTCTAGAGTAGAAACGTCCCTCTCTCTCTCTCTCTCCTCTTCTCTCTTCCTTCCTTCTCCTCTTCTTTCCTTCTTCTCTCTTCTTTCCTTTTCTTTTTCTTCTAGAAAATCCTTTCTTTCCATTTTTTTTTCTTTCTTCTCTTTCTTCTCCACGTTTTTTCTCCTTCCTTTCTTTCCTTTTTCTCCTTCTTCTTCTAGAAAATCCCTTCTCTCTTTTCTTTCTTTCTTCTTTCCTTTTCTTCTTCCTTCCTTTCCTTCCTTTTCTTTTTCTTCTAGAAAATCCTTTCTTTTCATTTTTTTTCTTTCTTCTCTTTCTTCTCCATGTTTTTTCTCTTTCCTTTCTTTCCTTTTTCTCCTTTTTCTTCTAGAAAATCCCTTTTCTCTTTCCTTTCTCTCTTTCCTTCTTCTAAAAAATCCTTTCTCTCTTTCCTTTCTTTCTTCTTTCCTTTTCTTCTTCCTTCCTTTCCTTCCTTTTTTCCTTTCTCCCTCTCTTTTCACGTTTTCATTTTAGAAAACATTTTAATTAATTTTTTTTTCTTTTTTTTTCTTTCCTTCCCCTTTCCTTCTTTTTTTTCTTTCTCCCTTTCTCTTTCACGTTTTCTTTCTAGAAAACATTTTTTTTTCTTTTTTTCTTTTATTTTTCTTTCCTTCCTCTTTCCTTCCTTTTTTTCCTTCTCTCTCTCTCTTTCACGTTTTCTTTCTAGAAAACATTTTTCTTTTCTTTTTTTTCCTTTTTTTTATTTCTCTCTTTCCTTTTTTTCTTTCTCCCTTTCTCTTTCTCTTTCCCACGGCCTCTCTTTCCTCTCTCTTTCTATATATATATATATATATATATATATATATATATATATATATATATATATATATATATATATATATATATATAAGATATACATCTATATTATATATAATAATATATTATACATTATACACATATAAAAGAAATGCATGCATATGGGCTGACATAACCTGGTCTGGATTGGTATGAGCTGGGCCGGGCTAAGTTAGACTAAGCTGGATTAAGCTGGTTTCGACCAAGGTTGACATTTCATAGTCTATTTCTGTCACCCTTCTACATGGAATTTTTTGATAGCATCTATTCCAAATTTTCTACGTTCACTTTGTAGAACACTAAAAATGAGAAATATTAAAACTTGAATCACCTCATTTGAAAATAAAATGGTCAATTTATGAATTTCTGAAGTTTAAGCAGGCCAATTATCTTTTATTTGGCTAACCATTCTGCATGGGATCCTTCGAAGAATTCAATCGAAAATCCTTTACATCCACTTTGTAGAGTACTAAAAATATAACATAATGAAACTGAAATTACCTGATTTGGATATGGAGTGACCAAAATATGAATTTTCAAAGGTTAAATGACTATTTTCATGTATAATTTTGCATGGGACCCTTCGGAGACTTCTACCTGAGATTTTTCACGTCCACTTTGTAGAACATTACAAATGAAGAATAATGGCCTTAGAATCATTTGAATCCGACGTAGAATGACAAAGATATGAAGCTTTGAAGTTCTATCGATAATTTTACAAGAAAGCTTGCATGGGGCCCACCGGTGACTTTTGTCCAGGATTTTTCACGTCCACTTTGAAGAGGACTGAAAATGAGAAATATTGGCCTTTGAATCATCTGATTCCAATATCAGATGACCAAGATATGATGACTTGAAGTTTAAATGATAATGCATGCATCATACGATATTACGTAAACGTCCTTGCACTTTCAAACTGTGATATCTTCCTTGTTTGACGTCAGAATTTGATGATTCCAGTTTCATTTCGAAGATAATTTCATGACCTATTCATCCAAGTAGGTAATAGCCTATGACCCTACTGTGGGGTTCATTAAAGAATCACAAACCTTTGGGTTAAAGGCCAGAAACCTGCCATATTGGTTCACTTATGCTGAGGGTGGCAAAAATGGAGTGCTTACAGACAGCAAGGTACAAGTACATGGCTGATCAGATGTTGTTCACTGGTTGTGAGATTGAGGAAATCGGTTTGCAGGTTAGGGTACAGTAAGTTGTTGTAGGTATTTAAAATGGGATAATAGGTGGGGTAAGCATGGTGCATAGGTGTTTTGATCATAGCAGGTTATGGAGTTGACTCAGCTATGGCTGGGGTGGAGAAGATATGTGATCTGGGTGGAGTAGATAGGTGTTGAGATGGGGTTAAGACAGATGGAGGGTATGGACATGTGTCAAAAATTGGGGGCAAGGATATTGCAAATGGTGGTGAGGTAGATGTTAGTTGGTGAGGGATGTGCAGGTGTCAATTGTGGTGGTAAGTGAAGGGGTGATCGCATGTGCAATCTCCCTTCTTTCTCCCTCATCGTCTTTCTAAGTTCCCTCTCCGTCTTCAACTCTCTCTACCTTTTAAAAATACAAAACACAAATCCCCTAAACTGAGATAAAGAAATAAAGCCAATGGCCTAGATCTTGTATTAGTCATGAACATCATAGTCAGACAAGAGAGAGCTTTGTGAAAAGGAAGAAACATAGCTATAACATTGAATCTGGCTTACCTAAGTTAACAGAGGTTGTTGGAGTAGACTTGGTCGATCAGTTCTCCAAGCTTTTCTTTACTTTCTCCAAGCTCCAACACTGCCTTAATCTTCTCTTATCCCCTTTCTCAGCTCTCCTCTTTACTCGCCTCTCTCTCAATTCTTTCTTGGGTTTTAGATTTTTTTTTCCTTCACTCCTCTTCTCTTTTTCTTTTCTCCTTCTCTTGGCTTATCTCCCTTTCACGTTTTTTTTTTCTAGAAAATCCTCCCCTCCTTCTCACGGCTTCCCTTCTTCTCTCTTCCTTCCTTTTTCTTCTTCTTTTCTTCTTCTCTTCTTTCCTTTTTCCCTTCTCCCTCTCTCTTTTCACATTTTTTTCTAGAAAATCCTCCCCTCCTTCTCACGTTTTTTTTCCTATTCTCTTCTTTCCTTGTTCTTCTTCTTTCCTTCCTCTCTTCTTTCCTTTTTTTCTTCTTCTTTCCATCCTCTCTTTTTCATGGCTCCTTCTAGAAAACCTCTTCATTCTCACGGCTTCCTTTCTTTTGGATTTCCTTTTTTTCTTATATACATATATATATATATATATATATATATATATATATATATATATATATATATATATATATATATATATATATATATATATATATATAAGAATTACATGCATATGGGCCAACGTGACTTGGTCCGGATAGGTCTGAGTTGGGCCGGGCTGAGTTGGACTAAATTGGGTTGAGCTGGTTTGGACCAAGGTTGACTTTTTTCTATAATTTCATAGTCCATTTCTGCCACCATTCCACATGAAATTTTTCGATAGCCTCTATTCTAAATTTTCTACGTTCACTTTGTAGAATACTAAAAATGAGGAATATTAGAATTTGAATCACCTCATTTGGAAATAAAATGGTCAACTTATGAATTTCTGAAGTTTAAGCAGGCCAATTATCGATAATTTGACTAACCATTCTGCATGGAATCCTTCAGAGACTTCTACCGGAAATCCTTTACGTCCACTTTGTAGAGTACTAAAAATGGAACATATTGAAACTGAAATCACCTGATTTGGATGTGGGTTGACCAAAATATGAATTTTCAAAGATTAAACGACCATTTCCATATGTAATTTTGCATGGGACCCTTCGGAGATTTCTGTACCGAATTTTTCACATCTACTTTGTAGAACATCACAAATGAAGAGTATTGGCCTTTGAATCATCTGATTCCGATATCAGATGACCAAGATATGATGATTTGAAGTTTAAATGATAATGCATGCATCATACAATAATTACGTAAATGCCCTTGCACTTTTAAACTATGATATCTTCCTAGTTTGATGTCAGAATTTGATGATTCTAGTCTCATTTTGAAGATAATTTCACGACCTATTCATCCAAGTAGGTAATATCCTATGATCCTGCTGTGGGGTTCATTAAATAATTATAAACCTTTGGGTTAAAAGTCAGAAACTTGTCATATGGATTCACTTATGCTGAGGGTAGCAAAAATGGGGTGCTTACACATTGCTTCAGGCTAAGTTTGTTACCTTTAACTTGAAGTGCTACACTTGATAAACATTGCTATATCTAGAAACCATTTCAAAATTATGCCAATATAACCCATTTGGGACTTAGACTATAGAAAAAAAAATTAATTTGGGAGACGCATTTTCATATTAGGCAGTTTGGATACCTAACACCTTCCTAAACTATAACCTGACGTTTGCCCAACCTCTAAATACCAAACCCTGAATTCATGGGTTATGAGTCATTAGATGTCTCTTATAGCGATGTGACTACTTTATAGGTCCTATTTTTAGCTAAAGATCAGAAAATTTTAATAAATAAATGAAAAACACAATGGTTACAAAGATATGAATCTCTCTCCACTTTCGGCATTGCCATCAGAGAGAAAAGACCATCTATGTTCACAATAAACAAAAACGGAGACACTCAGTAGCATCCCAAGACACATCCCTAGTAACAAACTAAGGAAAAACATTCCAATAGGTATACAACAATGAGCATGCTCTTAACCCAACTAACGTATCAGCAACAACATTCATCTCGTGGAAACAATGAGTAATCCGCCATTAAATAGAATCCATAATTGTTTTACTCACATCCAACCATGCAGGCATCGCCACGGTAGCGTCTCTTTCAACAGTGCCTCTACCAGTCCCACGGTAACTTTATAGGTCCTAGACCTTCTTCTAAGTAGTCACTTCTTATTATTTTCGTCCCTCAACGTGGCTGGACAAGATTAAAGGCAAGAGACTATATGATCTTCTTTTTTTTTTTAAAGAAATCCCTATGTTTTCATCAAGTTTTAAATAATTTTTTCAAGCCATAAAAGAGAAGACCTAGAGGGTAAACTGCAAGTCTCCACAACCGTACGATGGTTTGACTTATTTTTGATCCCTAGATATAGACAAAAAGGGGGCTATGTCATCCTTCTGTAACACATGATCTAATAAATAAATATCTTTTTTTATAAAAAAAATGATATCTTTACAACATTTCTCTTACCCACTTCTTCATATGCCACACATTGCTAGGGGACATTATTCATAGCATAAGGTTTGGACCTGACCATTGGAGTCTTCAAGATATGACATCTGCATCTCTTATTATTCTAATTAAATGCCACACACTGGAAAGGGGGTTTAGTCAAGTGATAGTGTAAGCACCCCATTTTTGCTATCCCTAACATAAGTGAATCCACATGACAAGTTTCTAGCTTTTAACCCAAAGATTTGTGATTCTTTAATGAACCCCACAGCAGCGTCATAGGCTATTACCCACTTGGATGTATAGGTCGTGAAATTATCTTCAAAATGAGACCGGAATCATCAAATTTTGACATCAAACAAGGAAGGTATCACAGTTTGAAAGTGCAAGGGCATTTACGTAATTATCGTATGATGCATGCATTATCATTTAAACTTCAAATCATCATATCTTGATCATCTAATATCGGAATCATATGATTCAAGCACCAATATTTCTTATTTTCAGTCCTTTTCAAAGTGGACATGACAAATCCCGAGTAGAGGTCACCGGTGGACCCCATGCAAGCTTTTATGCAGAATTATCGATAGAACTTCAATGCTTCATATCTTTGCCGTTCTACGTCCGATTCAGATGATTCAAAGGCCATTATTCTTCATTTATGGTGTTCTACAAAGTGGACGTGAAAAATTCGGTACAGAAATCTCTGAAGGGTCCCATGCAAAATTACATGTCGAAATGGTCGTTTAATCTTTGAAAATTCATATTTTGATCACCCCACATCCAAATCAGGTGATTTCAGTTTCAATATGTTCCATTTTTAGTACTCTACAAAGTAGACATAAAAGGATTTCAGGCAGAAGTCTCCGAAGGATCCCATACAGAATGGTTAGCCGAATTATCGATAATTGACTTGCTTAAACTTCAGAATTTCATAAGTTGACCATTTTATTTCCAAATGAGGTGATTCAAGTTCCAATATTCCTCATTTTTAGTGGTCTACAAAGCGAATGTAGAAAATTTAGAGTAGAGGCTATTAAAAAATTTCATGTGAAATGGTGGCGGAAATGGACTATGAAATGATAGAAGAAGTCAACTTTGATCCAAATCCAGCTTAACCCAACTTCGTCCAACTCAGCCCGACCCAGTTCAGACCAGTTTGGACCAAGTCACGTCGGCCCATATGCATGCATTTCTTTTATATATAGTAAATGTGAGGGTAGGGTCGCATGCCTAAACAGGTAGGGTCAACCCCACCTCAACAGAAGTCCAACCTATGATTTTCTAGTTGTAGGGTCGCATGACTAGAAAATGTAGGGTCGACGGATCCTGCGACCCTACGTCCGACCCTACGATTTAAGACAGAAACCATAAATTAGGAAACTTTCTTAATTCCAAGGGGTTCTTTCCTAAACTCAATGAGACTTATTTTGGAGGGTTTTCCTCTATAAATAGGACGTCCCTTAGCCTCTTTCACTCCTTTTAGAACCCTAATTGAAAGTGAGAAAAGAGAAAGAGAAGGAAAAGAAGAAGAGAAGGAAAATTGAAGAAAAGGCTAAGGAAGAGGAGGAAGTTCAGAGAAACCTCTGAATCTCAGCCAACTTCAGGTATGAATCTAAGTCCCTTCATAAAGTAAGAGCCTAAAATAGATTAGGAAGAAGTTAGGATTTAGAGAAACCCAAATCATCCATCCATGGACAAGTTCCAAAGGAATCCATGGAAGTTATCATCATAGGCAATGAAAAGTGTGTAAAAATCATAGTTATGAGCCATAGAACAATTTTAGAATGGACCTACAAGACCACAGGATCGACCACATGCCCTCGGGAAGTCCCAGGGAGGGTGTGGTCGCATGTAGGGTCGATTGGTAACCGATCCCACGTCCGACCCTACACCCTAGGGTCGATTGGTAACCGACCCTAGGTGCTGCCCTGCCTGCGACCCTATGATTTCAGCTAGTCTAAATTTGTTGGAATTAATTCTAATTAAAATCTATCGACTTGTTAGGCCTTTCTAGTGATTTAAAGGTGATTCATAAAGCTTGAACGAGGATCTACGCTCAATCAAAGGTGAGGGAACAAGACCTAAACTAATTGGCTAATAATAAACTGTTTTCGTTTATTGAGTTCAATACTATGAATGATTCTATGCTTATATGATTGTAATGTGCATATCACATGTCATCCACTATTCCCGTTATTACTGTTCATGCGTATTTAATTTCGTTTATTATAACATGATGATGATGATGATGCTAGGGATAGGCATGTGAATGTATGTGTGTGGTTAGTGTACTTGATGCGAGTGGAGCATCAGGGGGAGGACGTGACACTGTGGTTCATCCTGGTCACCAGACTCTAGCTCTATCTCTACTCAAGTCTTGTCCACTAGCATTGTAGTATCGCCATTACCTTAGCAGAACTATTACGTCGTAGGGCATTAGGGGAGGTGGTCTCGGACCATGTAGTCTCTGACTCTGCCGGGGGGCCTTAGCTCTATCTCTATGGACGTATTGAGGGATGCTGGGGTGAGGCCTTGGATACACTGTTTGACATTAGGATTGGTTAGTTGCAAGCCCAGTTTGTAACCCCTCGCCAACAGGGGCTTACGTGTTGGTATGGGTAGAGCATCAGGGGAAGTGTGATGCGGTGCGGTCCTAAGCACTTTAGCTCTATCTCTATTCCATGGTGGGTGCATGTGGGGGCAGCAATGGTGTTTGATCCATTGGACGGTTCCACACATTCGTGTATAGAGGTGCGGTGGCCACCTATCCTTTCTATAGTACATTGCAAACTTATGAACAGACCAAAGATATAAATTGAATGCATGCATATGTTTGTTGTATTGTTTTGTTTGCTCACTGAGCCATGATGTGTGCTCACCCTTTCGACGTCGAATGTTTTTAGTTGATGATGCAGGTACCATAGTTGAAGACTATATGAATGCTCCAATGTATGGACAAGCGGTGGCGATGGACGCTGAAGTTATGGTGGAGTCGCATGAATCATCATGCGAGTACAACTCTTGTGTTTCGATTAGAATTTTATTCAATTTATACAGACGATGTAATTGATTAAATATTTTATTTTATGTCTTAGTCAATGGAGAATAATTGGATGATTTATTATTTTATAATTGTTAGACTCTCAGTTCATTAGTATAAAGACTTCCGCTATTGTGTATTTACTCTGAATATTGTCGTGGATGTGTATGGTTTAAGCAAACAGACACAGCCTATTCGAGATCCTGGTTTAACCATTGGTTAATTAGCGGTTCATCACAGTATTCTGAAAAGAACAAAATTGGGGTGTGACACAGGTAGCCTGGCTTACAAGAGTATATGCTGAGGACTATGATCAAGGTCGTGAGGCACCTCCTCCTCCAACACCCCCAGTTCCATGACTGTCCCATTATCTTCTTTCCTTTTTATTCTACCAGGTAACTGTCCGGATTATGGACCGTACTCTGATTCGGATGAACATTTGTGTTATTCCCTTTTGATATATATAATTCATTTTTCATTTACTTATGTGCATTATTCTCTTTCTTAGTTTATGTCTCAAACAACACAAGTGCTTATGGTGTGTTCTTATTACAATTTATAATTTTATCCTAACTCAGTTCATGACTCATGTGGAAGTAGTTAGGTCAATGGATAGAACCTGAGAGAGCTCCGATACCAAGTTGTCACATCCCAATTCTGGATTAACCAGAATAGTGTGATGAACTTTCAATAAACCAACGATTCAACCAGGATCGTCGTTAGGTAGTACCCACCATATCAACCACACACACATTCTACAGTAATAATCAGAGATAATAAACAAATAAACGAAAGTCTTTATAAATAATGAACTGAGCATCTAACCATGATAAATAGTTATTTAATCTAATTATTTTCCAAAAACTCAAGACATAAAGGTAAATAATTCGTTACATATTCCAATATCCAAATATAGCTAAACTAATCAAAAATGTATTGGTTGCACTTGCATGAAGGATCATGCGCATCTTCAATAGCTTCTACGTCCATGGCCACAATGTGTCCGTACATCGGTGCATTTACATAATCTTTAACAGTAGGACCTGCATCATCAACTAAAATATTTGACGTCGAAAGGGTGAGCATACATCACGGCTCAGTAAGTAAAACAAAACAATGCAACAAACATAAGCATGCATTCAATTCAATATCTTTGGTCTGGTTTTTAAGTTTACAATATGCTATAGAAAGGTTTGGTGGCCCCTACACCTCTATACATAAGTGTGTGAATCCGCCCAACGGATCAAACACCACTGTCGTCCCACATGCACCCACCATGGAATAGAGATAGAGCCAAAGTGTCTGGATCACACATCGTCAACTTCCCCTGATGCCCTACCCATACCAACACGTAAGATCCTATTGGCTAGGGCTTGCAAACTAGGCTTGCAACTAACCAATCCTAAATATAATCCAGTGTATCCAAGGCCTCACCCCAGCATCCCTCAATCCATAGAGATAGAGCTAAGACCCCCCGACAGAGTCAGAGACTACACGGTCAGAGACCACCTCCCCTGATGCCCGATGACATAATAGTTCTGCTAAGGTAATGACGATATGACGATGTCAGTGGGCAAGACTTGAGTACAGATAGAGCTAAAGTCTAGTGACCAGGTCAGAGACCACAATGCCATGTCCTCCCCCTGATGCTCCACTTGCATCCAACACACTAACCACACACACACAATCACATGCCTATTCCTATCATCATCAATCAACGTGGTAGTAATTAGACAGAAATAAATATGCATGAGCAGTAATAACAATAATATTGGATGACATGTGAGATACACATTACAGGAATACAAACGTAGCATCATTCATGGCATTGGACACAATAAAGTAAATAGTTTGTTATTATCTAATTAGTTTAGGTCTTGTTCCCTCACCTGATAGCAAAACTCGATCTCCTTTCAAGCCTTGTAATTCTCTTTGAATCTATTTAATAACCTAAAAGTTATATGAATTTAAGTTAGGATTCATATGTAACATGTTACAGTAGTCGGACATCAAAACATAGCACTGATAGGTGTCTGATTGGTCCTATGGTCTCATACTGTGTCGACCTTACTGCCTACAGTTGATACCGTACCTATGACCATATGGTTTCTGAATTATTCTTGAATGCCTATGGTCGATACTTTGATCATGCTGGTCATGCTATGGTCAACCGTAGCTGCGACCTTGAGATTTCTGGTTACAAACTACATTCAATCCAAGTCCTTCTTGGGTCAACTCTTCGGCTCTTCAATTGGGTTTATCCTAATGATTATTCTAAAGCTAAGTTTCTTAGTTTTACCAACTAATTACTCTAACCTATTCTCCATGGTTTTTCATTGGAGGCTTGCTTAGCAATTCCCATGGTTGCATTCTTACGTTGGGTTTGGTATCTCAATTTACATTAGAAACCTTTACTCCTAGTGTTCTAAGGCTACAGAGACAAGGTTCATACCTTACTTATTGCAGAGAGTCTGTGAAACTCTTCTCCCAGTCTCCTCCTTAGTCTTCTCTTCTTCTCCTTCTCTTTCCTTCTCTTTCCTTCTCTTTCCTTCTCTTTCTCTAGGGTTTACTAATGTTCTAAAAGAGTGAAAAAGGCTGAGGAACGTCCTTTATATAGAGAAAAATTCTCCATATAGAGTTCTCCAACATTAGGAAAGAAATCCTCCTCAAATTAGGAAAGTTTTCATCTTAGAGTCTGATCTGGGGTCTCACGGTTGATGGCCTACGGTCGCAGAATCCGTCAACCATAAGGTCGAAAACATCGACCGTAGGGTCCTGGATCAGTGACATTTGTTTCTTACCTTATGGTCGACCATACCTACCCAGGTATTCGACCATACACATACTTTTGAGCATTTTTAACTCGATTTATACCTTGATTTTGTGATCCATCTTCATGCGGTCAGTCCACTTGGTCCAGCAATGATGGGAAGACCTGACATGACACGGTTAGACCAAGGTAGTGGAGTGCGGGTCTTACAAAGAGTGTGTGACTCCCACATATGACCGGCAGCGGGGAGTCGGATGATGCATCCATCGACTCATGCAGCCCGTAGGGCTAAACTATATCCCTACAATCCACTAATCAGACCCCACACTTTGGGTTGCATGCTAGGCCTACCTAAGGTTACTATAAATCACAGGGGAAAGTATTAAGACTCACCTATGATTTGGCTATGTCCATCGGGTCCGCATCAGTGACGTCAACTGTCCGAATGGGAAAACATGACATAAGGGAAATCTGAGTCAGTAGGGGACTTCGGGTGCAGTCTTACAATCCCCCCAACTTATAAGAATTTCATCTCTGAAATTAAGGCATACCTGGGCTCTCGAATAAATATGGATACTTCTCCTGCATTTCGTTTTCATCTTCCCATGTGGCTTCCTGAATGGCATAACTATGCCAATGAACTTTAACATATAGGATGGAGCGGTGATGCAACTGCTGAAGTAAAAGATAAATCTCGATCTATCGGTGGGACTTCGGTGCTCAATATGTGAAGGGTCATGAACGTACTTCTTGAGGAGTGAAATTTGGAAGACGCCACGAACCTCAAACAGTGCTAGGGGTAGGGCTAGCTAATAAGCCACCTTCCTGCTCCGCTTCAAGATCTCGTAAGGGTCGATGTATCTGGGATTAAGTTTTCCCTTCTTGCCAAAGCAGCAAATACCCCGATGTGGTGACACCTTCAAGAAAACTTTGTCCCCAACTTGGAACTCTGGGTCCTTATGCCACACATCGGTGCAACTCTTTTGTCTGCTCTAAGCTACCTTTATTATTTCTCTGATCAAATCTACCTTATCACATGTGTCTTGTATAATATCTGGCCCTAATATTCTTCATTCCCCCACCTCAGTCCATCACAAGGGAGTCCTGCATTGCCTACCATACAACACTTAATATAGGCAGCACATATAGTAGCTTGGAAGCTGCTATTGTAAGCGAACTCAATCAGGGATAGGTATTTATCCCAGTTGCCCTTGAAATCCAAGGCATAGGCTCGAAGCATATCCTCTAATATCTGTACTGTACATTATGACTATCCATTTGTCTCTAGATGGAATGCGGTGCTGAACTTTAGTTGGGTTCCCATTGCCTTCTGTAAGCTATCCCATAGTTTGGAGGTGAATCTCGGGTCCCTATCTGACACAATGCTCGTCAACACCCGATGCAGTCTCACTGTGTTATCTACATACAGCTTGGCTAGCCTATTCATGGTATACTGGGGGCGGATGGCTATAAAACAGGCCACCTTGGTAAGGCAGTCCACAATCACCCAAACTGGGTCAACAGAGTTCGGTGTCAATGGTAGTCCTATCACAAAATCCCTAGTGATGTGGTCCCATTTTTACTCTGGGATGGGCAGTGATGAAGCAATCCAGGTGGTCTCTGATGCTCTGCCTTCACTTGCTGACAAGTAAGGCATTTGTAGACGAAATGTGCCACAAGCTTTCATGCCTCCCCACCATAATTCCTTCTTTAAGTCCTGACACATCTTGGTGCTAAGGGTGTATAGTGTAGGGAGAGGAGTAGGCTTCAATCATGATTTCATCTTTCAAGGGTTGTGTGGTCTCTAGCACATACACCCTTCCCTGGTACCTTATGATTCCCATGCCATCCACTGAATAATTTGGATCCCGTTTCCCTTTCTCCAGGTCCTATTTAAGGGTCTTCAAATGTGGGTCACCATCCATGGCCACCTTAACCTCATCTAGTAGGGTGGGCCATATAGTCATGGCACTCAGCAGACCTATCATTGTCTCTACCCATTCCAATACCAAGGTATCTATAGTAGATGCCTCAATGTCTAGGGGAGGGGTAGTAACCAAGGTATAGGCCATATTACGCCCCTCTACATGCTCTGCTGACTTGAGGTCCTCTCCTTCTTATGAGACTAAAGCCTTTTGGCTCAAAGCATTAACCACCACGTTGGCCTTCCCTAGGTGATACTAGATATCATAATCATAGTCTTTCAATAGATTTAGCCATCTTCACTGTCTTATGTTCAACTCCTTCGGATTGAACAAGTGCACTAAACTCTTGTGATCTGACATTATGCTGAATGCCTCCCCATATAAGTAATGTCGTCATATCTTCAAGGCAAAGACATTCGCTACTAATTCTAAGTCATGCGTAGGGTAGTTCTTCTCATGCGTAGGGTAGTTCTTCTCATGCGTCTTCAGCTGTCTGGAGGCGTAGGCCACCACCTTATCCCCTTGCATAAGCACACAACCCAAACTGAACTTTGATGCATCTGTGCATAACATAAATGGGGGTCAAATTAGAACGGAGACAAAATTTTGTTTGAAAGTTTGGAAACTCTCCTTGCATTTATCGGAGCACACAAACTTCACCCCCTTATTCGTTAATACCGCCAATGGTACTGTTATCCGAGAGAAATCCTCGATGAATCATCGATAGTACCTAGCCAACCCAAGGAAACTCTTAATCTCCATAACCATCTTTGGTGTAGCCCAGTCCATCACTGCACTAAACTTATTGGAGTACATTGCTATGCCTTCAATAGTGACTATATGACCTAAAAAGGCTACCCGCTTAAGCCAAAATTTACACTTCTTGAACTTAGCATACAATTTCTCCTGCCTCAATTTTTACAATGCCATCTTAAGGAGTTTCGCATGACTGGTCTCATCCAGTGAGTAGATAAGTATGTCATTAATGAAGAAAATGACAAACTTATCTAGGAATTCATGGAACACATGCTTCACCAATTCCATGAAGGATGCGGGTGCATTGGTTAAGCCAAAGGATATTACTAGGAACTCAAAGTGACCATATCTCATCTTCAATGCCATCTTGGGGACGTCACTGCCCTTTATCTTCAGTTGGTGGTACCCATATTGAAGGTCGATCTTTGAGAATACGCATGCACCTTTTAACTAGTCGAACAAGTCATGGATCCTAGGTAGAAGGAACTGGTTTTTGAAGGTGAGCTTATTCAACTCCCAATAATCAATGCACAAACGGACACTCCCATCCTTCTTTTTCACAAACAAAACCGGAACTCCCCATGGTGCTACACTCAGCATAATAAACCCCTTATCTAACAATTCTTGGAGTTATACTTTCAGTTCCTTTAGTTCAGTGGGAGTCATTCTATATGTGGCCTTCGAGGAGCTGATCTTGGGAGTAGATCAATCACAAACTTTGTCTCCTTATCTGATGGCAGACCTGGCAACTCCTTGAAAAATACATCTAGAAACTTGTTTACCATTGGTAGCTCCTCCAATAGAGGTATCTCTACCTCGGTGTCCAACACAAAATGTAAGACCCGCACGCCACGAACCCGGTCTAACCTTACATTTCGTATCGTGACCAGTCTACATATCATGGTCGAGCCAAGTGGACCAAGCGTGTGAAGAAAACCAAGACCCAATATGAAATTTTACTCAAAAACAGTCAAAATGAGGGTAGGGTCACATGCCCAAACAGGCAGGGTCAACCCCTACCTCAAAAGAAGTCTAACCCCTGACTTTTGGTCGGGGGGTCGCAGGGGTCTCGGATCGTCCGACCCCCCCATCGACCCCCTAGCACCGACCCAAGGAAAACAGCAAAAAACAGCATGAACCGAAAATTAGGAAACTTTCCTAATTTCAATAGGGACCTTTCCTAAACTCAATGGGACTTATTTTGGGAGGTTTTTCTCTATAAATAGGACGTCCCTAAGCCTCTTTCACTCCTTTTAGAACCCTAATTGAAAGTGAGAGAAAGAGAAGAGAAGGAAGAGAAGAAGAGAAGGAAAACTTGAAGAAAAGGCTAAGGAAGAAGAAGAAGCTCAGAGAAATCTTTGAAACTCAGACTACAAAAGGTATGAACCTCAATCCCTATCTGAATTGAAAGCTTAGAATAGATTATGATGAAGTTAGGTTAGGAGAAACCCTAATACCATCCTTTCATGGATGAATTTCAGTGGAAATCATGGAAAACTATGAAAAGTGAGTAACTTGGAGTTTTGAGCCATTAAACAATCATAGAATGGACTATAAAAGTAAGCCAAAGGACCCAAACATGAAAGAATGGACTGTATAATGGAAAAGTTGACTCAAACCACGGGGGGTTGGACGTGGGGTCATTTGGAAATCGACCCTACCAGACCACAGGATCGACCCCCAGCATTTGGGAAGTCTAGGGATGGGGTGGTCGCACCCAGGGTCGATGGAACATCCAACCCTGGCATCGACCTTACCCCTGGGGGTCGTAGAAAACTGCTACCCTACCTGCGACCCGTCCTGCGACCTTCGCTTAACAGCAAGCCTAAAATTGTCAGAATGACTTCTAACTAAAATCTATCGACTTGTTAGGTTCTCCTATTGATATAAAAGTGATTCTTAAAGCTTGAAAGAGGATTTACACTCAAGCAAAGGTGAGGGAACAAGACCTAAACTAATTGGCTAATAATAAACTATTTTTATTTTCTTGAGTCCAATGCCATGACTGATTCTATGCGTGTATGCTTGTAATGTGCATTCAACATGTCATCCAATATTCCTGCTATTATTGTTCATGCATATTTAATTATATTGTATTTATAACATGATGATGATGTTGATGCTAGGAATAGACATGTGAATGTTTATGTGTGGTTAATGTGCTTGATGCGAGTGGGGCATCAGGGGAGGTGTTATGCGGTGTTTGATCCGGGCACTTTAGCTCTATCTCTACTCAAGTCTTATCCACTAACATCATCGTATCGCCATTACCTTAGCAGAACTATTACATCGTAGGGTGTTAGGGGAGGTGGTCTCGGACCTTGTAGTCTTCGACTCTGCCGGGAGGCCTTAGCTCTATCTCTATGGACGTATTGAGGGATGCTGGGGTGAGGCCTTAGATACACTATTTGACATTAGGATTGGTTAGTTGCGAGCCCAGTTTACAAGCCCTCACCAACAGGGGCTTACGTGTTGGTATGGGTACGGCATCAGGGGAAGTGTTATGCGGTGTTTAATCCGGGCACTTTAGCTCTATCCCTATTCCATGATGGGGTAGATGTGGACGACAATGGTGTTTGATCCGTTGGGTGGGTTTACACACCTTGTGTATAGAGGTGCGGTGACCACCTATCCTTTCTATTGCACATTGCAAACTTATGAACCAGACCAAAGATATGAATTGAATGCATGCATATGTTTTATTGCATTGTTTTGTTTTCTCACTGAGCTCAAGTTGGAGAGCAGACCCTCGTGCGCACAAATATTTTAGTTTCTGATGTTGCAGGTATTACAGTTGAAGATTATGTCAACAAGCCAACATGTAAACGGGTGGCGACTATGATGAGCAAGCTATGGAGGATTATTGTGATTCGTCAAGCTAGCGTTTCAACTATGGATACGCTTAGTGTTTAATTTCCGTATTTGGATATTGTAATATGTATTAAATTATGTTTTGGTTACTTGGAGATAAATGGAATATTAATTATTTATCATGACTAGACCTCAGTTCATTATCTGTAAGACTTCCGCTATTTACTTTATTACCTCTGATTAATGTGGAATGTGTTTTGGTTTAACAACGTGGGATAGCCTAAACGAGATCCTGGTTGAACCGTTGGTTTATTGATGGTTCATCACACCATTCCGGTTGGTACAGAATTGGGTTGTGACACAAAAACCAAATAACTTTCATAACTCTGCTTTGGAAGCTTGGATGCTTGAGGGCAGACAAGAACAACTTCCAATGCTTCTTGGACTTGTCACCTATAAACACAATTGCTCCTCTACTGACAGTTTGAAACAGAATATGATGCTTGGAACATAAGACACTGGCTTGATGCTTGGATAATCAGTCCATACCCAAAATTATGACTAAGTCCTTCATTTCATGGCTGATGAGGTCGGCCTCCATCACCTTGTTGTCTATTTGCACTTGTCATGGCCCATATTAAGTATCTAGCTCGACTCTGGAGCCCATGGGGGTGTGTACCTCTAACGTGTGATTCATCTTGCTGGGTGACATTTCCAAATTAATTACAAATATGGGGGACACAAATGAATGCATTGTCTTAGAGTTAAAAGTATCCTTGCAGGGATTCCGAAAATCGGAAGCATACCTACACATGCATTTAGCCTAATGTTACATCATGCCATGCAGCACATGCTTCTCACTAGAATTTTAAAATACCTATGACTACTCTGGGAGAACTCTTGTCATCCTCTGCCGTCAAAGCAAAGACCTTCTGTCACACCCCAATTCTGATCCAACCAGAATGGTGTGAGTGAACCGTCATTGAACCAACAGTTCACACCAGGATCTCGAATAGGTCGTGTCCACCCATACAAACCATTACACATAACCACAATCAGAATATAAATATACAGCGGAAGACTTTAAATAGAATGAACTGAGTATCTATTGATAATTTAAATAAATATCCCATTATTCAAAATCAAACACATAAAATAATATCATTACATCCCTTTAACCCAATCGAAAATAACTGAAATAAATAAATAAAACAAATCAAAGGTACACGCAGAAAGGGCACTCGCATGAAGCATCATGCTCGTCCTCCCCTGCTTGTACATCCAAAGCAGCTACACCACCGTACGCCGGAGCGTTCACATAGTCGTCCACAGTGTATCCTGCATCAACATCTAAAAACAATGTATATACAAAGGGTGAGCTCACAACACAGCTCAGTAAGACAATCAGACAGTTTCACAAGCTTATGCATGAGTAACAATCAATTTTATGCTGTGTGGTCCGGTTTTAAGTTTGCAATGTGCTATAGAAAGGTTTGGTGGCCCCCCGCACCTCTATACACGAGTGTGTGGCGTCGCACAAGAAATCACACTACCACCAACCCACATGCACCCATCATGGAATAGAGATAGAGCTAAGGTATACCCGCACCTCCCCGATACTCTACCCATACCAGTACCTAAGCCCCTACCGGCCGGGGCTCGCAAACCGGGCTCGCAACTAACCAATCTTATATGTCAACAATGTATGCTCTATCCCAAAGACAGCCGTCTACGGCATAGAGATAGAGCTAGAGCGTGCAGGCCGGGCCGGAGACCACAATACCTCACCTCCCCCTGATACCCTATCCGCAACTAACCCACTAGGATAGAAACAATACGCAGGTAGACCCTATCCCAACATAACTCCCTACGGCATAGAGATAGAGCTAAAGCATCGTGGACAAGCCAGCGTCGACTCGGAATCCTCAGTACCACACAACGATGGCCGGGACAACATCAATATTGGAGACCACCGTACCACGACCTTCCCCTGATACCCCACCCGTACCAAGCATGTTAAGACAAAATACTACAAAAAGTGCTAGTGTGAAGAGCGATTCCAGGCCCATGCCCCACTCCACACACCAACGAAAACAATCACATGCCTAACAATCACATCCTATGAATGCATGAACAATAATAATAACTGAAAATAAAGGATGGCATGTGAATATGCACAAACATCACATCATAAATATCCAATGATTAACAACGATTTACTGTCCATTAATTATTAGGTTTAGGTCAGATTCCCTTACCTGACGCTCGTTCAATAACTTGCTCCACGTCGCAAGGTCCAAACGATATGTCACAAAGTCCTACAATATTATTTGGGTTTCATTAGAATACATTGCTTAGGGTTTTATGTTGGTCAGAAACCAACAGAGATCACAAACTACCCTCACAGAGCTGACCGGTGGCATGTACCGGTCGCAGCTCTGTGGGAAAGACTGGCGACCGGTATGGTCAGCCAGTCCCCCACAGACAACCTCCCGAGAGGTAGCGGTCGCAACATACCGGTCGCACTATGTGCAACCGGTATAGTCGACCGGTATGTTTCCGGAAGACCACACATGGGTTCTTCGACTGCCGTCGATCATCCTCCATGGATTTTCAGGGTTTCTCCTATCCATTCTAAGTCTAGGCTTTGAGTTAGAGTTATCCCCAACTCATTCAAGTCTCGTTTCGATGAATATCATCTCGAAACTCGAATCTAGGGTTTGACGGCAACTTAGGGTTTATTGGCCAACTTAGGGTTTTAGATCCATACCTACTTTGCATGGTATTGATCCACCCACACAACTAACATAGGATAAGAAGAGAGATTCAAACACTTACCGTTGACAGGCGTAGCGTGAGCTTCGTCGAACGGTAACGGCAGCACCTCCTTCTTCTTCCTAGCCCCTTCTCCTTTCCAAGCTCTTTCTCTTCTCTAGGGTTTGTGAGAGACAATAGAAAGGATTTAAGGAGGCTTAAGGGTGTATTTATAGGCTAGAAATAGGGTTTAGTAACCCTACTAGGATTAGGAAACTTCTAGGATTCGAAATCAGGTAAGCGGGACCCGCAGAGACCAATTTCCAAATTTCCTGCACATAGCTAAAATCGACCGGTATACCATCGACCGGTATACCTAAAATCAGGTATAATTGGTCGACTTCGGTCCGATTTCGTACCTGTTTGTTATCCGCTTGCCCCGTCTGGCCCGGTGATGATCGAAAGACCTGTCACGACACAAAACCAAGGTTAGACCGGGTTTTCAGAGTGCGGGTCTTACACCTTCCCTTGATACGGTAATGGTGCTCTCTTTATTGTAGGGCATTCTCTCACAAAGTGGCCCATCTTGCCATAAGTGTACCAGAATCCATAAGGCGCTGACTGAGCACCAGAAGTAGAGGGCCTAGGTTGAGGAGCTTTGGGAGCTAACATGGTCGGCCGGCTCTAGATGGGCGTCGGGCTGCTGACTACAAGTCTAACTGCTTGGAAGATAGATGAGGCAGTAAAGGAAGCACTCGGGTGCTATGCTCGGAACCTAGTAGAAGGGCGGTTATTTGTATAACTTGTAAAACCCGCATGCCATGAACCCGGTCTAACCTTAATTTTCGTGTTGTGACCAGTATACATATCATGGTCGAGCCAGGTGGACCAAGTGCATGAAGAAACCCAAGACCCAATATGAAATTTAACTCAAAAACAGTTAAAATGAGGGGTAGGGTCTCTTGCCTAAACAAGTAGGGTCGACCCCACCTCAACAGAAGTCCAACGCATGACCTTTTGGTCATGGGGTCACATGGGTCTCGGATTATGCAACCCTACATCCGAGCCTACCTGCGATCCTACACCCTAGGGTCTCACGTTTTAAAAAATGTAGGGTCTCAGTACGTCCGACCCTAGGATCGACCCTAGGAAAACAGCACAAATCGGAAATTAGGAAACTTTCCTAATACCAAGGGGATCTTTCCTGAACTCATTGGGGGTTATTTTGGAGGGTTTTCCTCTATAAATAGGATGTCCCTTAGCCTCTTTCACTCCTTTTGAAACCCTAATTGAAAGTGAGAGAAAGAGAAGAGAAGGAAGAGAAGGAGAAGAGAAGGAAAGTTGGAGAAGAAGGCTAAGGAGAAGAAATTCAGAGGAATCTCTGAATTCAGCAAGTCTAAGGTATGAAAACATTCTCCATGATTTGTGTAAGACCCTAGAATAGTTTATAAAGAGGGTAGGATCTAGGAGAAACCCAAATCATCCATCCATGGGTAAATTCCAATGGAATCCATGGAGGGAATCATTGTAAACAAAGTAAAGTGTGTAACTTGGAGTTTTGAGCCATAGAACAATCATAGAATGGACTATAAAAGTAAGCCAAATGATCCAAACATGAAAGAATGGACTGTAGGATGAAAGGTCGACTCAAAATACGTGTGGTAGCACGTAGGGTCGATTGGTAACCGACCCTACCAGACCATAGGATCGACCCCATGCTCTCGAGAAGTCCAGAGAGGTTGTGCTCGCACCTAGGGTCGATGGATAACCGACCCTATGATCGACCCTACACCTTGGGGTATCAGAAAATTGCTACCCTACCTGTGACCCAATCTGCGACCCTATATATACAGCAAGCTTAAAATTGTGGGAATTAATTCTAATTAAAATCTATCGACTTGCTAGGTTCTCCTAGTGATATAAAAGTGATTCTTAAAGCTTGAAAGAGGATCTACACTCAAGCAAAGGTGAGGGAACAAGACCTAAACTAATTGGCTAATAATAAACTATTTTCGTTTATTGAGTCAAATACTATGTATGATTCTATGATTGTATGATTGTAATGTGCATATCACATGTCATCTACTATTCCTATTATTATTGTTCATGCATATTTAATTCAATTTATTTACAACATGATGATGATGATGATGCTAGGAATAGGCATGTGAATATTTGTGTGTGGTTAGTGTACTTGATGCGAGTGGGGCATCAGGGGAAGTGTGATGCGGTACAGTTATAAGCACTTTAGTTCTATCTCTACTCAAGTCTTGTCCACTGACATCATCGTATTGCCATTACCTTAGCAAAACTATTACAACGTAGGGCATCAGGGGAGGTGGTCTCGGACCGTGTAGTCTCTGACTCTGCCGGGGGGGCCTTAGCTCTATCTCTATGGACGTATTGAGGGATGCTGGGGTGAGGCCTTAGATACACTGTTTGACATTAGGATTGATTAGTTGCGAGCCCAGTTTGCAAGCCCTCGCCAACAGGGGCTTACGTGTTGGTATGGGTAGAGCATCAGGGAAAGTGTGATGCGGTGCGGTCCTAAGCACTTTAGCTCTATCTCTATTCCATGGTGGGGTGGATGTGGATGACAATGGTGTTTGATCCGTTGGGTGGGCTTACACACCTTGTGTATAGAGGTAAGGCGGCCACCGAACCTTTCTATAGCACATTGCAAACTTATGAACCAGACCAAAGATATGAATTGAATGCATGCATATGTTTTGTTGCATTGTTTTGTTTACTCACTGAGCTCAAGTTGGAGAGCTCACCCTCGTGCACAAAATTCTTTTTAGTTTCTGATGTTGCAGGTATTACGATTGAAGATTTTGTCAACACGCCAACATATGAATAGGTAACGACTATGATGAGCAAGCTGTGGAGGACTATTGTGATTAGTTAAACGAGCGTTCAACTATGAATACGCTTAGTGTTTAACTTTCATATTTGGATATTTATAATATGTATTAAATTATGTTTTGGTTACTTGGAGATAAATAGAATATTAATTATTTATCATGACTAGACCTCAGTTCATTATCTGTAAGACTTCCGCTATTTACTTTATTATCTCTGATTAATGTGGAATGTGTTTTGGTTTAACAAAGTGGGAATAGCCTATACGAGATCCTAGTTGAACCGTTAGTTTATTGACGGTTCATTACACCATTCTGGTTGGTTCAGAATTGGGGTGTGACAACTTCGTATCAGAGCTCTCAGGCCTTTCCCCTAAAACCTGAATACTTCCACTAAAGTCCATGAACTGAGTTAGGATAAATTAAAAGCTTTATTACAAACACACCATAAGCACCTGTGTTGGTTGAGACAGAACTTAAACAAGACAATAATGTACATATTAAAGGTAAAACCATATATATACACAAACAAAAAGAGAAAATTCAAAACTTATCCTGATAAACGAATAATATAGGGTATGATCTATAGGTCGGGTAGTTATCTAAGTATAGAAAGGATATAGTACAGTAAGAAGAAGGAAGCATCTGTAAAATAGAAAAGTTGAAATACCGAGTTGGTACTCATAAGATGTGAAACTCGATGAATGATAGAGAAAGGAAAAAAATGACTAGTAACGCTTAAATCCCTGCAAATGTAAAGGGAAAGATCTCGGGCTAAATCCAACCGAGATAGGAGAACAATGGTCATACACCAAAAATAAGAGTAACTAAAAGAAGACAAAGCTATACCATTGGGTGATGTGGAGACTCAGAGTGAGATCCGCCATATGTTGATCCATTGCCCACTGCGCATTTAGAAGAGGTTGCAACTTGACCCCACTAATAACTGGGTTGAGAACGGGTAGTGGAAACTCATCTGAGCAAATGCTAAATAATGATAATCAAATTGGAGCAAATCAACGAAGGTGAACAACCAGACCACCCCAGCCAATCTACCTGGACTACCCAAGTTGCCAATTTTACATCAACACCTCCGAGTCAGGCCATGTACAGTACTGATTGGTAGCAACACTGTACCCCCAGCGCCTGTTACCTATAACACAGTGCCTACCATACAACAAGTCCTAGTAACGCACACCCCAGTGCAGAAGCTTGGTGCACAACAAGCAGTGTATCAAGGTGGTTACCCTTATCAGGCACCGATGTAGGAGATAGCTGCATCATGACAAAAATGATCCGACCAAGGATTAAGGAATATTTTCTGAAGACGAAGCCTTAAACGTTTTCGGCAAAGGATCAAATCTATTGTGGCCATATAACTAGATAGGTTTATATAGGATGCGGTGCATTATTGATTTACTCTTATGATTATAGAGGATGCACATACCAGATTTTAATTTCTTGTGTCTTGACAGGATACCTTCTTGATTTAACCTGTCAATTGGAGTTATAGATATTATTTCTTTAGTATTAGTCCTGATTATATCAAAAACCGAGCCACTCTCATGATCGACAACATGAACAGAGATATGAACTGAATGAACGGTTAAATGTTTAATCATGTTGAGCGTACATCTTTCGATTATACCTAATTTATTGATGTATCAAATCTTTCCCCAGATTTATTCCGATAGTGCCTCGACCAATGGCATTATATACTCGATAGAACTTGTAACCATGAGGTTAATTAAGAACTATAAAACCTCTATTTTCATGTATTTGGACCACCGTGCAACTTAACGACCTTTTGATGCCGGTTGGATTACCACAGATTTATTCCTGATCTTTTAAACCTAAGTTCACTAGATAAAGTAAGTGTTCGTCATTATACTAAATTGAAGGAAGAAAATGAATTGCTTTTGGATAAACATTCTGATTCTTACATTTCTCGACATCCATTGAAAAGATGTTTAGTGATAATGAAATTATTGGAAGAAAGATGATTGGATTCAGATTAAATGCTATAGCTAATGAACCTCAGATAAAGTAATGGAGGAGTTGTTTCGAGATTACTGAATGGAAGGATATGAGTCATGTCTATAAAAGAGTGCATGAGCAAGAAAGTAAGTAACAATCACAAGATATTTTTTGAGGTATATGAAAGAGAGATCAGGGTAGAACAGCAAGGATAAGATAATGAGTTTCTTTCAAGATATGAGATTTTGACGATAGTCTTTGAAAAACTAAGAGATAAAGGAACTAGACAAGCTCTTAAGACCTTTATACCAGATTTGCTAGTTCAAACCCTTTGGACTAGATGTTGTATTGGATGAGTGTTATTAACAATGTTCGAATCATATGGATGGATAGAATTTGGATGCAACCTAAATCGACTTGAGATGGCAGACTTTGACGTCATCTTGGGAATAGACTGGTTGTCTTAACACTCTACAAAGTTGTTATGTGCATAGAAGAGGTTATCATTCAAGAATAAAGATGGCATATAATTTAGTATTATTGGAAGTATGTTGCCTAAGAAATGAAAGCTGATCCTCTATATGCTAAAGGCGAAGAGATGCTTTGAAGAGAAAGAAGTTGGATATATCGTATCTGTGGTATACGTTACCAAAGAAACACCACAGATGGAATATATTGATGTGATGTATAAATTTCTAATATGTTTCTAGGAGACTTACCAGGGTTACCATCTGATTATGTGACCGAGTTCGTCATCGACTTGTTACCAAGGACGATACTTATGTCAAAGGCACCTATAGAGTAGTTCTTATGTAGTTGAAGAGATTGTGACTCAACTACGGGAGTTATTAGACAAGGGTTCTAATCGACTAAGTATTGCATCACGGGGAGCGCCAATTTGTGAAGAAGAAGGACGGTAGTGTCAGATTATGTATAGACTACCGAAAACTAAACAAGCTCACAATCAAGAATTGATAATTACTACCTCAGATCGATGACTTGTTTAAACAGTTGCAAGGAGCAAAGGTATTTTCTAAGATTGATCTTCAGTCAAGATATCAACAGCTGAATAATTTGGACAGCGATATCTCAAAGATAGTTTTTATAATCGGGATTGGACATTGTGAGTTCCTGATTATGATGTTCGAATTAACCAATGCCCTTACATTTTATGGAACCGATGAATTGGGTGTTTCATGACATGTTGGACACGTCGGTCGTTGTTTTCATAGATGATATTTTGGTTTATTCCAAGAATGAAGCAACTCATTCAATGGATCTTGAAATAGCTTCACAACAGCTGAGAAGGGAAAAGCTTTATGCCAAGTCTAAGAAATATGAGACCTAAATAAACGGAGTGATCTTCTTAGATCACATAGCATCATAAAAAGGGATAAAAGTGGACCCTATTAAGATAGAAGTAATCATATGGTGAGAAACACCTAAAGAATATTGCGAAGATTAGAAGTTTCTTGGGTTTAGCTGGTTACTATAGAAGATTTGTAGAGGACCACTCTAAGATCGCAAAACCTCTTACCAAGCTAACCAAAAAAGGAGAGGAGTTTAATTGGACTGACAAGTGTGAAGAATGTTTTCAAACTCTAAAAACAAGGTTAATATCAGCTTTCATCTTGATCGTTCTGGTACTAGGGAAACCTTTTACCCTATACATCGAAACTTTCAGATTGGATCTAGGATGCGAGTTGATGCAAGGTAAATAAGTGATTGTGTAAGACCCGTATCGAACTAACCGTTCTTACCACCTTGTACCAGGTCTACCTATCACGATCGAGCCAAATGGACCAAGTGCGGGAAGAAAATGGCAAAACCAGGTATTAAACTGACCCAAAAATAGTAAAATAGAGGGCAGGGTCGCATACCTAGATAGGCAGGGTCACATACCTAGATAGGCAGGGTCGGACCCCCCTCATTAGGAAGTCAGACCCCTGATATTTTAACTGGGGGTTGGACAATTTAGACCTGAGGGTCGACGGGATCATCAACCCCCTCATCGACCCCCTCTCTGCCGACAGAAACCGTAAATAGGAAACTTTCCAAACTTCAAAGAGATTCTTTCCTAATCTCAACGGGACTTATTTTGGGAGGTTTTCCTCTATAAATAGGATGTCCTTTAGCCTCTTTCACTCCTTTTGAAACCCTAACTGAAAGTGAGAGAAAGAGAAGAGAAGGAAAAGAGAAGGAAAGTTGGAGAAGAACACTAAAGTGAAGAATTCAGAGAAACCTCTGAATCTCAGCAAACCAAAAGGTATAGGTATGTTTCCATTAATGATTTAAGACCTTAGAATAGTTCATGAAGAGGGTATGGTCTAGGAGAAACCCAAATCATCCATCCATGGGAGGATTTCAATGAAATCCATAGTGGAAATCATGGTAGGCAAAGTAAGGAAAAAACCTAGAGTTTTAAGCCATAGAACAAGCATAGAATGGATTGTGGAAGTAAGCCATAGGATCCAAACATGAAAGAATGGACGGTAGAATGAAATTCTTGACTCAAACCACGGGGGGTCACACGTGGGGTCGATTGGGAATCGACCCTACCAGACCATAGGATCGACCCCCAGCATTCGGGAAGTCCAGGGATGGGGTGGTCACACCCAGGGTCGATGGAACATCTGACCCTGGCATCGACCCTACCCCTGGGGGTCACAGTAAACTGCTACCCTACCTGCGACCCACCCTGCGATCCTCGCTTAACAGCAAGCCTAAAATTGTCGGAGTGACTTCTAACTAAAATCTATCGACTTGTTAGGTTTTCCTATTGATATAAAAGTGATAATTAAAGCTTGAAAGAGGATCTACACTCAAGAAAAGGTGAGGGAACAAAACCTAAACAAATTGGCTAATAATAAACTGTTTCTATTTCATGAGTCCAATGCCATGACTTATGCGTGTATGCTTGTAATGTGCATTCAGCATGTCATCCAATATTCCTGCTATTAATGTTCATGCATATTTAATTCTATTTTATTTATAACATGATGATGATGATGATGCTAGGAATAGACATGTGAATGTTTGTGTGTGGTTGGTGTACTTGATGCGAGTGGGGCATCAAGGGAGGTGTTATGCAGTGTTTGATCCAGGCACTTTAGCTCTATCTCTACTCAAGTCTTGTCCACTGACATCGTAGTATCGCCATTACCTTAGCAGAACTATTACGTCGTAGGGCGTTAGGGGAGGTGGTCTCGGACCGTGTAGTTTTTTACTCTACCGGGGGGCCTTAGCTCTATCTCTATGGACGTATTGAGGGATGCTGGGGTGAGGCCTTGGATACACTATTTGACATTAGGATTGGTTATTTGCGAGCCCAGTTTGCAAGCCCTCGCTAGCAGGGGCTTACGTGTTGGTATGGGTAGGGCATCAGGGGAGATGTTATGCGGTGTTTGATCCGGACACTTTAGCTCTATCTCTATTCCATGTTGGGGTGGATGTGGACGACAATGGTGTTTGATCCGTTGGTTGGGCTTACACACCATGTGTATAGAGGTGAGGCGGCCACCGAACCTTTCTATAGCACATTGCAAACTTATATACCAAACCACAGATATGAATTGAATGCATCCATATGTTTGTTGCATTGTTTTGTTTGCTCACTAAGCCGTGATGTGTGCTCACCCTTTCGATATTTTTAGTTGATGATGCAGGTACCACTGTGAAAGACTATATGAATGCTTCTGTGTGTGGGCACGTGGCTACAATGGAGGCTGAAGACATAGTGGAGATGCATGACTCCTCATGCGAGTGAAATTCATGCGTTTTCAATTAGATTTTATTTGAACTATTAAGAAAATATAATTTGATATTTTATTTACTTATGTCTCGGTTGATACAACATAATTGGATATTTTATTTATGATTATCACAGTTAGATTCCTTAGTTCATATAATATTAAGACTTTCGCTATTGTGTATTTATTCTGATTATGGTTGTGGATGTGTATGGTTTAGTTCACAAGGACACAGCCTATTAGAGATCCTGATTGAACCGTTGGTTTATTAGCGGTTCATCACACCATTCTGAATAGTACGGAATTGGGGTGTGACAACTTGGTATCAGAGCTTTCAGGCCCCGTCTTGTAAACCAGTATACTACCGCAAAAGTTTGTGAACTGAGATAGGATAAAAATTTAAAAACTGTAATAATAACACACTATAAGCATCTGTGTTGTTTGAGACAAAATTGAAAGAGAATATTGCATCTATTAAATGAGAAATAAATTTATATACATTCAAAGGAAGAACAAACGTATATATATACAAGTCTAAAGCAGAGTACAGTCCACAACCCGGACAGTTACTCTGAAGTACAAAAAGAAAAATAAAAAGAAAATACATCAGGAAACTGGAGGTGATGGGGGAGGCGGTGCCTCGCGGTCTCTGCATAATCCTCAGCATAGACTCTTGTCAACCAAGCTATCTGAGTTTGGGTCGTCTGAAGACTAGCTATGAGATCAGCCACCCGTTGATCAGTCGTGCACTGAGCATCTAGAAGCTCTCCCACCCTCAGATCCGACATACGCTGAGCATCTAGAAGCTCTCCCATCCTCAGATCAGACATGCGCTGAGCCTCTATAATCTCATGTAGTATCCCCATCATGTCATCAGAAGGTGGGTGTGAAGGACCAGCTGCATGTGAAGGACCAGTTGCATAAGAAGGACCAGCTCCCGTAGTATGTGTAGGAGATGGAGGAGGTATGGAATCCACATCCATGTATAAACAATCATCATCACCCCCATGAACCCCTGCTCCAGCGGCTGCTGCTGCTGCCTCAGCGTCAGCCATCTCCACTAGAGTACGTGGACGCACCAGAGCGTTCCTCTCATCATCGCTGACCTGAGCATCCCGCATGCCCATCTTATAGATGGCCTCCCAATCCATAGGTGATGAGAAGGATTTCTCCTAAATCCTCTCATCCACCATGTCAACATCCAGGCGGGTAAGCAGCATAGTGATCATGCCTCCATAAGGCAGGTTGCCAGCATGATCGGGCAATGTGGCACTGATCATCGTCCGCATAATGATATAAGGGAGGCAGACAGGCTGCTTAGTGCAGATACAGTACAGCAAGAACTGGGTCAACTGGGAGATCCTCTCGTAGTGCCCACTCTAAGGTATCAGGTTGTGCTGAATAATCTTACAGTACACCGAAGGCTCTGGACGTAGGTAGATCACTTTCATCTCCCAGCAATCCTCTCTGATGATCTAACGGTCAATCTCAGCCCTCATCTCCAATGAAAGGAACTGGGGCTCTCCGGGAGCACAGAACACCAAGGGGCCGTCGTATGAAATGCCCAACAAGTCCGCTAGCTACCGATAATCAAAGGAAATCTCGACTCCCTTGACGTAGCTAGTGATCCTGAGCTCTCTACCCCTCTTAGTATCGTTGTAATCCCCCACCACTTGGAGATTACAGTAAAACTGTCTCACCAAATTTGGCCGAGTGCAGGCGTCATAGGTGATCACAGGAAGCCAGCCCATGTCACCAAAAGCCCTCTCCACATCGAACAAGGTCAGGCTAGCTAAGTCCACCCGGCGACCTCCCTCTACCTTTTTACGAGAGTAGCGGGCATACTGTGTCTCAGCCTCATTAGAACGGAAGCAGACTGGGTCATGAACCCTGGGTACTTTGGTACGAGCCATACTATATGCATAAACAAAGAAAAACAGATACCGGCTTAGTAAAGATGAGAAACCCAAAAATTTCGACATTATAACGACATAAATTGGTCAAAAGCCTCACTTTTCACCCATACACATGGGTAGGAGGACTTATATAGGTTCTAAACGATCCTACAAGACTCATACAGTTGGAAATTTCATCTAAAGAGATTGAATTTGAAGAAATTTTAAGAAATTCAAAAATCTCGATAAATTTGGGCAAAAATGGGAAATTTCAAGTTTCTCCATAACCAACCGATGAAACTCAAATATTTTTTAGGGCTTCCATCCATTGAGTCACCAACAACAAAAGCCCCCAATAAAAATTAAATTTTTACGATTGCAAAAAGTTTAATTTGAAGAAAACGATATAAATGAGCAAAAACCTAGTTAAGAAACCCTAGAAACATGAAACCGTAGAGAACATACCTGTAGAAGAGGAGTAGACGTCGAAATGAGAAGCAAGTATCACCAGTGGGTCAGAGTTGTCACTGTAGCAACTCAGAGGGACGAGCCGAGTCAAAAAGGAGGAGAAAGAATGAGAAATGGATTCAAAATCGGGATTAAAAACCTGATTTTTAGTCCGAGAGTCGGAGAATTCAACCAAAACATCCGACCCCCCCTCCGACCCCCTCATCGACCCTCAGCTCTCAGTGATCTGACAGGGAACCAGGGGTCACTCCCAGGGTCGAACATGCATTGACCCCCTCATCGACCCCCGGCTCTCAGTAAGAATCAAAGATTCTCAAGGTTGCATACCTGAGGGTCGGGACACCCATCGACCCTGCAATGAAAAATACAGTATTTTTGACAGAATGATCTGAAAATTTTGAAAATATCATTGGTTTGTGGATTTAAATATGAGAATGAAGTATATAATGATTGCCTCACGTATTCTATGATTCCAGGCATTCCCACTACCAGAACAAATAATGGCTGGACGCAGAGTGACCAGACAAAGCCGTAACTCTATTCCACTACCACCACCTGTGGGGGAAGACAGCCATATACACCCAGAAACACAGGAGAATCCGAACACGACACTATCCGTAGTTAATGGGCAGACAAATCCTACAAATCTGCCAGCTCCACCTACAGACCTGGCTACAGCCGTAATGAATTTGGCCCAACAGCTGCAGCAAATACAACAAGCACAAGCTACTATGCAAGCTGCCATAGGCATGACCTTTCCAGCTACACAGACGACACCGATGTCAGCAGGACAGGCAAGCACAGTACCAGGAGGAAGTAACACAGTACCCATGCACCTCAGACTCCCATCATGCAGGCTCAAGTACAAAACCCTGAAGTAGCTCCAGGTGGATATCAATACCAACCACCTATGTATGGGGCTTATGTCCTGCATCAACTAGACCACTCCAGACTGGTGGAGCGTTTTCTGAAGATGAAGCCCAAGGAGTATAGTGGTAAGCCAGCTGATCCGTTGTGGCCAGCACATTGGATCGATGAGATGGAGAGAAACTTCACGATGATGACAATGAATGAGGAAGATAAGGTAT
The DNA here is from genome assembly GCA_028583415.1 of Protea cynaroides. Taxonomy (NCBI): domain Eukaryota; kingdom Viridiplantae; phylum Streptophyta; class Magnoliopsida; order Proteales; family Proteaceae; genus Protea; species Protea cynaroides. The sequence goes on along the minus strand of CM053276.1, from coordinate 27,594,015 downwards.
TGTGTGCAACATTCACGCTGAAAGGCGATGCACACCACTGGTGGAAGTCCACATGGACGTATCTGATGACAAAGCACACCCAATTGACTTGGGATATATACAAGGAGGCATTCTTTGAGAAGTATTTTCCTAGGAGTTTCAGAGATTCCATGGAGAAGGAGTTCCTGAGTTTATATCAGGGACAGATGACTGTCGATGCATATCAATAGCATTATGAGGAGCTGTTTTTCTTTGCACCAATCAGTATGCAAGTGGAAGATACAAAGACCCGAAGGTTCATCATGGGACTTAGGGGAAGCATATGTGAACATGTTCTGGGACTTGAAAAGAAAATCTACAATGAAGCAGTACAAATTGCTCGAGTAATAGAGTCGAGCCAGAAAGAGAGCTACTTTGCTCGAAATAGAGGAATGAAAAGGCCAAATGGGAATTCTTACAACGAAGGGAACACCAAAGTATTCAAACCCTTCCGTACCCAAGGTTTCAATGCTGCAGCCAAGACTACTTCAGCAGCTCAACAGCAACAAAAGCCAAATAACGAAGGGTTAAAATGCTATAACTGCAATCAAGTGGGACATTATTTTCAGGAATGTCCTAAGCCCAAGATGCAACTACAACAAGGTAGAGTTTATGCGGTTACATCTGAGGATGTTTCTGCATCGCCAGATGTGGTCACAGGTATGACCTGAATCTTATCATTTTGTGTTACATTACGTGAGCATATAAACTAAATCAAAACAAATCACAGGTATCGTACCTATTAATGGCATTTTCGCCAGAGTACTCTTTGATTCAGGAGCTACTCATTCTTCTATATCTGTGTTATTTGGAAAGAAGCTAAATCTATCCCTCAAATCCTTAGACTACAAACTGCTTGTACGATCGCCCATGGGATTAGAAGTGGAATTAGAAAAAGGTTATGGACCATGTCCAGTTCTTATTGACGAGAAGACTTTGGATGCAACCTTGATCCAACTTGAGATGGTAGACTTTGACGTCATCTTGGGAATGGACTGGTTAGCTCGGCATTCTGCAAACCTATTGTATGCCAAAAAGAAGCTGACATTTAAAGACAAAGAAGGAGCAGAGTTCAATTTTACGGGAACCAAACTTCCCCGTAAACGAAAGCTCATACTCTCTGCATTAAAGGCTAGGAAGTGCCTTGAGAAAGGAGCAGTTGGGTATCTAGTATCTGTGATCGATCTTACCAAAGAAGCACCATGAATGGAGGATATTGATGTCGTGCATGACTATCCAGATGTATTTCCTGAAGAACTACTAGGACTACCACCCGAACGTGCTACAGAGTTTGTTATAGATCTGATACCCAGAGCCGCACCAATATCTAAAGCACCTTATCGAATGGCTCCTACTGAACTGAAGGAATTAAAAGTACAAATACAAGAACTGCTGGACAAGGGCTACATCTGACCTAGCATATCACCATGGGGAGTGCCAGTATTATTCGTGAAGAAGAAGGACGGTAGTGTTCGATTGTGTATAGACTACCGAGAACTGAATAATCTGACAATCAAGAATCGGTATCCATTGCCTCGGATCGATGACCTGTTCGATCAGTTGCAAGGTGCCAAAGTGTTCTCCAAGATCGATCTTCGATTAAGCTACCATCAGTTGAAGATTAAAGACGGTTATATCCCCAAGACAGCATTCAGGACCAGATATGGACATTATGAATTTTTGGTCATGTTTTTGGATTGACGAACGCACCAGCAACCTTTATGGAACTTATGAATCAGGTATTCCACGATATGTTGGATACGTCGGTTATTGTATTCATCGATGATATATTGGTCTACTCCAAGGACAATGAAACACATATAAAGAATCTAAACGCTGCTCTGCAGCGATTACGGAAGGAGAAGCTCTACGCCAAATTTACAAAGTGTGAGTTTTGGCTAAAGGAAGTCACTTTTCTAGGCCATGTTGTATCCGCTGAAGGAATTAAAGTGGATCCTAGCAAGATCGAAGCTATTGTGAAGTGGAAAGTACCGAAGAGCGTTGCAGAAATTAGAAGTTTCTTAGGTCTAGCTGGGTATTATCGATGATTTGTGGAAGACTATTCCCAAATTTTCGTACCTCTCACCAGTTTGACTAAGAAGGGCGAAAAGTTTGTTTGGACTGATAAATGCGAGAAGAGTTTCCAAACATTAAAGGTTAAATTGATATCTGCTCCAATCTTGACCATTCCGATTCCAAGACAGCCATTTATTTTGTACACTGATGCGTCAGGATTGGGATTAGGATGTGTACTTATGCAGGGAGAACAAGTAATTGTTTATGCCTCAAGACAATTGAAGACACATGAGAAGAACTATCCCACTCATGATTTGAAATTAGCGACAGTAGTACATGCTGTCAAAATATAAGACATTACTTGTACGGAGAGAAATTTCAGATTAAATCAGATCATAAGAGTCTTACCTACCTCTTTAATCAAAAGAAGTTGAATATGAGACAAAGAAGATGGCTGGAACTATTGAAAGACTATGATTGTGATATCCAGTATCATCCGGGGAAAGCTAATGTGGTTGCTGACGCGCTGAGTAGAAAGGCAATGATGAAATCTCAAGAGGAGGTTAGCACCACTGCTGTACTGTGTATTATCGGAAAAGTATTCAATTATGGTAATGAGCAGTTTGTGATAGATGCACCGGGTGAATCAACCAACCAAGGGTTTATCCATCGGTTTGCAAATATGTTCACCACATTGAAGATTGTACCCGATATACTTGATGAAGTGAAAACAGCGATTAAATCAGACCCTTATCTAATAACGGTACAAGAAGACATCGAAAAAGGTAGGACTATTCCTGAGTTCACCTTAGATGATGAAAGGGTACTGAAGTACAAAGGAAGAATATGTGTACCTGAAATAGAAAGTTTGGACATTAGACACCGACTAATGAAGGAAGCCCATACCACCGCCTATTCGATACACCCTGAAAGTACAAAAATGTATTATGACCTAAAGAAATTATATTAGTGGAGAGGAATGAAAGCAGATATAGCCAAGTTCGTGTCTCAATGCCTAAATTGTCAGAAGGTGAAAGCTGAACGACAAAGACCAGCAGGACTGTTACAGCCGTTACCATAACCAGCATGGAAATGGGACTGCATCACTATGGACTTCGTCACAGGGTTACCATTGACTCCCCAAGTAGTTGACGCAATTTGGGTGATAGTAGACCGACTGACTAAAACGGCTCGATTTATAGCTATATGACCTTAGTATACATTGGAGAGGTTAGCTAAGTTGTATGTGGATAACATTGTCAAACTACATGGTGTACCTGAAAGCATTGTGTCCGAGAGAGATCCACGATTTACTTCAATGTTTTGGGAAGGACTGCAGAAGGCTATGGGCACAATATTGAAGTTCAGTACTGCATTCCATCCTCATAAAGACAGACAATCGGAGCGCACCATTTAGATTCTAGAAGACATGCTCCGAGCTTGTGTAATTCATTTTAAAGGATCATGGGATGAAAAGTTACCACTGATTGAGTTCGCTTATAACAATAGCTATCAGGCTACTATACAGATGTCACCCTATGAAGCACTGTATGGCAGGAAGTGTTGAACTCCTTTGTTTTGGAATGAAGTTGGAGAACGTAGTATTGTTGGACCGGAATTTATTGAAGAGACATGTCGAGTAGTCAACATTATCAAGGAAAGAGTAAGAACGGCTCAGAATCGTCAGAAGCAATATGCAGATACTAGACGCCGAGACCTTGAATTCGCCGTAGGTGATAAGGTATTCTTCAAAGTGTCACCTATGTGAGGTTTGAAACGGTTCAGACAAAAAGGAAAACTAAGTCCGAGATATGTCGGACCATATGAGATTCTAGCTAAACGTGGGAAAGTGGCTTACCAGTTAGCACTACCACTATATCAAGTGTGCATGACGTATTTCATATCTCCTTATTGAAGAAGTATGTCAGAGATCCAACGCACATTTTGACAGTAGATCTACCTGATTTGACGGATGACTTGACATACGAAGTAGCACCAACTGAAATCACCAGCCAAAAGGTGCAACGACTACGCAACCGTGACATTTATTATGTTAAAGTCACTTGGAGAAGCAGAGATATAGAAGAAATCACATGGGAAGAAGAGAATGCTATGCGAAAGCAATACCCTCATCTATTCGACTCGGAAGGTATGTACAATTTCGAGGACAAAATTTTTATAAGTAGGGGAGAGTTGTAACACCCGTATCGAACTAACCGGTCTTACCACCTTGTACCAGGTCTACCTATCATGGTCGAGCCAAATGGACCAAGTGCGTGAAGAAAATGGCAAAACCAGGTATTAAACTGACCCAAAAATAGTAAAATAGAGGGCAGGGTTGCATACCCAGATAGGCAGGGTCGGACCCCCCTCATTAGAAAGTCAGACCCCTGATATTTTAACTGGGGGTCGGACAATTTAGACCTGAGGGTCGACAGGAACATCGACCCCCTCTCTGTCGACAGAAACCGTAAATAGGAAACTTTCCAAACTTCAAGAGGATTCTTTCCTAATCTCAATGGGACTTATTTTGGGTGGTTCTCCTCTATAATTAGGACGTCCCTTAGCCTCTTTTACTCCTTTTGAAACCCTAATTGAATGTGAGAGAAAGAGAAGAGAAGGAGAAGAGAAGGAAAGTTGGAGAAGAACACTAAAGTGAAGAATTCAGAGAAACCTCTGAATCTCAACAAACCAAAAAGTATGGGTATGTTTCCATTAATGATTTAAGACCTTAGAATAGTTCATGAAGAGGGTATGGTCTAGGAAAAACCCAAATCATCCATCCATGGGAGGATTTCAATGAAATCCATGGAGGAAATCATGGTAGGCAAAGTAAGGAAGAAACCTAGAGTTGTAAGCCATAGAACAAGCATAGAATGGATTGTGGAAGTAAGCCATAGGACCCAAACATGAAAGAATAGATGGTAGAATGGAATTCTCGACTCAAACCACGGGGGGTCGCACGTGGGGTCGATTGGCAATCGACCCTACCAGACCACAGGAACGACCCCCAGCATTCGAGAAGTCCAGGGATGGGGTGGCCGCACCCAGGTCGATGGAACATCTGACCCTAGGATCGACCCTACCCCTGGGGGTCGCAGTAAACTGCTACCCTACCTGCGACCCACCCTGCGACCCTCGCTTAACAGCAAGCCTAAAATTATCGGAATGACTTCTAACTAAAATCTATCGACTTGTTAGGTTTTCCTATTGATATAAAAGTGATTCATAAAGCTTGAAAGAGGATCTACACTCAAGCAAAGGTGAGGGAACAAGACCTAAACTAATTGGATAATAATAAATTGTTTCTATTTCTTGAGTCTAATGCCATGACTGATCCTATGTGTGTATGCTTGTAATGTGCATTCAGCATGTCATCCAATATTCATGCTATTAATGTTTATGCATATTTAATTCTATTTTATTTATAACATGATGATGATGATCATGCTAGGAATAGACATGTGAATGTTTGTGTGTGGTTGGTGTACTTAATGCGAGTGGGGCATCAGGAGAGGTGTTATGCGGTGTTTGATCCGGGCACTTTAGCTCTATCTCTACTCAAGTCTTGTCCACTGACATCGTCGTATCGCCATTACCTTAGCAGAACTATTACGTCGTAGGGCGTTAGGGGAGGTGGTCTCGGACCGTGTAGTCTTCGACTCTGTCGGGGGGCCTTAGCTCTATCTCTATGGATGTATTGAGGGATGCTGGGATGAGGCCTTGGATACACTGTTTGACATTAGGATTGGTTAGTTGTGAGCCCAGTTTGCAAGCCCTCGCTAGCAGGGGCTTACGTGTTGGTATGGGTAGGGCATCAGGGGAGGTGTTATGCGGTGTTTGATCCGGACACTTTAGCTCTATCTTTATTCCATGTTGGGGTAGATGTGGACGACAATGGTGTTTGATCCATTGAGTGGGCTTACTCACCCTGTGTATAGAGGTGAGGCGACCATCGAACCTTTCTATAGCACATTACAAACTTATATACCAGACCACAGATATGAATTGAATGCATGCATATGTTTGTTGCGTTGTTTTGTTTGCTCACTGAGACGTGATGTGTGCTCACCCTTTCGACGTTGAATATTTTTAGTTGATGATGTAGGTACCACTGTAGAAGACTATATGAATGCTTCTGTGTGCGGGCACATGGCTGCAATGGAGGTTAAAGACATAGTGGAGACACATGACTCCTCATGCGAGTGCAATTCATGCGTTTTCGATTAGATTTTATTTGAACTATTAAGGAAATGTAATTTGATATTTTATTTACTTATGTCTCGATTGATACAACATAATTGGATATTTTATTTATGATTATCACAGTTAGATTCCTCAGTTCATATAATATTAAGACTTCCGCTATTGTGTATTTATTCTGATTATGGTTGTGGATGTGTATGGTTTAGTTCAAAAGGACACAGCCTATTAGAGATCCTGGTTGAACCGTTGGTTTATTAGCGGTTCATCACACCATTCTGAATAGTACGGAATTGGGGTGTGACAGATTGCATATGCTTCAAGAAAACTGAAGGAGCATTAAAAGAATTATCCTACTCATGGCTTGGAATTACCGGTGATGAATTATGCAATCAAGACTTGGAGACATTATCTATACGGAGTAGAATTTAGATTAAATGGGAACACAAGAGTTTTATTTATCTCTTTACCAGAAAGAGTTGAACATGAGGATAAAAATAGCTGGAATTGCCCAAGGATTTAGACTATGATATTAAGTGTCACCCGAGCAAGGCTAATGTAGTAGCTAAGGCCTTAAAGAAAAAAAGAATTATGAAGTCCAAGGAAGGACCCAGTATAAATGCTGCCTTATGTTTCGCAGCAATAGATTCAGATTTGGAAGGAGAGTAACATATAATAAAAACTCGTGAGGATCTAATTGAGTGAGAACTTATGGATGAACTTATGGAGCAATAGTTCCTCGCTTGCGTTAACAACATTAAAGATCATCTCTGAATTGATAGACGAAGTAAAGGTAGTAATTTTGTTAGATCTATATCTAAGAGCGGGATAAGAAGATTTAGAGAAGGAAAAACCTAACCCTGACTTACTTTGGATGCGGAGACGGTACTCAGATGCCGAGGTAGACTCTGAATACCTGAAGATAAAGACTCAGATATCATGAAGAGGATAATGATAAGAGCCCATTGTACTCAATATGCAGGACACCCTGGAGTATCAATATGTATCATGACCTGAAGAGATTGTACCGGTAAAGAGGAATGATAACAAATGTGGCTTAGTGCGTGTTTCAGTAACTGAATTATCAGCAAGTAAAGGCTAAAAGACAAGGACCACCATGGCTTACTACAACAACCATCAGAGTCAGTCTGGAAATGAAACTGCATTACAATGAACTATGTCACTGATTTGCCACTGACCCTTAGAACGGTTGACGCAGTTTGGGTGATTGTTGATCGCCTTAAGAAGATAACTCATTCCATTGCCATACAACCTCGGTATACTTTGGAGCGACTAACTAAGCTATATGTGGATTGAGTTTACTACCAAGCTACCATGTAAATGTTACCTATAAAGCATGGTACGGTAGAAATGTCAAATTCCTCTATTTTAGAATAAAGTTGGTGAATGAAGAATTTTACGACCTAAGTCTATTGTAGAAACCTGTCGATGGCAGACAAGATCAAAGAAAAAGGGCCAAGGCAGCTCAGGATTGTTAGAAGAGTTGCCAAGACCTTGAGTTCACCATAAGTGACAAAGTGTTCTTGAAGGTATTACTTATGTATGGTTTGAAGCATTTCAGCAAGAAGGGAAAGTGGTATCCTATATATGTGTTAGACCTTATAAATTTGGAGAGACGTAGAAAAGTTGCATATCAATTACCGTTACCGCTGTCCGTGTCTAGTGTGCATGACGTATTTTGCGTGTCTCTATTGAAGAAGTACATTGGAGATCCATATCAAAGGTATTAACCACTGATCCACTGGAGTAGATAGAAGATTTAACTATTGAAGTGGTATCAGCCTAGTTCACTAGTTGGAAGGTACAACATCTCAAAAATTGGGATAATTATTATATGAAGATAATCTGGCGAAGACAAGACATGGAGAAGATTGCATGGAAAGAAGAAGATGCAATGCGGAAATAGAATTCCCACCTAACTTCAAATTTTGAAGACAAAATTTATTTTAAGGATGGAGGAATTGTAAGATCTATACGTTCAAATTTCGATGATGAAATTTCTTTTAAGGGTGGTGGAGTTGTAAGACCCGCACGCCACGATCCCGGTCTAACCTTACATTTCGTGTCGTGACCAATATACATATCATGGTCGAGCCAAGTGGACCAAGTGCATGAAGAAACCCAAGACCCAATATGAAATTTAACTCAAAAATAGTTAAAATGAGGGTAGGGTCTCTTGCCTAAACAGGTAGGGTCGACCCCACCTCAACAGAAGTCCAACCCATGACCTTTTGGTCGTGGGATCGCATGGGTCTCAGATTATGTGACCCTACCTGCGACCCTACACCCTAGGGTCCCACATTTTAAAAAACATAGGGTCTCAGTACATCCGACCCTAGGATCGACCCTAGAAAAACAGCACGAACCAGAAATTAAAAAACTTTCCTAATTCCAAGGGGATTTTTCCTAAACTCATTGGGGGTATTTTGGAGGGTTTTCCTCTATAAATAGGACATCCCTTAGCCTCTTTCACTCTTCTTAAAATCTTAATTGAAAGTGAGAGAAAGAGAAGAGAAGGAAGAGAAGGAGAAGAGAAGGAAAGTTGGAGAAGAAGGCTAAGGAGAAGAAATTCAGAGGAATCTCAAAATTCAGCAAGTCTAAGATATGAAAACATTCTCCATGAATTGTGTAAGACCCTAGAATAGTTTATAAAGAGGGTAGGATCTAAGAGAAACCCAAATCATCCATCCATGGGTAAATTCCAATGGAATCCATGGAGGGAATCATTGTAAACAAAGTAAAGTGTGTAACTTGGAGTTTTGAGTCATTGAACAATCATAGAATGGACTATGAAAGTAAGCCAAAGGATCCAAACATGAAAGAATGGACTGTAGGATTAAAGGTCGACTCAAACTACGTGTGGTAGCACGTAGGGTCGATTGGTAACCGACCCTTCCAGACCATAAGATCGACCCCATGCTCTCGAGAAGTCCAGGGAGGCTGTGGTCGCTATTAGGGTCGATGGATAACCGACCCTATGATCAACCCTACACCTTGGGGTCACAGAAAACTGCTACCCTACCTGCGACCCTATCTATACAGCAAGCTTAAAATTATTGGAATTAATTCTAATTAAAATCTATCGACCTGCTAGGTTCTCCTAGTGATATAAAAGTGATTCTTAAAGCTTGAAAGAGGATCTACAGTCAAGAAAATGTGAGGAAACAAGACCTAAACTAATTGGCTAATAATAAACTATTTTTGTTTATTGAGTCCAATACCATGTATGATTATAATGTGCATATCACATGTCATCTACTATTCCTGTTATTACTGTTCATGCATATTTAATTCAGTTTATTTACAACATGATGATGATGATGATGCTAGGAATAGGCATGTGAATGTTTGTGTGTAGTTAGTGTACTTGATGCGAGTGGGGCATCAGGGGAAGTGTGATGTGGTGCGGTCCCAAGAACTTTAGCACTATCTCTACTCAAGTCTTGTCCACTGACATCGTCGTATCGCCATTACCTTAGCAGAACTGTTACGTCATAGGGCATCAGGGGAGGTGGTCTCGGACCGTGTAGTCTCTGACTCTTCCGGGGGACCATAGCTCTATCTCTATGGACACATTGAGGGATGCTGGGGTGAGGCCTTGGATACACTGTTTGACATTAGGATTGGTTAGTTGCAAGCCCAGTTTATAAGCCCTCGCCAACAGGGGCTTACGTGTTGGTATGGGTAGAGCATCAGGGGAAGTGTAATGCGGTGCGGTCCTAAGAACTTTAGCTCTATCTCTATTCCATGGTGGGGTGGATGTCGACGACAATGGTGTTTGATCCGTTGGGTGGGCTTACACACCCTGTGTATAGAGGTGAGGCAGCGACCGAACCTTTCTATAGCACATTGCAAACTTATGAACCAGACCAATGATATGAATTGCATGCATGCATATGTTTTATTGCATTATTTTGTTTACTCACTGAGCTCAAGTTGGAGAGCTGACCCTCGTGCATGAAATTATCTTTAGTTTCTGATGTTGCAGGTATTACGGTTGAAGATTTTGTCAACACGCCAACATATGAACAGGTGAAGACTATGATGAGCAAGCTGTGGAGGACTATTGTGTTTAGTTAAGCGAGCGTTCAACTATGAATACGCTTAGTGTTTAACTTTCGTATTTGGATATTTGTAATATGTATTAAATTATGTTTTGGTTACTTGGAGATAAATGGAATATTAATTATTTATCATGACTAGACCTCAGTTCATTATCTGTAAGACTTCCGCTATTTACTTTATTATCTCTGATTAATGTGGAATGTGTTTTGGTTTAACAAAGTGGGAATAGCCTATACGAGGTCCTAGTTGAACCGTTGGTTTATTGATGGTTCATCACATCATTCTTGTTGGTTCAGAATTGGGGTGTGACATAACTAGCACTCCTCTTTTGCCCTTGGTAATTTTACCTTTACCCATCTTCTACACTTTTCACCGCTTGTATGGCGTCATTTTATTCCGTTAGTCTCATAGACTCGACCACAACCTTCAAATCCCCTCTCAAACCTTGTGCAAAACTCTTCCACTTTGCTTCTTCTTCTCTCATTGATGTAAGAGAGAAGTAAAACTACACCTCAAACTTCTACTGATATTGCTCCACCGTTGATTCCCTTGTGCATGGTTCAAGTACTCCACTTCCTTCCTATCCCTAAAATTCTGGGGGAAGAAATTCTTGAAGAAGACCTCCTTAAATATTTACCATGATATCTCTCTATGGCATCTAAACAATGTGTGTTGAATTCCCTTCCACTAGTCATATGGTACTCCTTCCAACTGGAAGGTGGCACACATGAGCTTTTGTGCCTCCGTACACATCAAGGTTTCCAAGGTCTTTTCCATCGCTTGTATAGCAGGCTGCATTGGATTTTTCCCCACTCGTGTGAACTTCAATGGCCTCATACGCTGAAAGTTATTCATCACCTTGGACCCATCCCTCAAGGGTTGCACTGGAATCCCTGCCATAGCTGGGTGTGTCTGGGCTATGGGTACTAGTGCTTCCCTTAGTGGAGGAGGCGGTGGTATTATGTGTACACCTCCACCCAAGGCCTGCCCTTGAGATTGATGGACCGGGGGTACTCTTTGGCAGCTGGGGGTTTAGGCCACCCCTCATTGCTACCAATAACCCCGCAAGTGTTGCAATTGTCACCCTCTATTGATCTTATGTATTTCTTACCAATCTGCCCATCACTATAGTCATGTCGGCTACAGTTAGCACTTAAGGTGCTGGTGGGAGGTCTAAGTTTGGTGGCGGCGGTGGTGGAGGTGGGAAATTTGAGCCCCCATGTCGCATACTCGCCCCATCCTCTACAGGAGGTAGTCGTGGTAGACCCCCTTGGATTGGTCTAAGATTCTACCTCAGCAGTATTGTTTGTTGCAGTTGATAAGGGCAAAATCTAGAAATGTCCAAGCATTAGTACCAACAATAAAAGCAAACGATTAATAACATCATTTCAATTTATCATACTATGGGTGTGGAGACAATTGTTGAAGTACAAGAAAAATTTCCGAAACTCCATCCTAAAACACTTTAAGGCTCCCATCTTGAGGCAGAGGCAGGAACGGGGGGCAGAAGCCACCGGCTGGGATCAGCTGCTTAGGCTCCCCCCCAACTTATATCGGAGTCAGCCTAAAAGACCCAACCACATGACCAACTAGCTTAGCCTCTGGCTTAGGTCTGAACCCTTCTGTGAGTGAAGCGACGGCAAGTGGCAGATGCGTAAGCCACCGCCTCTAAGACCAGTCCACTCATACCAGGTCCTCTTGCCTAGCTTCCAAAGAGGAAGGCGGCGGTAGAGGCGGATGATCCATCTTCTAGATATGATTCCACCTCCCAAATACTTAGACAAAATTTGATGGTTTATAAGGCTTAGCAAAGGCACGAGGTGGAGGATTGATCAATCGGTTGCCAATATGCCTCCAGTTCTTTGAGCGCCAAGTTTGAAAAGGTGTAACTTTGGCCTATCCGGAAAAATTGAGCCAAAGACAGGTCTTTAAGTGATCGGTCCGTCAGTTCTGCGAAAACCAAAGTCTATAAAAAGGGCTCGTAGCTTCCATTTTTGAACCCATACCTAGCAAAATTCGGGGGAGAAAGAGTAGAGCACCCCTCAAAGCTTTAACAGTGTTTCTTTCTTCCATCGACCATTCTTTGGAGACATTCGGCCCATTTACTACTGTCTGAATATCTTTCTTGGTAAGAATCCCTCTATTTCCCCCTCATTTTGGGTAGTTAGGGTTTATCTTTACTGTATAAGGGATGGCGGACAGGGGAAAGCCCTAGGATTTGGGTTCCCTCCCACTAAAAGTGCCTCTCGGGGTACTCATATCTGGCCACCGGTTAGGCTTAGTCTACCATTCACTTTCATCCACCAGTTGTTGGTCTCGTGACCAATCTTTTCATATATTCCTTGCCGGCAAATATGGCTCCTCGCAAGAGAACTGAGGCTGCAATGGCTGTGAGGACAAAGATGGAAATTTTAGAAGTCGCCACCTAGATTAAGGTCTAGGACCTTAGAAATGTGAAATTTCACCCCAAGGTAAGACTTCGATTGACTCATGACCCTTAGATTGGATTTCTGGTCCATCAGAGACTGGGTAAGCATCAGGATACGATTATGGGAAGGGGTTAGGCACCCAAACCGTCCGAACAAAATCGATCTCCTATACCTTTCCTATGCTAGACTCTATTTATTAAACCGAACCAAACCAAGTTGTTTGATATCATTGAACCGAATCTGTGTCCATCAGATTGCCTACGTATCATGGAATTATTCCAAAAATCAGGTTTACCATCGAAGTTCAGGTGTGATTAATGTTTATGACTGTGATTTATGCTTGTGTTTGATTAAGTTCATTGTTCAAGTTTTTATGCTTGAAAGGTTGAGAAACCCTATGGGTTAGGATCTGGATAGTCCATGCGAACTGATAGATAGTCCTAGTGTATCTAAGAATGGATAACCTTTTTTGGGTCTGAATGTGGATAACCCTATTTGGGTCAAAATGTGGATAACCTTTTCTAGGTTAGAATGTGGATAACCATATTTGGGTCAAATGGATAACCCTTTCTGGGTTGAAATATGGATGGATATCCTAGTGGATCTATAGATAGTCTGAGTGGACTAAGGTGTTGATCCGAATTTGGGATTCTCCCAAATAGCCTACGTATCCTAGGGTTTGCCTAAGAATCAGAATCCGCGTAGTTCAGGATGGATAATCCTATTTGGGTCAAAATATGGATAAATATCCTAGTGGATCTATGGATAATCTTAGTGGACTAAGGAGTGGATCCGAATTTGAGATTCTCCCAAATGCCTACGTATCCTAGGGTTTGCCTTAGGTATCAATATTTGCGTAGTTTGGGTTCTAGGTTGAATGGGAATGGATATCCTAATGGATCTATGTATAGTCCGAGTGGACTAAGGTGTGGATCCGAATTTGGGTTTCTCCCAAATGGCCTACGTATCATAGGGTTTGACCTAGGAATCAGAATCCACGTAGTTCGGGTTCTAGGTTGAATGGGAATGGATATCCTAGTGGATCTATGGAGAGTCCGAGTGGACTAAGGTGTAGATCCGAATTTGGGTTTCTCCCAAATGGCCTACGTATCCTAGGGTTTGACCTAAGAATCAGAATCCACATAGTTCGGGCATTGATGGGATAACCTGTTCTAGGTTAGAATGTGAGAACCTATTCTAGGTTTAGGGTTTAGAACCTATTCTAGGTTTAGGATTGAGAACCTATTCTAGGTTTAGGGTTTACTGATAGATGGAAATCGTCCTGAATTACCCTTTTCATCTGAAGTTTTAATTTTGGAAAGTTTGGCAAAGCATTCTCTTTCTTTATTAAGATTTTTATTATTCCCATTATACCCATCCCAAGAATGTGGGTGCCTAAATGCACATCCCCACACCTAATATGTTTGCTAGGTGTACAGATATGGCAGTTCAACTAGGATGTTGCATAAATTAAATTATTACCAAAAATAGAATATTCTAAGCATGGCATGTATGATATTTGTGGTAACTATCACAACATATAGTAATATTATGAAAATCTTCCTAATATGGCATGCATTGCAAATAAGACAAGAACCTAATATGGCAAGATCTAATATGCTAATCTAAGCATGGCATGACCCAATATGGCAAGATATAATATGGCAAGATCTAATATGCATCTATATATCAATATGGTAAGTATCAATCATAGAATGCATATATGACATGAATTTTTCAAAAAAGGAAAGATCTTATATGCTATTTTCTAAGCATAGTAAGACTTAAAAATTGGTAAGAAATTAAGATTTTACTAAATATGATAAAAAAATATTTATTCTACCAAATATAGCAACGCATGGAATATAGAAAATAAGGTATGCACATCCAAACAAAGCATATGAATGCTCCAAATATAGTCATTTATCCAAATATGACAGAATTTGCTCAAACAACCAATTTACATGTTACAATGAATGAGACATCAATGAAACCTTTTTTTGAAAAGTAAAAAATTATTAAAAAACATAAGTTCAATGATCTTTGAAAAATTGTAATTTTTATGAAGACATTTCGAAAAGATTAATAACTCAAAAATGTCAAAATTGTGACACAAGGTTTCAGATAATGGACAAAGCTATGAACTGCATTCAGATTCTGTCACGTTACACAAGAATGACCATCAGTATATCTTCTGTAACTCAAATCAAGCTCAAATTTTTTTTACAGAAAGATACCTTCATATATTATATTTCATATGAAGGAGTCGAATCCCAAAAGAGAGAAAAAATAGGTCAAAGTTATGCCCTAAGACCGGACATGTGCACTGGTCAAATCTGTTCCACATTTTTGACCAGTTGCACCATAAATTCCAAATAAATCTTATACTTAATGAAAATTAAATACAGACATATGTCTATGCAGATAACTGTCTGATCTAAAATTTCATCAAGAAAAACAAGTTAAAACAGCATATTTTCTTTGTGAAAAATGATTCTTTTCAATCATGCAAATTAGTACATCATGACAGATTCAAAATCAAAGCACTATGCACTTAAAAATTGATATCAATTCAATAAAAATTTGAAAAAATACGAAACCAGTGTATTTTTGAGAAGAATTTTATATCTAAAAAGTTCATATGAAGCTGATTTCCTGATTATGGCAATAAGACCCTTGTCTAGAGACTTTCTGATGGAGGATTGCATTACATCCTAGTAAAACAGCAATGTCAAAGATAAATTTTTTTTAAGTATTTTTCAAATTGTAAATGAAACCAAATTTTTAGGGTAGTCTTCTAACATATCAGAGAGACTTTCATAAAAATTTGGGCATCAAAATCTAAGAAAAAATACATGTGATGTACGTCCTAAGTTTGAATCCTAAATCTAGAAATTTCATATTAGAAAATCACTTTATGAAACTTGCAAAAAACATCAAACATAATCATATAGCATTCAAAATTTCATCATTGAATAGCTTAGTCAAATTATCATTCATATAAAATGCTAGACATAGGCATCCTAACATTAATACAGATGTAATAGAGAATTTTTGATCGAGATTTCATGGAAATTATCCTTTTTCAAGCAAAATTGACATTCGAGCATTCTAACGACCTCTAAATTTGTTTAGGGTACTACCTTGTGCTCGAATCGAGCAAAACCATCGATGTACGATGATTGGAGATTGTATCAAGCTCTTTGAAGGCGAACCTTCCTTCTCCTCTTTCTCTCACGTTTTCTAGAGTAGAAAATGTCCCTCCTCTCTCTCTCTTCTCTTTCTCTCTTTTCTTCTTCTCTTTTTTTTCATTTCTCTTCTTCTTCTCTCTTTCTTTCTCCCTCTCTCACATTTTTTCTCTCTTACCCACGTTCTCTCTCTCCTTGTGGTTTGGAAAAAAAGCTCCCTCTCTCTTCTCTTGGCCTATTTATGCTTTTTCTCTCCTCTTCTAGAAGATCATTCTTTCCTTTTCTTTTTTTTTCTAGAAAATCCTTTTTTTTCCTTTTTTTCTTCTTTCCTTTCTTCTCTTCCTTCCCTCCCTTTTCTCTTCTCCCTCTCTCTTCCACACGTTTTTTCACTTTTCTTCTTCTAGAAAATCCTCTCATCTTCTTTCCTTCTTTTCTCTTCCTTTATTTTCTTCTTTTTCTTCTAGAAAATCTTTTCTTTCTATTTTTTTTCTTTCCTTTCTTCTCTCTTTCCCACGTTTTTTCTCCTTCCTTTCTTTCCTTTTTCTCTTTCTTCTTCTAGAAAATCCCTTCTCTCTTTCCTTTCTTTCTTTCCTTCTTCTAGAAAATTCCTTCTCTCTTTCCTTTCTTTCTTCTTTCCTTTTCTTCTTCCTTCCTTTCCTTCCTTTTTTTTTTTCTTTCTCCCTCTGTTTTTACTTTTTCTTTCTAGAAAACGTTTCCTTCTTTTTTTTCTTTTTCTTCTTTTTTTCTTTTTTTCTTTACTTCCTCTTTCCTTCCTTTTTTTTTTCCTTTCTCCCTCCCTCTTTCACGTTTTCTTCCTAGAAAATGTGAAACAGATCTTTTTTTTTTTTCCTTTCCTTTTCCTTTTTTTCTCTCTTTCCTTTTTTTTTCCATTCTCTTTCCCACGGCCTCTCTTTCCTCTCTCTTTAATATATATATGTATTAATACATATAATATATCCGTAAGATATATATATATATATATATATATATATATATATATATATATATATATATATATATATATATATATATATATACATATATATTATATATAATAATATATTATACATTATACACATATAAAAGAAATGAATGCATATAGACTAACATAACTTGGTCTAGATTGGTCTGAGCTGGGCCGGGCTAAGTTAGACTAAGCTGGATTAAGCTGGTTTGGACCAAGATTGATATTTCATAGTCCATTTCTGTCACCCTTCCATATGAAATTTTTTGATAGCATCTATTTCAAATTTTCTGCAATCACTTTGTAGAACATTAAAAATGAGGAATATTGAAACTTGAATCACCTCATTTGGAAATAAAATGTCCAACTTATGAATTTCTGAAGATTAAGCAGATCAATTATCGATAATTTGGCTGACCATTATGCATGGGATCTTTCAGAGACTTCAACCAGAAATCCTTTTTGTCCACTTTGTAGAGTACTAATGAAACTGAAATCACCTGATTTGGATATGGGGTGACCAAAATATGAATTTTTGAAGATTAAATGACCATTTCCATGTGTAATTTTACATGGGACCCTTCGGAGACTTCTACCCAAGATTTTTTATGTCCACTTTGTAGAACATCCCAAATGAAGAATAATGGCCTTGGAATCATCTGAGTCCAACGTAGAACGACAAAGATATAAAGCTTTGAAGTTCTAACAATAATTTTACATGAAAGCTTGCATGGGGCCCACCAGTGACCTTTGTCCGGGACTTTTACGTCCACTTTGAAGAAGACTGAAAATAAGGAATATTGGCCTTCGAATCATCCGATTTCGATATCAAATGATCAAGATATGATGATTTCAAGTTTAAATGATAATGCATGCATCATTCGATAATTACGTAAATGCCCTTACACTTCAAACTGCGATATCTTCCTTGTTCGATGTCAGAATTTGATGATTCCAGTCTCATTTTGAAGATAATTTCACGACCTATTCATCCAAGAAGGTAATAGACTATGACCCTGCTGTGGGGTTCAGTAGAGAATCATAAATCTTTGGGTTAAAGGCTAGAAACTTACCATATTGGTTCACTTATGCTGAGGGTGGCAAAAATGGGGTGCTTACAGATGCCCCTCTTTATCCGAGATTGTTACCAATTGAAGGCTAAAGATATAAAGAACCATATTTTTGGGATATGAGTGAGATTGCTTATTGGGCTGCACTTAGGGTAATTTGTCCTAAACTGCCTACGTATTCTAAGGGTGTCTTAGAAATCAAGCCCAGAACGTAGTTCGACTAGCAAGAAGGTTTGCTCTTCTTGTAAAATTGGTGATTGTTCTTCTTGTATGAAGCTAGGCTGTGAATACAAGGCTCATTTGTAGGCTGGGAACCTCTTCTTGCTGAGGTAGGACTCATGATGCAAGGTATCCGCGGGCTTGAACCCGACTTGATCCATTTGTAGGCTGATAGACCTCTTCTTGTATGAAGCTAGGCTGTGAATACAAGGCTCATTTGTAGGCTGGGAACCTCTTCTTGCTGAGGTGAGACTCATGATGCAAGTACGCGCGGACTTGAACCCGACTTTATCCATTTGTAGGCTGATAAACCTCTTTTTGTATGGAGCTAGGCTGTGAATACAAGGCTGGTTTGTAGGCTTAGAACCTCTTCTTGAATGGAGCTAGGCTGTAAATACAAGGTTGATTTGTAGGCTTGGAACCTCTTCTTGTATGGAGCTAAGCTATGAATACAAGGCTGGCTACACGAGCTTGGGCTTGGCTTTGATTTGTTTGGATGGAGGACTTGCTGTCTTTTCTTTGATTGAACTGAGGTTCTTTTGATTAAGATTCTGAGATTGATTTTCTGAATAAGGTAGGGCTCTGCATTTGATTCACTAATATGCTGAGATTGATTTGATCTTTGAATGAACTAGGGCTCTATATTTGATTCACTAATAGGCTGAGAATGATTTGAACTTTGGATGAGCTAGGGCTCTGAATTTGATTCACAAATAGGCTGAGATTGATTTGAACTTTGGATGAGCTAGGGCTCTGAATTTGATTCACTAATAGGCTGAGATTGATTTGATCTTTGGATGAGCTAGGACTCTGCATTTGATTCACTGATAGGCTGAGATTGATTTAAACTTTGGATGAGCTAGGGCTCTGCATTTGATTATGAAATGAGCCAGAACTCAGAAGGTCACTTTTAGGGTGAGGAATTAACTATTGATTCTGAAATGAGTAAGAATTCAGAAGGTCACTTATAGGGTGATACTGAATGACTCATCTTTGAAGTTCCTACCAGCTTTGGACCTTCGGGATTGAAAATTAGAATATCCTTCATGGAAGCTCTATGGCTATGAACCTTCGGAAATGAAAAATAAAATATCCTCTTAAGTAGCTTTGTTGCTGTGAACCTTTAGGATGCTCGAAAGTGACCCATACAGGAAGTCTTTGTTGACTTTGAACCTTTAGGGTTGAAATCTGACCCATCTTAGAAGTCTCTTGACTTTGAACGTATAGAGTGCTGGACATATTTGAAATGATGGTGAATTCCTTGGCAGTTTTCCAAGGTTTTTGCCCCTGCTTTATTGGTGAAGGCATAAAACATGGCATCAATGGAAATGGTGTCATGGACTTTGCTGGCATGATACTTAGATTTGAAATTTTCCATTTATGACTTGGTACTGCAAGTTTGACTCAATTTCAGCACTGTAGTGATGACTTGGTTGCTCCCTTGGAAGGGTTCCATGTAATTTGAAAGTAATGATTTTCTTCTGCCAACATTGGTGTTGTTGGATTTTGGACAAGAATGAGGGGAGCTTGACAGTCTCTAACCAAAGTGAATTTATTGATTGACCTTGATGTTAAAAGTCGAAGGGCATCTGGTCAACTAAGTTCTTTGACTGTGCACTATGGTAGACCAAATTGGTAGAACAGCCAAGCAGCGATGAAACGTGACATGGGTTTGGCCCTTGATCTAGGCTCATGAAAAGCTCAGGGCTTAGCAACATTATTGTGCCAATTTTGAAAGATGAATGAACCATGGCCCCAAAGTAGGCACGAAGAGAAAAGGATTCGAAGTGTTTCTTCAGAGAATTTGGTGACCAAATCCTAACAGGTGAGCGACCACATTGGATTTTCTTCATCAACAGGATTGGGAGAACTAAAAAATTGACAAAAACCAATTTGGACAGACCTACTTCTATTGACTAGGAAAGTCAGTGACATCAGACTAAACAATGGATCCTAGATGTAATGCTCATGATCAAGTTCAATTCCTCTACATAGGGTATATCAATGCCCCAGTGTCTGCATGTTGTGACAGACCGCTACTATAGTGTGCTAGTAGGGGTAAGATAGAATGAAACGGGCAATCTAATAGAGTTAGAACTAGGTTGAATCTGGATTGCATCCAGAATTTGACCATGCTTCCAAGGTCAAGGGAAGATTGACAGATTGATTGCAGAAAGTAACTTCTTAGATAAACTCTTCTTAAATCTTAAAAAATGAGGGAACCGATGATTGATGTAATTGGCTACATCCGTAACCAGGCCATGACAAAAGGATTTGAAGATAGAATTTTGTTGAAAGGCAATGCTATGGAGCCCAACAGATGATGATTTGTTCAACTCCTCCGAGTATGATTCACTGGAGAGCAAGAGGGGTTCCTTTCCTTATGGAGGGTAGACTGGGTATGACACTTGTCAACATGAACCACTGGATTTTTTTATGAAGAAAAAATGAGGGTAATGCAATAAGGTTGCATCAGGTCACCTATCACAACTGAGGTATTATGGGTTGCCCATTGAGGTTTCTTGGGTTGCTTTTCCTTGCTGAGGTTTCTTTTCTTCCCTTCATTTTTTCATTTTTTGCAAACCCCATCTTGGGTTGAATAAAGAGTCCTAATATTGTGAGGATATTACCAAAATTATGGTCCTATCCAATGGCCTGAAACCCTTAGGGGAAATCCGAACGGCATGACTTTAATGACAAATGGGTAGTCTTGCCCCACTATTTAAGTTGACACCTACACATACTGATAGGCGGGCAGCTATTTGAATCATCACTAAAAATGACCTTAGGGAAATACAGTCCCACACCAAAATTAAAATGGTGTCGAATTATGTTTTTCTTTCTTGGAGATGTTCAGATGGAACACGTGTCTCAACATGCTACATCGAGATGCCGAATCAGTCACAATCATATCTGGGCCTGAAACCTTTAAGTTTGTTGACAAGTATTGATGTTGAAGGTCCGGGAGGACTGATGTGAAACTGTCCACATGGGTCTACCATTGGGAGAGTGTTTGTGTGAGGACAATGGAAAATCGACTTGATCCTCCTCGGATGGAAATGTGTATCCTGTAATCGATGAAGATCGATTTATTCTGTTGGAGTCGCCACCTAGATTAAGGTCTAGGACCTCTAAAAATGTAGTCTCACCCTAAGGTAAGACTTCTATTGACTCGTGACCCAATGTATCGGTTCTTTGGTCTGCAAGAGATCGGGTAAGTATTCAGGGTACGGTTATGGGAAGGTGATAGGCACCCAAACCGCCCGATCAATATCGGCCTCCTAAACTTTCCTTAAATTCTAATTTTGACTGTGCTTGGTCAACTGGATGACTAGGGTTCAATGGGGGATGTCCTAAACCAAGTTGCTAAGTTGTTCTAACCTAGGGTTCAGCCAATCATGTTTTAAAGTAAATAAACAAGCAAATGTAATGTACAATATTATACAGTGAACCGGACCAAAGATGGTTCGGTCTTGGACTGAATTTGAGATGTGTAAGACATCTCAAACTGCCTACGTATTCCAATCCTGGAAATAAAGTCCAAAAACGTAGTTCGAAAATGGGTTTTGTGATTAATGATTATGGAAGTGATTTATGCATTTGCTTCAATTAGATTCTTTTTTGTTCAAGTTGAAGTTTATGCCGGATGTATGGTTAATGGGTGGCTTTGTACCGTATTTGGGATTCCCAAATTGCCTACGTATTCTAGGGTCTGCCCTAGAAATCAGGTACAACGTAGTTCGAAGTTTGTGAGAGTCGGATTTGGAATGTGTACCGAATTCCTTCCATTTTTGTCAATAGGATCTAGGGATGAGACCTAAATTCCTACCATTTTTATTTGGGATGTGTACCAAATTATTTCTAATTTTGTTAATAGGATCTAGGGATGAGACCTAAATTCCTACCATTTTTAATTGGGATGTGTACCAAATTATTTCTAATTTTGTTAATAGGATCTAGGGATGAGACCTAAATTCCTACCATTTTTATTTGGGATGTGTACCAAATTATTTCTAATTTTGTTAATAGGATCTAGGGATGAGACCTAAATTCCTACCATTTTTATTGTTTCCATTTTTAGGTTTCTAGGGTTTCCTATCCCTTTTCATTGTGATTTTCATTTTTTAGGGTTTCATACCCTAATTATTCTCTTTATTCTAGGGTTTATTTTGCCCTAATTATTCTTTCCATTTTTAGGGTTTCACTACCCTAATTGTTCAATTCTTTCCATCTTAGGGTGTATCTTGCCCTAGTTGTTGTACAATGTAAACAATCAAACAAAGCAATGTGAGCTTAAATATAGCAGTGTAAGCATCCAAATATAGCATGTTGGAAATATATTCAAATTTAGCAACACATCAGTCAAAAATGGCAAGTGAGCATGTGAATCAATACAAACATGGTAAGTGTGCATCCAAACATGGCAGTAATATATGAGCAAGTGTAGTAGACAAATATGGTAATAAACATGTGTAGCATTCCAAAACAACAAGAATTGTGTAAGCATCAAGATGGTAGACATATCAACATGAAATCCAATGGTTCAGATTTAATATCATCACATAATCAGAAATCAATTGAACATCCAACGGATCAGATTTATCAATCAATGGCTCAAGATCAAAAGCCATAATTTAATCATGTGAAATAACTCAACATCAAATGGCTATATTAAAATTCACATTAAAAATTCCACATAAATCCATTTAATTCACATAGAAATTCCAAGCATCCGATGAGACCAATAAAATTCCAGCTATAGTCGGATCAATCTGATAAAAATTCCAAACATCTGACGGGATCAATTTCATGATAATTCCAAGCATATGGTGGGATCAATTTCATAAAAAAAAAATTAAAATCATGTGAACTAATTTTAATCACATTCAATTCAAATTATATAGAATCAATCACATGGCACAATTTAATCTCATTAAAATTCATGCACTGGCTCTCATTGGATCAAGGGTGTGGGATGGCTACAGGTGTGCATCCATAGTGGCTCAGGGCTGGTTTTGTAGGGAGAGGAGGGCATGTGCAGGTGTGTAGGTTGGGGTCAGCAATAAAGATGGAGGTGTCAATGGCTGGATCAGGAGTTGATGGGAATTATTGGGTAATTGGGTGGTGCTTGGACAGGTTTGGGTATGTATGGTCGCATGTAAAGGGAGGGTAGTGGACACATATGATTGATAAGGTTACCAAGGAACTAGTTTGGCAGATGAAAGGTTTGATGGTATGGAGGTGTCGACCTGTGGGTATGTCGGTGGGGCTGTGGAAGTGTATCAGACTGTCGTTGGGAGAAGGAGGGTCTTGGTGGTTGGAAGGCCAGGTGTCATGGCGCAAGGCTAGGTATAGAACTTCAATGAATCGAAGCTGCTATGAGGTGTATGAAGTGGGTTTGACAGATGGGTTTGGATTGTGTAGTGCAAGGGTTAATGGTGCTGCTGTAGGACATGGTAATGTTTGGATTAGAATTGATTAGGTGGTTCTCTGTGTAGATGTTCAATAGCTTGTGTAATGTGGAGGTAAGATAGCAGGTGGCAAGGTAGGAGATGGGAGAGGTTTAATGGCTAATGGAGGTGCTGGGACAGATGTCATGGCACAAGAGTGATAAGCAAGTGGTTTGTGCAAGTTTGAATGGAGCAGGTTCTTACAGTGGAGAGTTGAGTCGATTGAGTCGCAACAAGTCGGCCAAGCAAAAGATAAGGTAGTTGCGGCGGTGGTGAACAGCTGGGAGCATGGCTCCCCATCTCTTGATCTACTTCTCTCTCTCGATCTTGCTTCTCCCTCTTTTTCCACTTCTTCTTTAGCTTCTTCTATCCCCTCACTCTCTGATTTTTCTTCTCGATTCTCTCTTTCACTGCCCTCTCTCCTTCTTTTCTCTTCTCGGTCCTTGCTCTCTTCCTCCCTTGATTCGTCTCCCTCTTTTTTTTTCTTCCCCTTCTCTCCTCTTCTCGATTCTCCTTTCCCCCTTGTTTTTTATCTTTTTTTTTTTTTTCCACCGTCCCTTTTGGATCTCTCCCTTATTCTGTTTTTTCTTCCTTTTTTATTCTTTTTTCTCACACCTCTCTCTCTTTCTTTCCCCTTCTCGATTCTCCCTTTTCTTATTCTGTTTTTTCTTTTTTTTTATACTTTTTTCTCACACCTCTCTCTCTTTCTTTCCCTTTCTCGATTCTCCCTTTTCTTATTCTGTTTTTTCCTTTTTTTTATACTTTTTTCTCACACCTCTCTCTTTCTTTCCCCTTCTCGATTCTCCTTTCTTTTTTCTTTTTTTTTTCTTTTTTTATTCTCCTTCTCCACCTCTCTCTCTCTCTCTCTCTTCTCGGTTCTTCTTTCTTTTTTTTTTCTTTTTTCTTTCTTTATACTTCCTTTCCACCACTCTCTCTCTCTTTCTCCTCTTCCCGATTCTTCTTTCTTTTTCTGTTTTTTTTTCTTTTTTTATTCTCCTTCTCCACCTCTCTCTCTCTCTCTCTCTCTCCTCTTCTCCTCCTCTCGGTTCTTCTTTCTTTTTCTGTTTTTATCTCGGTCCCCGCAATCTCTCCATCTCCTTTTTTTATTCTCGGTCTCCCTCTTCTTTCCTTCCTTCTTTTATTTTCTAGATCTCCTCGATCTTCTCCTCTTTTTTCTTCTTTCGGTCTTCCTTTCTTCTTTTATTTTTTTTTTTTTTTACTTATTTTTCCATCTTCGGCAATCTCTACCTACTCCCTTTTTTATTCGGATCTTATTTGCCTTTTTTTTATATATAAAACATATATATAACTATATAATATATTAATATATTAATATATATAATATAGTATACATATAAGACATATGTATATATTATATGATATATTATAATATATTATTCATTATATAATGAAATACATGCATATGTACCAACATGAATTGATCCGGATTGACAAAGATTGATTGGATTGGGTCAAGACTGGCTTGGGTTGAGCTGAGTTGACTGGATTGACTGGATTGGGCCAAGACTGACTTGGGTTGAGCTGAGTTGACTTGATTGACTGGAATTCACTGGGTTTTCTCTCTCTATCGTTTCATGAGCCATTTCCACTGTTATTTCGCACGAAATTTTCACTAGCCTCTATTCCAAATTTTCTATGTTCACTTTGTAGAACACTAAAAATAGAACATAACGAGACTGGAATCACCTGATTTGGATATGGGATGATCAAAATATGAATTTTTAAATATTAAATGATCATTTCCATATGTAATTTTGCATGGGACCCTCCGGAGACTTTTACCTGAGATTTTTCACGTCCACTTTGTAGGACATCACAAATGAAGAACAATGGCCTTGGAATCGTCTGAATCCGACGTAGAACGGAAAAGATATGAAGCTTTGAAGTTCTAACGATAATTTTGCATGCAAGCTTGCTTGGGACCCACTGGTGACTTCTACCCGGGATTTTTTACGTCCACTTTGTAGAACATCATGAATGAGGAATAATGGTCTTGGAATCATCTGAATCCGATGTCGGATGATCAAGATATGATGATTTGAAATTCAAACAATCCAACTTAGGATAATTTGCATGAAGGCCCCTAGGATTATTTATAACAATTTCATAAACCTCCCTCATATGTATCATCTGACTAAAATGGTCATATCTTCCTCATTTGATATCGAAATTGAGCAATTCTGGTCTCGTTTCGAAGATAATTCTATGACCTACGCATCCATGCAAAATTATAACCCATGACCTTGCTGTGGACCCATTGAAAACTTCCTCAAATTCACAATCAAGAATCCAAACTTTCGATCACCTTTCTTTCTTTTGTTGTCCACACACCAGCAGGACTTTGTTTAGCTGGGATGGCAAAAATGGGGTGCTTACAGTTTGGTCGTTTATGTAGAATGGGCTTATCTTACCGAGAAGATCCCATTTTATTGGCTTGAAAAATAAAGGGCTTATAGGAACCTTGGGAAGCCATCAGATGTAATGAACGACAGATGAGAGTTCCAGCCAGATTCATGAATTTATACATAAAATGATGACATTATCACAAGATACAATGCCATAAAAACTGATAATTAAAAGAAGGGCTTGTGATAGAGACTCCTTGGAAGGCAGTCAGATTGATAGACGGGAGAGAGAGTCTAATGCCGATGAGAAATCCTTCTCTGATGATGAAGAAGTAATGAGATCGTCTCCTGTAAAGGCAGGATGTAATTGGCCAAAATCAAAAGTCCGGTCCAACATGCTGTGAATCTTGAAGAACGATCGAACTTGCTATCAGGCTTTGATTAGAACTACCATCCTCTTGAAGTGAGAGGGACAATTGGCTTACGAGCTCCAATTCCATTCAACATCTTACTATTTTCCTCTTCTTTTTTTTTTTGGATGTGGAGGCCACATAATGCAGTGCTTCGCTTGATCGCAAAGTTGAATCATAACTTTCAATATTGGATTGGAATCTTCTTCTTCCTAACATTTCCAATTAGATAGAAGATCTTTGCCCCAGTTAGTACTCTGATCTTCTGTAAACTTTATGAACATTTGTGACTGCTCATCTAGTATCTGATTTTATCTAAATGGTGAATCCGTATGCTGTCCTCTGGAAGTTAATCATCTCCTTCTGTCTGATGAGACTACCTCCCATTATTGATGTAGATAAAACATAGGCTTGAATTTTTTTTTCTTTCTTTTTTTTTTCTTTTTTGGTATTCTTATGACCTCATTCTTTGATTTTGAGATTGATCATTCATCATGTATCTCTTGCTTGTAGATGATGTACTTCGTAAGAACTTTGGTATTTTCATCTTTTTGGTGGCACATCTGTCGTCCACTCATTTGTACTGATTGGCTGACCTGTTGATATGATTTGTTACTATCTAATGCTTTCCTTGGAATCTTTTCATAGGTAGAACAAATTGCAGCTTCTCCAATACATGTTTCTTGAGAGTACTCTTATGTCTCCGATTAATCATTTAAAGCTTTCCCAAACGGGTTGGACCTTTCTTTCTCAAGAGGCCGGGTGGCGTAGAAGTTCAAGAGATGGCTCATCGTTTCAATCATCTTCAGAGTTAGAATTGACTGCGCACGTAGAATAGGAGGATGTATGAAACTGGGAGGAAATGTATGGAAAAGACAAAGCACAGAGTTTGAAATCCCAAATGGGGTGATTTTGTTTTACTTACAGGACAGATTGGACTGGACTTGTCAATAAGCATATCAATCTTGGACCCAGACATGGATGACTTATCGAATATCGATAATAGAAAGCTGAAACCACAAGTTCATCTAAGCAGCTCCAGTTGGGCATAACGCCTTCAACGACCACCTTCAGTCGTTGTGGGAATAAATCTTTCTTCAGACCTCTAACAGCAAGACTCATCATGCCCCTCTATCAATAGGTCCAAGATGCCTACCTTTCAGGGTTCCATACAATTCTTACCTTCTTTTTTTTTTTCTTAGTTTGGGATCCATTCATAACCGGACTATTGCTTTTTAAGCACAAGGTTATTCTGGTTCATGCCCCAGTTTAGGGCATAATGGCTTTCCTCATTAGACTACACTTAATTTGGGTCCAAGGTCAATCTGGTTTATGTCCCAACTTAGGGCTCAAGGGCTTTCCTCATTGGACAGCACTCAATTTAGGTCCAAGGTCAATTTGGTTCATGCCCAACTTAAGGCTCAAGGGCATTCCTCATTGGACCACACTCAATTTGGGTCCAAGGTCAATTTGGTTCATGCCCCAGTTTATGGGTTAAGGGTTTCATCATTGGACCATTCTCAATTTGGGTCCAAGGCCAATTTGGTTCATGCCCAACTTAGGGCTCAATGGCTTTCCTCATTGGACCACACTCAATTTGGGTCCAAGGTCAATTTGGTTCATGACCAGCTTAGGGCTCAATGGCTTTCCTCATTGGACCGCACTCAATTTGGGTCCAAGGTCAATCAGGTTCATGACCAGCTTAGGGCTCAATGGCTTTCCTCATTGAACCATACCCAATTCAGGCCCAAGGTCGATCCGGTTTATGCCCCAGTTCAGGGGTTAAGGGTTTCATCATTGGACCATTCCCTAGCCGTGATTCTAGTTTCTATCCTAGCCTAGGGTACATTGGATCTCTTCTTTGGTCTAACCTACTGCTCGAAAAAATTTCATTCCTCCTCTTTGAATAATGAGAAATATGAGGGCAACTCTTTGGATTTTAGCATTTCCTTGGCCAATGGGGCAGAAATGCCCGAAATGGGATAGCACTATCATAGCTGAAGTTTCCTGGTCTCTTGATGACTCCAGAATCTGGAATTGATCTTTACTGACAAGCAATGAGGAATGCTTCTCATTCGCCATTCCTGACGAGCAATCCTAACTTGTAGCATTGGGCTATGATAGACATGGATCGGGCTCTAATTGATAGAGCCAGAGGTGGATTTTGAATCAGTCTTCGATTGATAGAGACAAGGTTAACTTTGAACTGGTCTCTGATTAATAGAGACAGAGTTGACTTTGAATTGGTCTCTAATTGATAGAGATCAAGATTGATAGTCATGGACTGGGCTCTAATTGCTAAAGGCAAGGATTGCTTGAGTTGGGCTCCATTTAATAGCGGCCAAGGATGACAATCATGGATTGGACTCTAATTGCTAGAGATGATGGATTGATTGAGTTGAAATGACTAAAATTATCTTCGATTCCTTCATGAAATGGAACATGGACCAGAGGTTATAGTTGAATAGGCCTAGAGGCTAACTCATGCTCACATTGAGTTCATATGAATGGAACCTTTCTTAGTTCCAACATGAATCGGAACCTGAACTGGAGTTGACGGTTGGACAAGCCTAGGGGCTAATTAAATTCAAATGAATGGAACTCTTCTTAGTTCCAACATGAATCAGAACTTGAACCACAGTTGATGGTTGGATAAGCCAAGTGGCTAAATGAATTCAGATGAATGGGACTCTTCTTAATTCCAACATGAATCAAAACCAGAACCAAAGTTGATGGTTGGATAGGCCTAGTGGCTAAATGATTTCGGATGAATGGAACTCTTCTTAATTCCAACATGAATCAGAACCCTAACCAAAGTTGATGGTTGGATAAGCCTAGTGGCTAATTAAATTCAGATGAATGGAACTTTTCCTAGTTCTGACATGAATCAGAACCCTAACCAAAGTTGATGGTTGGATAAGCCTAGTGGCTAATTAAATTTAGATGAATGGAACTTTTCCTAGTTCTGACATGAACCAGAACCTAAACAGGAGGTGAAGGGTGAAAAATCCTAGGGGCCGAATGCCTCCTCCATTTTAACATGATCTGGGAGTGATGATTGAACCTGCCTAGGGGTTAAACCCTTCTTCAATTCTGAGATGAACCAGAAATAGTGGTTGAATCTGGGGCTGAATATTTCTTTGATTTTGAGATGAACAGGATGTAATTGAATCTGCCTAGGGGCTGAATCTTTCCTTAATTCTGGATGAACCGAAATGATGATTGGACCTGCCTAGGGGCTGGATCTTTCCTTAATTCAAAGGAGAATCAAGAAAGGTGATTGGACTTACCTAGGGGCTAAATCTCTCCTTAAGTCAGAGATGAATCGAGAATGGTGATTTGATTTGCCTAGAGACTGAATCTCTTCTTAATTCTGAAATGAATTGAGAATAGTAATTGGACTTGCCTAGGGGCTGAATCTTTCCTTAATTCTGAGGTAAATCGAAAACGGTGATTGGATTTTCCTAGGGGCTGAATCTCTCCTTATTTCAGAGGTGAATGGAGAAAGGGTGATTGGATTTGCCTAGGGGTTGAATCTCTCCTTAATTCACAGGTGAATGGAGAAAGGGTGATTGGATTTGCCTAGGGACTAAATCTTTCCTTAATTCTGAGATGAATTGAGAACAGTGATTGGATTTGCCTAGGGGCTAAATCTCACATTGATTTTGGGATAAATTGAATATGATGTTTGAGTAAGCTCAAGGATTAACTATACGAGAATATTGAAAACTTTTTCAGGTATAGGTGATTGTCACTGCCTAAACTGAATGCTCTATTGCACCAGATTGACTGAGTTACTGATTGTGTTCCCAAATCTAGTTGTCTCCTTTCTTACAAAATTTGATGTTCAATCAAGATCTAGATTCATAGCTTCCATTGATTCATTTAGAAAGATAACATGGATGGATCTCAAGGTAGGAGATCAAAACAATTCCCTAGTTGTAGGGGTCTCTCACTCTAAAAGGATGGATATGGTTGCAGATTAATTCTCTTTTCCAGAGGCATTGAAACCCAATGGAGGAATATCAAGATTCTAGACATCTAGAGGAGTGGAAGGAGTCACATGCACAATCAAAGATGACTTAACCAAACAAAGTTAGCTCCCTCATAAGGGCGATTGGGTAAACATTATCCAAGTCAATTTAATTGAATTTGACTAAGTCATGTGTTCAGTCTTGGGACCTCGTGATTCTAAAAATGGATAATCAGTGGTACCAAGGTCTGGCCACTTGGGTTACCGAATTCAATGAAATTGAAATGAATATATTAATCATTTGTCCTTATTAAGGATGGTTAGCAAAAGTGGTTCATGGATGAACAAACTAGTAAATTTCTTTTTTACCATGGTATCTGTGTCTTGACAGGGATTTTCTGCTCGTTTTTTGAAATCGACGTGTTAACAATGAGAGATTCCACACATCGAGCTTACTTAATGGAGGGATTCTAGTGACCGTCTATTATGATGTAGAACAGGTGTATACATACCTCATACTCCCAATGGGTGAGAGTTCAAGATGCTCATCGTGTAGATTCTAACATGTTGACCAATCGAGGACAAAAACGGATAGAATTTTGACGTCTCGAGCATGGATGCCATGGTTAAGCAGATTTTACTGGGTCGATTCAGGGATGAACCAAAAATAACAATCATTGGGCTACAATCTGGGTTAGGACAGAAAAAGCCTCCTTGACAAGGACGGGGAAACCTATCACCGAATGCACGATAAATAATGGGCCCCCAATCCCTTTATATACTATGTTGCAAGAATCAAGCGATGTGGAGTAGCATAACGCATTCCCAGGCGGACCCAAGAAATGCTTGTTAGAGGCTTCTCGCTGATCGTGGTCTCACAAAGTACAGGCCAAGGTTGTGTGTTTTGCCTAGCGGGCTGCCCCATATGCCTGGGTCCCGGTTCGACTACTCGTACGAATGTGTGACTGAACCTATTCCCCCCAAAATAATATTATACAAACATAAATATAGTATTCTATGAGCTAGCAACTAATTCACACAAGGAAAGTTATCATTTAAGAGTTTGACGTTTATATCCCCAGTGAAGTCGCCACTATGAGGACAAAGATGGAAATTTTAGAAGTCGCCACCTAGATTAAGGTCTAAGACCTTAGAAATGTGAAATCTCACCCCAAGGTAAGACTTCGATTAACTCATGACCCTTAGATTGGATTTCTGGTCCATCAAAGATTGGGTAAGCGTCAGGTTACGATTATGGGAAGGGGTTAGGCACCCAAACCGTCCGATCGAAATCGGTCTCCTATACCTTTCCTATGCTAAACTCTATTTATTAAACCGAACCAAACCAAGTGGTTTGATATCATTGAACTGAATTTGTGTCCATCAGATTGCCTACGTATCACGGAATTATTCCAAAAATCAGGTTCACCATCGTAGTTCAGATGTGATTAATGTTTATGGTTGTAAATTATGCTTGTGTTTGATTAAGTTCATTGTTTAAGTTGAAGTTTATGCTTGAAAGGTTGAGAAACCTTATGGGTTAGGATCTGGATAATCCATGCGAACTGATAGATAGTCCTAGTGGATCTAAGAATGGATAACCTTTTTTGGGTCTGAATGTGGATAATCCTATTTGGGTCAAAATGTGAATAACCTTTTCTAGGTTAGAATGTGGATAACCCTATTTGGGTCAAATGGATAACCCTTTCTAGGTTAAAATATGGATGGATATCCTAGTGGATCTATAGATAGTCCGAGTGGACTAAGGTGTGCATCCGAATTTGGGATTCTCCCAAATAGCCTACGTATCCTAGGGTTTGCCTAGGAATCAGAATCCGTGTAGTTCAGGATGGATAATCCTATTTGGGTCAAAATATGGGTAAATATCCTAGTGGATCTATGGATAATCTTAGTGGACTAAGGAGTGGATCCGAATTTGAGATTCTCCCAAATGCCTACGTATCCTAGGGTTTGCCCTAGGTATCAATATTTGCGTAGTTTGGGTTCTAGGTTGAATGGGAATGGATATCCTAATGGATCTATGTATCGTCCGAGTGGACTAAGGTGTGGATCCGAATTTGGGTTTCTCTCAAATGGCCTACGTATCCTAGGGTTTGACCTAGGAATCAGAATCCACGTAGTTCGGGTTCTAGGTTGAATGGAAATGGATATCCTAGTGGATCTATGGAGAGTCCGAGTGGACTAAGGTGTAGATCCGAATTTGGGTTTCTCCCAAATGGCCTACGTATCCTAGGGTTTGACCTAAGAATCAGAATCCACGTAGTTCGGGCATTGATGGGATAACCTGTTCTAGGTTAGAATGTGAGAACCTATTCTAGGTTTAGGGTTTAGAACCTATTCAAGGTTTAGGATTGAGAACCTATTATAGGTTTAGGGTTTACTGATAGGTGGAAATCGTCCTGAATTACCCTTTTCATCCTAAGTTCTAATTTTGAAAAGTTTGGCAAAGCATTCTCTTTCTTTATTAAGATTTTTATTATTCTCATTATGCCCTTCCCAAGAATTTGATTGCCTAAATGCACGTCCCCACACCTAATATGTTTGCTAGGTGTACAGATATGGCAGTTCGACTAGGGTGTTGCATAAATTAAATTATTGCCAAAAATAAAATATTCTAAGCATGGCATGTATGATATTTATGGTAACTATCACAACATATAGTAAGATTATGAAAATCTCCCTAATATGGCATGCATTGCAAATAAGACAAGAACCAAATATGGCAAGATCTAATATGTTAATCTAAGCATGGCAAGACCTAATATGGCAAGATCTAATATGCATATATATATATATATATATATATATATATATATATATATATATATATATATATCAATATGGTAAGTATCAATCATAGAATGCATATATGACATGAATTTTTCAAAAAAGAAAAGATCATATATGTTATTTTCTAAGCATAGTAAGAATTAAAAATTGGTAAGAAATTAAGATTTTGCTAAATATGGTAAAAAAATATTTATTCTATCAAATATAACAACGCATGAAATATGGAAAATATGATATGCACAATCCAAACAAAACATATGAATGCTTCAAATATAGTCATTTATCCAAATATGGAAGAATTTGCTCAAACAACCAATTTGCATGTTACAATGAATGAGACATCAATGAAACCTTTTTTTGAAAAGTGAAAATTTATTAAAAAACATATGTTCAATGTTCTTTGAAAAATTGTAATTTTTATGAAGACATTTCGAAAGATTAATAACTCAAAACTGTCAAAATTGTGACACAAGGTTTCAGATAATGAACAAAGTTATGAACTGCATCCAGATTCTGTTACGTTACACAAGAATGACCATAAGTAGGTCTTCTGTAACTCAAATCAAACTCAACTTTTTTTACAAAACGATGACTTAATATATTATATTTCATATGAAGGAGTCGAATCCCAAAAGAGAGAAAAAATAGGTCAAAGATATGCCCTAAGACCGGACATGTGCACTGGTCAAATCTGTTATAGATTTTTTACCAGTTGCACCATAAATTCCAAATAAAATCCTATACTTAATGAAAATTAAATACAGACATATGTCTATGTAGATAACTGTCTGAACTAAAATTTCATCAAGAAAAACAAGTTAAAACAGTATATTTTCTTAGTGAAAAAATGATTCTTTTCAGTCATGCAAATCAGTACATCATGACAGAATCTAAGCACTATGAACTTAAAAATTGATATCAATTCAATAAATAATTAAAAAAATACAAAACTAGTGCCATTTTTTAGAAAAATTTTATATCTAAAAAGTTCATATAAATTTAATTTCCTGATTATGGCCATAACACCCTTGTCTAGAGACTTTCTGATGGAGGATTGCATTACATCCTAGTAAAACAGAAATGTCAAAGATAAATTTTTTTGATATATTTTCCAAATTCCAAATGAAACAAAATTTTTAGCGTAGTCTTCTAACATATCAGAGAGACTCCTATAAAAATTGGGGCTTCAAAATCTAAGAAAAAATACATGTGATGTACGTCCTAAGTTTGAATCCTAAATCTAGAAATTTCATATTAGAAAATCACTTTATGAAACTTGCAAAAAACATCAAACATAATCATATAGCATTCAAAATTTTATCATTGAATAGCTTAGACAAATTATCATTCATATAAAATGCTAGACATAGGCATCCTAACATTAATACACATGTAATAGAGCATTCCTGATCGAGATTTCATGAAAATTAGCTTTTTTCAAGCAAAATTGACATTCGAGCATTCTAACGACCTCTAAATTTATTTAGGGTACTAACCATGTGCTCGAATCGAGCGAAACCATTGATGTAGGATGATTGAAGATTGTATCAAGCTCTTTGAAGGCGAACCTTCCTTCTCTTATTTCTCTCACATTTTCTAGAGTAGAAAACGTCCCTCCTCTCTCTCTTTTCTCTTTCTCTCTTTTCTTCTTCTCTTTTTTTCTTCTCTTCTTCTTCTCTCTGTCTTTCTCCCTCTCTCACGTTTTTTCTCTCTTACCCACGTTCTCTCTCTCCTTGTGGTTTGGAAAAGAAGCTCCCTCTCTCTTCTCTTGGCCTATTTATGCTTTTTCTCTCCTCTTCTAGAAGATCCTCCTTTCCTTTTCTTTTTTTCTAAAAAATCCTTTTTTTTTCTCCTTTCCTTTTTTCTCTTCCTTCCCTTTTCTCTCCTCCCTCTCTCTTCCACACATTTTTTCTCTTTTCTTCTTCTAGAAAATCCTCTCCTCTTCTTTCCTTATTTTCTCTTCCTTCCTTTTCTTCTTTTTCTTCTAGAAAATCCTTTCTTTCTATTTTTTTTTCTTTCATTTCTTCTCTCTTTCCCACATTTTTTCTCCTTCCTTTCTTTCCTTTTTCTCTTTCTTCTTCTAGAAAATCTCTTCTCTCTTTCCTTTCACTCTTTCCTTCTTCTAGAAAATTCCTTCTCTCTTTCCTTTCTTTCTTCTTTCCTTTTCTTCGTCCTTCCTTTCCTTCCTTTTTTTTTTCTTTCTCCATCTCTTTTCACGTTTTCTTTCTAGAAAATGTTTCCTTTTTTTTATTCTTTTTCTTCTTTTTTTCTTTTTTTCTTTCCTTCCTCTTTCTTTCCTTTTTTTTTTCCTTTCTCCCTCTCTCTTTCACGTTTTCTTTCATGAAAACATGAAAGAAATCTTTTTTCTTTTTTCTTTTTTTCTTTTATTTCTCTCTCTTTTCTTTTTTTTTCTCCCATTCTCTTTCCCACGGCCTCTCTTTCCTCTCTCTTTAATATATATATATATATATATATATATGTGTGTGTGTGTGTGTGTGTGTGTGTGTGTGTGTGTGTATTAATACATATAATATATCCATAAGATATATATATATATTATATACAATAATATATTATACATTATACACATATAAAAGATATGAATGCATATGGACTGACATAACTTGGTCTGGATTGGTCTGAGCTGGGCCGGGCTAAGTTAAACTAAGCTGGATTAAGCTGGTTTGGATCAAGGTTGACATTTCATAGTCTATTTCTGTCACCCTTTCATATAGAATTTTTCGATAGCATCTATTCCAAATTTTTTGCGTTCACTTTATAGAACATTAAGAATGAGGAATATTGAAACTTGAATCACCTCATTTGAAAATAAAATGGCCAACTTATGAATTTCTGAAGTTTAAGCAGGTCAATTATCGATAATTTGGCTGACCATTCTGTATGGGATCCTTCGAAAACTTTTATCGAAAATCCTTTACGTCCACTTTGTAGAGTACTAAAAATGGAACATAATGAAACTGAAATCACCTGATTTGGATATGGGGTGATCAAAATATGAATTTTTGAATATTAAATTATCATTTTCATGTGTAATTTTCCATGGGACCCTTC
Source organism: Protea cynaroides (assembly GCA_028583415.1). NCBI lineage: Eukaryota > Viridiplantae > Streptophyta > Magnoliopsida > Proteales > Proteaceae > Protea > Protea cynaroides. The sequence goes on along the minus strand of CM053276.1, from coordinate 27,557,740 downwards.
GGAGACTTCTACCCAAGATTTTTTACGTCCACTTTGTAGAACATCACAAATGAAGAATAATGGCCTTGGAATCATCTGAGTCCCACGTAGAAAGACAAAGATATGAAGCTTTGAATTTCTAACGATAATTTTGCATAAAAGCTTGCATAGGGCCCACCAGTGACATTTGTCCGGGATTTTACGTCCACTTTGAAAAAGACTGAAAATAAGGAATATTGGTCTTTGAATCATCCGATTCTGATATCAAATGATCAAGATATGATGATTTCAAGTTTAAATGATAATGCATGCATCATACGATAATTACGTAAATGCCCTTGCACTTCAAACTGCGATATCTTCCTTGTTCGATGTCAGAATTTGATGATTCCAGTCTCATTTCGAAGATAATTTCACGACCTATTCATTCAAGAAGGTAATAGACTATGACCTTGCTATGGGGTTCAGTAGAGAATCATAAATCTTTGGGTTAAAGGTCAGAAACCTACCATATTGGTTCACTTATACTGAAGGTGGCAAAAATGGGGTGCTTACAGTGGCCCGTAGATATGACACATCTCGGTTCTATTCTTACTAGGAGAGATAACACTGGGCTCGGTTAGGCACAACTGAGGTAGAAGCCAGGCGGTATGTCATCTTTGAGGAGCTTACCCGATTTGACACATAGACAAGGTTTGACATCATTGGTTGGTCCAACGCACTTCGCATCAAGGAAGACGTCTATCCCAACCTGGTTTGACATTTTTCTTGCAACTTGAGGCACGAGCTAGAAGAAGAAGAGGGTATTTTGTGCCTCATTAGTCTAATAAAGGGCGTAAAAATAGCCTTGGATGTCACCCGCCTGGTTGAAAAGCTGGGTATTTCAATGGAAGGAGAGAAGATGTATAGCAGGCCTCATGAACCCATTGACTGCACCCAAGATGAGTGAGATGACATACAGAGGTCCTTGATTCGTACAGAAGAGTTGGAAAACTTGGATGGCAACATAGAGCCGGATTACAAGCCTATCCCAAGGGTAATTAGTCGTCTGGTGCAATACAACATACTTCCCCGAGCGGGTCATCAAGATGAGTTAAACCCGTTTGCGATGTTTGTGACTTACTACATAGTTAGGGGGCGACCACTTTGCCTCCTGTATATTATTCTACAAAACATTATCTTCACTATAGACCATTTGGGCACCGGTAAGCTTCCTTACAGGTGCTTGATGACTCGTAGTTTCTTGGACACCGACGTGGTACTAGCTGGGGAGGTCATCAAGAATGGGCCAAAGTCATTGATTTTAGCTGAAGCTCTAGAATGCGGATGAAGATCCACACGGTGGTGATGTCTGACCTAGAGCTAGAGGCATTGTTGATGCTAAAGCGGAGAGCACGTCGTAGGCGGCCAGCTGCTAACAAGGCCCTTACTGGGGCTGGTCGCAAGGTAAAGATCTCTGTAGAGGGTGACAGCAACAGTGGGGAAGATGCTCCTAAGGGATAAGAGGTTCCCAAGGCTACCATGAGTCCTCAGCCTTGCGGTCACATGGCACAGGTGCAGGAGATATTCACAGCACTCCAGACTCAATTGGTTGAGGTGCAAGAGGGCCAGATCCATAGTGATAGAGTTGAGGCACATTAGGTAGGACCAACAGACCATCATGGGTCAATAGGACAATCTCAAGGGGGACACAGGGCAGATCTAAGCTACTATGGTGTCTATCGGGATCATCCCCCATTTGTATTATCAGGGCCCACCGATAGAGACTTCTGATGTGGGTGCTTGTCGCATGGCTGGATATGGCTGACGCATCACCCCACTACCTACTGACCACTAGTGATTATTATTTCCCCTTTTTTCTTATTTCTTATGTATGTAGTTGTACATCTGAGATAACTGTCTAGGTTGTTGACTGTATCCCATTTTGATCTTTGCAATGTACTTGATCTATGGGTAACCATCCGGACTGTGGACCATACCCCAAATTTTTGTACTTAAATCAGATTATATATATAGCAATAGCTCTTCTTCATTACTTGTACATTATTGTCTTTATTTAATTCTTGTAATGAGGTGCACCTTTAACTATTGTCTTCATTAACTTATTGCTTTGTACATGTCTTTTAATTTTACATCCTATGCATCTGTCACTGGACAATGGACACGCACATGTAGGAAAAATATGTAGGTATAATCAAAGTAGATGTGCTCTGATACTAATGTTGTCATAGCCCATTTCAGAAATGGAACGTGATATCTAGGCCGACCACAAGACAATCCGAATCTACCCAAGAATCGACAACTACAGTGATCTACCAACAAATCTTACAGTTTACATAAGCAATATCCATTAAACAATAAAGAAACAAAGTAATAATAACCAAAGTAACATACTATTACTAAGTGACAGATGCTAACTGAATTATATCATAACATAAGTAAAGTATTGTTATGAATTACATCCCATTGATTCCATAAAATAATATCATATCCATATACACATAGTTATAATAAAATAGTAAATCTGCTCAAATGTCTAGATAGATTACACCATCTATTTACAAAATGAATCATAAGGGAGAAAGAGAAAGAATATAGGGAAGGATGTGTCAAGCGTAGAGCAATCGCTACAGTTGCAGCCCTCGCCATGATCTTTGAAATAATCCTCGCCCACAGATACGTCGTTCACCAACGGAGACTCCATATACTCAGCCACTGAATAATCTGCATCAGAATCTAAAAAAAAAGTATCGATACGAGGGGTGAGATCCCATCCCGGCTCAACTCAGTAAAGAATCAGGTATCACATGCCATGCACCAATGTGTATGATGAATTATAATGTTAGGTCTTGGTATGGTTCTATAAGTGCCTTATTGATGTGTCTACCATAGCTTTTCACCTAATCTATGGCTCAACGCCTTTCACAACTCATGTACCAGGCTAAGGTAAAAGCAGAAAACCCAAGTCTCTTTTTCAAATTGCTTCCACAAGAGAACCCCCCCTCAGATTTTTTATCCAGGGCATGCCACCTCCCTTGGGCTAGAACATGGGTAATGCAATCTTCTAATGCCTATCATGTGAAATAGCATGTAAAATATAATGGGATTACACCCCGGTAGAGACCCTCTGTCCCCAATCCCTTGGGACACCGTGTCTCCGTTAAGGTGCTAGCAATAAGTCTGGGCCCCAGTACCCATGCAACAACTTCTCCTGGCACCCACACATCACACATGCTCAGGGCCAGTGTACCCATGCGTTACCTTCCATTGATACCTGCACGTCACATGAGTTACACACACCACCCACCACAACACCATTCAATCATACAAAGTTATTATAATGCAATGTATGCTCAAATATCACATGTCACAACCCATTCTAAATAATTGGCCATGATATCCGGGTTAACCCTTGTGGCACTCGAATACATCCAAGATCGCTACCACAATGATTGCAACATAAATCCCACAATCCACACATGCAATGACCACAATAATTAAAAAGAAATAATAATATAAGCGAAAGTATTTAATATTGACAGATACAATTAATGATATCATATCCCATACTATATATCATCTTATCCATTACATCCAGTTCTGCTCCATAAAATATTATAATATCCATATACACATACTCAAATACAAAAAGAGTAAATCTGTTACATTGTTCTTGATAGATATCTTAATCTACAAATAAAAAGAATCTAATCATAATAATCCATAGTGTATCAAGGAAGGGAAAAAGTAAGGGGAGGGCTACGTCATGCGTAGACCCAGTTGCTGCAGGTGCAGTCTTCGCCGTACTCTCCACCAACATCATCGGTACCAGTAACAACGCTAGCAAGAGGAGGCTCCATAAACTCAGTGATAGAGAAGTCATCTGCAGAAGAATCTGAAAAGAAGTATCGACACGAGGGTGAGCTCACATCCCAGCTCAGTGAGAAATCTAGTATCACATGCGTGTAACATACAGCATCAACTGATATAAAATGTAATTCATTTTATAGTAGGTCTCAAGTTTGTGTTTCTACATCCTGGGCGAAGGTAGAAGTTGAATACACAACTTTGGGCCGTTACACCACTTCTACAAGCAAACTCTCTCCTTGGGGACACCCATCCTTACAGGGTTCATCATCTCCCACCATAGACCCCACATACGTCAGCTGTCGTACACCCATGCATCACTGACTCCCCCTAGGGTCACCCAACCTTCGAGAGTAAGAAGCTATGCCAGTATCTTTATCCCTACTAGAAGGGCATAGAAAAATAGAGAATGGCACCACCTACGCCTATTATGTTCATTCATTTCACTTTGGTTGCCCGCTAATAGAAGCCCCCAGATCACCACTCCCATGGATCACTATGCCTCTACTAGCATGTCGACATAACCATTGTGCTATCCACCAACAGAGAACCCCGACTATACTCCCATGGATCACTATGTCTACTACTAGCATGTTCACATTCGAACGTGATCCATGTGCCCACACTCCCATGCGTCACACGAATCACCATACATGGTTGCTTAAATTTATAAATAAAGGCTATGCCTTAACGGCGAACCTTGGCTCCACTTCCATGATCACCGTGCTCCCGCTAAAGTCTAGCATCAATAACGTAGCCTGTATATTGTGCACCCATACACCATACATCCACCATATCTAAACAATCATACAAACATTCATAGTTGTTATAATGCAATACATGCTCATACATAGCAATAATAAAAAAACATACAATTAAATAACAACCTAAGCATATTACTAGTAAAATAGACATGTTAAAAATACCCTATGTCTATGGACTAGACCCCTTAGCTTATTGTATAGGAAGTGCAGCAGTAATTCAAAGCCAAACAGATGGCTTCAACAATCACCATTGTTCAATACCCATTTAACATATAAGGATTCATTAGTTTGATTTTATAGCTTTTAATCATTATGGAAAGCCTTACATGTCCACACGCGAGTTCCAAGACAAGCTAGGAACCCAACGGTTGGTCTCTCTAGTCATTCCTAGTCAAACTGGTTCAAATTGATTGAATTGGAAGATAGAACTGATAGAGGGTTCCTCCAATACAATCAACCGGTTAACACTTAGAATATTTTCTAAGTGGACAGAATCAGAGGGATAAGCGAATGTTCGACCATCCAGCTGGTCTTCCGGTTCATTTACTGTTATATGCCCAGGGATTCCAATAGATTTTTTGGAGGCTTTGTCAGGTGGTCATTCATCCGGCACTGACTCCGCTTAATCATTAAGCCTAAACAGAGGATCCGAACCAATCGAACCCACCGGGAAATCGGTTGGATGGTTAGGATACTAATGTGAAGGATCAAGCCTTTGGGATGAAACTCCGATACGAGACTCCGATCAGCTTATTATTTATAAGCCAAGGCATTAGCCTTGACAGAGCCATGGTTTAAGCAAAGCGGAACAAACATATCCATGGCTCCGATACGTGGCTCCGATTCAGACCTAAAAACCAGGTCACAAACCGAGCTTGGTCTCCAAGCTTTGGAGACTTGTTCTCCACTTTAATATTCCCATATTAGTTGGTGGAAAACTCATTCCCACCATTATTAGGCACAATGGGAGCCATTTATGGCTCTAATACTCCCTTAATGGAGTAGGGTGAGATACAACCCTAGGTCTAGGTCATTAATGGCATCTCCATTAATGGAGCTTCAACCACCAAGCATTCTTGCATTTATTCCCTAAAGGAAAGAGAAAGGAAGGATAAACCTACCTCCAACAACTCCTTAAGGAGTGGGTGAACCCAAACCTAGGTTTTCTAGGTCATAAAGGGAGCCACCATTAATGTTGCTCAACCACACAAGGCTCCATGCTTTAAGCATCAACATAAAGAAAAGGAGGTTCATTGGCTTACCTCCAAGGAAGTCGGTGCTAGGGTTTGGAGCTTTAGCTTCAAGCTCTTCCTTTACTCTTCTTCTCTTCTACTCTCTCTCAGTCTCCCACGGTGCTAAGAAAAGAGAAAATGAGGGCTTGGTCCCCCTTTTATAGAATGTCTGGGAGAAAGAGGGTGATTGATGCAAGTTTAATCGGTTGGCATCAACCGGGTAATCGATCCTCCGGTACAATCCACTGGTTGGGTCAAAATATAACATATTTGCCATCTCTTTGGCCCGAATGCTTTGGGATGCATATCCCCTTCACCCAAGGTCTACTAGGACACCTTATATTTTCAAATATACATAGTGAAGACTCACCTATGGTTCAGATACCATCATCAAGTCCACATTAGGTGCTCCATCAGTCAATGTATTGAGACCTGGTACAAGAGGAATCCGAGTTAGTAAGGGATTCCGGATGCGGGTCTCACATCACAATTATTGGATGACATGTTAAATAGCATACAATCATAGATATTCACATATGTCCTAAGTCTATGGACCCAACCCCTCACCTGTAGGCACCACAAGTGCTGCAGAACCTGGAAGCCAATGAAAGGCTTAAATTACATAAGTTTCATTGGGCTAGTTGGGTGATTTTTAATCCAGTATAGACATGTTCTAAATGTCACTATGCAGGTCCCAAGATGAGCCGAGACCCCAATGGTTGGTCCCTGAAGGATCTAACTAGAGACACTGGCCAACAGTGGCCAAGGTGGCGGATGGTTTCGGGGGATGGGTCCTCCAGAATTAGCTGTTGACAGAACATTATGGTTTTCAATATATAGAGAGCCAGAGGATTGAGGCGAATGATCATACCTCCGGCTCATCTATCGGATGAGTCTCTGCTCTGACAGTGGACTCACAGAGAGGGAAGCGGAGGTACTGTCAGATAGTAGTGCCTCTGGCTTTTCCTTCGGCTCATAAATAGCCTATCCGGCCCTTGTAGGCAAGGCGGACCCATAAGGGTGGAGGCTCCATAATAGTGTAGTGGCCCCAAGGCATAGCCGAGGGCTGCTACCCAAAGGATCTACCACTGGTATGAGCTGTTAGCTTAACATTGCAATGATAGGGAATTTTACCAAGAGTGAGGTGGAGGCATTGAAGGATGATGGTTCGGCTGGCTTTGCCTCCGGCTTAGCTTAACCAATATTTTTGGTTAAGTATGGGTCTGGCGGAGGATGGGGCCTTGCTGGCCCCTCCGCTAACCAGACTATACAAGGTCAAGTGCCGGACCATACAAGGTCAAGTGCCAGACCCGGAGGTAGAGGCAATGCCCTAGCTTCCAACACAGGTCCGTCGAATGGGTCAGAAAATCTAGACTCAGTGGGGACGATGTAGTATTCTTAGGGAGCTTTGACTCCCTATCAATTCTTAGCATCTTTTAAGTCATGGGAAACACCTTCCCACCCTTGGTGTACTTATTGGAGTCATCAAGACTCTATTACCACCTCCATCTCAGGTAGGATGAACAAAACCTAAGTTCTGGGGTTTGGTGGCCTCCATTAATGGAGGCCATTTATGGTGGAACTACCACCATTATGGTGTCCAACTCAACATAAGTAAGAATGGGATAGGATGAACCAACCTTGAATAGAGGAAGGTTCAATGCTTAAGCTCGAGCCAAGTTCTCCCAAAAGCTTTCCAAACCTCCACTCACCTACTCAAGAGTCTAAAAGGAGAAAATGAGCCATGGGCTTCCTATTTATAGAATAGGAGGAAAAGGAGTGTGACTCCAGCACACAAGCCGGCGATGGGGAGCCAGATGATCCATCTGTCAGCATCTGTCAGCTCATGCCTCTGACAGGGCTAAACTATAGCCTGGTAATCCACTTGTCAAGCCCCACGCACTGGGTTGCATGCTGAGCCCACTGAAGGCATACTAAGGTTATTATAAATCACAAGGGTAGGTATTAAGACTCACTTATGATTTAGATACATCCATCAGGTCCGTATTGGCGTCAACTATCTGAGTGGGAAGATTAGACACAAGGGAAATCTCAATCAGTAGGGGATTTCAGGTGCAGGTCATAGAATAAGACACGCTTCGAGCTTATCCTCTAGATTTTAAAGGTAGTTGGGAGGTATGGCACCCTATGAAGCACTATAAAGTAGAAAATGTCACACCCCATTGTACGGGAACAAGGTCAGCGAGTGAAGATTTTTGGGGCCTGATATATTAAGAGACATGTAAAATAGTAGATCTAATTAAGGAAAGAATCAAGACCTCCCAAAGGCCAAAGCAGATAAAAAAAGCTACATAGATATTAGGCGTAAGGACCTTGAATCTCAGGTCAATGACAAGGTGTTTCTAAAGATATTAGAAGGTTCGAAAAGAAAGAAAGGCTAAGTCCTCAATACATGGGGCCTTACGAGAATATCTGGAAAAGAGGGCAGCTGGCAAATCAGCTAGCCTTACCTCCGGCATGATGCAGCGTGCACGACGTATTCCATGTGTTCCTACAGAAGAAGTACATCTTTGATCATTCACATGTCTTGAATGCGGAGCCCCCACAACTTATTGAAGATCTGTATTATGAAGTAGTGCTATTGCTATTGTGGACAGAAAGATTCAAGAGCTTAGGAATCATACCCTCTATGTGAAGGTAACCTAGAAGAATCATACCAAAGAAAAAGCTTCTTTGGAAAGGGAGGTTGAGATGCGGGAGAAATATCTACAGCTTTTCGGTGAACTATGTAAGACCTACTTTGAGACCCTCATGATTCAGATCTCTTCGTATTGGGTCTTACTGTGCCAACCCTTGGCACACTATCTTGTGCCCCTACATATGATGTGGGTCAGCCCCTTGGGTCATATAAGAGTACTAGACCATGTGGGAGGAGATACTTGAAGTCTAGGAAACATCACCATCAAGTTGGGCCATGAAAATAGGCCCAGATATGCTTTAAGTCCAACCAAAGGCATAATCGGCCAAATGTTCCTCTGCTTGACTTCTACTAGTTGAGCAAGAGTAGGACACTCTCTCTCCACGAGTCCTATAAAAGGAGGACTCACTCTCCTTTCTTCTCTCTTGCTGAACTGGGAGAGAGTGATTTGGGAGAGGGACCTTGGAGCTCAAGCTTGGAACTCAAGCTCAAGAACTGATCTTCCTTAGAGGTATGAGTTTTTCATCCTTCTATTCTTCTTCCACCTTGAAGGGAATGTGTGCATGAGAGACCGTAGTGTAACTCACCATTGATGGCCTCCATGAATGGAGACTGAACTTTAACCTAGAAGCCTAGGTTTTCACTCTCTCCATGAATAGAGATGTTAATAGAGCCTAAATGGCTCCCATTATTTTCAATAATGGTTAGTAGTAGTTTTCCACCATTTTAGAGTAGAAGAAACCTGGAGGGAAAACCTTCCCCCAAAGAAAAAAACTACCTCTGGTTCATGTCTTGCTTTTAGTCTAGAATCGATAGCACAAACCGGTAGACTGGTAGTGGCTTAATACCGGTTGACTCATGACTAATCTATCGCCAAGTTAAATAATTTAAACCATTAGACTAAGAAGTATCTGGTGCCACCCTAACCGGTACCACGTGACCTGAAGAACGACCTACCGGGTACGTCACACCAGTTATGTGCATGGCACCGTTTGGCCGTGCCTCTGCGTAGGCTTAATTACAGGCGAAGCCACTGTCGGATGACCTATCACCCAGCCTAGTTTTCAAATAACCCACTGGAATCCCATCACTGTAAACAGTATATGAAGCGGATGACTAACCAGATGATCAATCATTCGATCTGGCTTCCGGTTCAGTATACATGAGAAACGGATAAGTGTTAACTGGCATCATGTACTGGCAGAATGCACAACCGGTTCTATCTGCCTGTTTAGTCTATATTGACTTATAAGCTTAGAAATGATTAGGAAGACTATCATATTGGTTCCTGACCTTCCTTGGGACCCTGCATAGACTATAGAACTTATCTATGCTAGTTTAAAAGATGTTCACCAACCTAATGAAGCTTATTTAATTAAATTAGATAAAACACCGTGGGTAGTGGACAGAGCCTTCTGCCGGCTTCAAGGTTCAGCAGCAACTCTGGTGTTTACAAGTGAGGGGTTGGGTCACGTAGAGTTTGAGCATGTATTTGTTGTGTGTTTATTATTGTTTTTCCTTTATAACATGCCATCCAATGAAATGTATATTATTGTTCATGTAGTTGCATATAACTATAACTATGTATGTTGTTGGTTGTTGTTACCTTGGTAAAGACACGGTAAACCATGGGAGTGGGGATCCGGGGTTCTCTACAAGGAGTGGTTGTTGATATTGTTTATGTGCATACCCATGTATGATGGTACATGTGACGTATGGGAGTATGGGCATGCATACCATGTTGGTGTACTGGTATTTTAGTAGAGACACGGTGATCCATGGGAGTGAGGATCCGGGGTTATCCGTTGGGACGCCACCCATGTATGGTGGCTCATGTAACGAGTGATCTCATGAATCACGTTGAAAGTGATTGTACCTTAATGGAGGCACAACGAACCATGGGAGTGGGGATTGGGGTTTTCTGTTGGGTGCATCCTGGTTGAGACCATGTATGATGGGCGTGTAGAGTATGGGAGTACGATACACGTGCCATGTTGGCACTCTATGCTCTAGTGGGGACATGGTCAGTCCATGGGAGTGGAACGGGGATTTCTACTGAAGTATAGTTTTATTTACTGTGTGCACATGCCATGTTGTGTGATTGGTTGATCGGATATAGATATGTTTGTATGGGGGTATATGATCATGTAACATGTAGGGGCACGATACATGGCCATTTGTCCGGTTACACCTTAGTGGGGACACGATCAGTCCATGGGAGTGGAACGGGGATCTCTGCTGGGGTGTAACCCTATTAATAACATGCTGGTGCATCATGCATCATGCATCAACTTGGCCAAATGACTTATACTTTAGTTAGGGGAACTTAACCGAGGTGGTGGGGTACAGGGTACTCAGGCGGTGGGGTGCGGGTACATACTCAGGCAGTGGGGTACGGGTATATGCTCAGGCAGGGGGGTACGGGATAAGATCCTCGCTAGGGTACAGGCCAGCTATGGTCTGCATACACACTTGTATAACACTCACAATTGTTTATTTATTTGCTTCTGTATTGCATTCATAAATTGTTACATAGGATTGCATTAGATACCTGACTTCTCTCTGAGCTAGGATGTAAGTTCACCCCTTGATATTGAATCTCTTTTAGCTTTATTTGTAGGTACCTTCTCTGCTAATGCAGCTATGGATCTTGTTGATGATGAGGGCACTTCTCTTGGTGGGGTTCCTCTGAAAGACCACATCAAGGGTTATACATGTAGGAATTGCATCTACGGGACCTAAGTCTGCTCCTTGATTCTATTGATTTTGCTATCTATGGATAGATGATGGTTTGGTCTATCCACAGGAACCTATTCATATTTACTCTGGTTATGTATTATAGGATGTATGTAATACGATATATATTGTGGAACAACTGTAATGAATAACAGATTTATGATATTTGAGTATTATTAGTTGGCATCTTGTTCTTTATTATGATTTTCGCTGCAACTTTGATATTCCGCTGCAATTAATATTATTATCTACTATTGATTATGGTGGATATTGTGTGTGCAGACTGTGGGGTTTGTTGGTAGATCATTTTAGTTGTCGGTCACTGAAAGATTCGAGTTATCTCGTGGATGACTCAGATATCACGTCTAATTCCCCAGAATGAGCTGTGACAAACTAAGTACGTAAATTTCGAAGATGAAATTTATTTTAAGGTCTAGAAGTTGTAAGATCTGCATCCCAAAATCCCATACTAATTTAGATTTTGGTCTATGACAGGTCTTCCCACAGACAAAGTCATGGGCTCTGAGCTGATGTACGATCTCACAAAACCCGTACCCGATAACTGTTTCTAAATACGTGGATATTGATTAGGAATATGATTTTCATGTCGAAAGAAACTTACAATAATTCCCAATGAACAAACGTATCAATGCAGAAGACAGAACCTAAACTGTCATCTGCCATTGGCAGGCTCTAAACAGGCCATTGGTCATGGCGTCCGAATCGTCTCCTACGCGTACGGGCATAGGAGACGCGGCGTCGACCGTAGGATGGCCGCCACGTGGAAACTCGTCCATCCGACGGTCGACTTGTAAAACTGTGTATGAAAGATTTGTGGGCGTCGATGTATCGGGAGAACCTCCTTTTTGAAAATCGGACCTGCGCAGACTGAAATGCAGGTTCGATTTTCAGGCGGCATTTTGACGTGCTGTTTTGAATTCACTGTTCTGAAATGAGGACGCGTGAGAGAGGAGAAGATCACCGAAGCCACTGTGCTCCCCCTCACTCGATCTTCTCCTCCTTCTGCTTCGTGAAAATGGCGCTCCTCTCCTCTCTCACGCCTTCACCTCTTTTCCTTCTCTCCTCTCTCCTCTCTCCTCTCTCTCTCGTCTTCTCCTTTGAAATGGACCTTGCATGAAAGAGAACAGAAGTGGAATGACTCTTGGAGTATTCTGTCACAGGTGAGGCAGATCTTGACTGAGCGTCCGAATGCTTCAACCTCCTTCTTGTCTTCTCCTCCTTCTCTCCTCTCTCTCTCGTCTTCTCCTCCTTCTTCTCTCTCTCTCGTCTGCTTCGTGAAGATGTTAGAACCTCTTTTCCTTCTCTCCTCCCTCCTCTCTCAAGCTCTGAAAGGAAAATGAAACGATCTGGAATTAATTCAAAACAGCACGTCAAAATGCAGCCTGAAAATCGGACCTGCATTTCAGTCTGGGCAGGTCCGATTTTTAAAAAGGAGGTTCTCCCGATACATCGACGCCCACAAATCTTTCATACACAGTTTTACAAGTCGACCGTCGGATGAACGCGTTTCCACGTGGCGGCCATCTTGCGGTCAACGCCGCATCTCCTATGCCCGTATGCATAAGAGACGATTCGGACGCTTGGTCATGAGGTATGCCGCTTGAGGTCGTCAGCCATTAGGAGGCTCCAAACAGGTGGCTAGTGATGAGGCCTGCCACTTGAGGCCACCAGGCATTAGCAGGTTGCAAAGCACTGGCTGGCCTCGAGGCCTGCAACTTGAGGCCGCCCACATACATGGGGCCAGAATGAGTCCATAGGTCCATGACACGTCGCATGCAGGCTAATAGACGTAAGACCAACCCAGGGGATGGATCTGGGTTAGCGGGACGTTAACCCATCAACCAATTTAGGAAGATGGACCCCATAAAATATTAAAGTAATGAGGGGCCACTCGTTGAATAATAAAATTAAACAAAGGGAGTCCATGGCCCACATTGCATGAGATCAAATTTAAATATAATTAAAGTAGTTAAATTAAAATAAGAAGGTGGGACCATAGTTAGTTATAAGTACGCTTATAATACACGTATTATACCCATGCCATATTTTTCCGTATTTTAACTACTATACATAGAGATTTGTGTAAAGTTTTTTTTAAAAATAACGAAATATATTATACACGTTTAATACTCATATCGTATCTCGTATTAAATATGTATAAAACGACTACAGATATTAAAAAATTAAAAAAATTAAAAAAAAAAAAACAAAAGGAGCAAACAGAGCCCTAAGGTTGAGAGTTGTTTTTTTAAAGCAAACCAGAACCCCAAATCCCAACCTCCGTCCCCAAATCGATACCTCCATTCCCTACCACGGCCTTCAAGAGAATCTGGTGAGGTCTTCTTCATCTTCCCCAAGTTAAGCAATAGTGGGGCATTGATTGCAGGTCAACCGTTAGTGAGTGGAATTCGGCGGGTCTTCTGCATCTTCCCCAAATCATCTGCATCTTCTTCATCTTCTTCTGCATATTCTTCATCTTCTTTGAGCTTTGGTGAACTGCAAGCAGGCAATGATCCTCTGCTACTTAGAAAATATTACTTTAGAGTATCAACTATTAAATGAGTATTTTTTTTTTTTTCTATCCCCTAGTGGGATTCCATCAAACTTTTGGCAATCTTTTATTATATCTTTTTCTACAATTCATTTGAATCTATAATTGTTTATTATATCTTTTTACAATCTCATGGTGGGTTTCGATTATCTTTATCTTGCCCCTATGAGGTCCATGCCGAGATTGAACTATGGATTAAGGTTGTCATAAATCGGACTGTTGAGGAACTTGATCTCAACTTCTACTGGTTGAGATGTGAAGGAAGACTTCCAAATGTTCACATAGGTTTGATTGATACACCATCTTGCTTGTATGAACATAAAACACTCCTATCATTGAATTTAGCTGCTTGTTGTCTCCATGATTCACTCATGAAAAACTTTAGCTTACTGAAGAACTTATCATTGGAGAGTGTCAAATTTTCAAGAACGTTTTAAATGAATTTGTTTTCAAAATATCCATCACTTGAAAGCCTGAATCTCAAGAAGTGTCATGGTTTCTATAATGTGAAATTGTTCGGAAGGATAACTACCCAGATGAGAAAATTATGTATGTGCAGGATAAGGAAGAGAAACGTGATGAGAGAGGAGATATGTGAGGGGAACTGGTGGATGTGTATGTGTAAAACAACTATAGCATTTATAAACACAAACTCCTTGCAATAGATTTTTCTTTTTCATTTTTTTTTAGGGAGGAGGGGGGGATTTCATGGATGATATTTTAATTTTTCTGTTTGATGGGATGATTATATTTTAGTTTTTTTGTTTAATGGGATGATATTTTTCACTTTATGTGTTTGATAGGATGATAATTTTGTATAGGATTTCATGGATTGATGATGATATTTTAATTTTTATGTTTGATGGGATGATTATATTTTAATTTTTATATTTGATGGGATGATAATTTTGTATAGGATTTCATGGATTGGGACGTTTTTTATTTATAAATTCTATTTTTATGTTATTATTTTATTTGTTGAATGCTATAGATGTTTATTGCATAGTGAATATATGTCTGTATTTTTAGTCTCGATTTTTCTACAGGCTACTATATTAAACATGTTTTAAACACGAACTGTATTATTGCCGTACATGTTTTTTTAAAATGGATTATTGGTCTGTGTTTCAAAGTCTGGTTTCGTTTAGTACCCGTATGTATTCGTATCCAACTTTTTGTTGTATCCGAACTTACTAACTATGGGTGGGACCATCGTAGTGACTTGCCAAGTGGCAGTCTAAGCAACAATACACATGGAAGGCTGGGATTGACTAGGTGATGCAACTCCAAGTAATAGAGTTGGACTTCAAGTAAGAGAGTACAGTCCAACCCGCAATCAAACTCTCTCTCTCTTCCTGAACTAACAAATGAAAAGGAATCCAATCTAACTCCCAACCCTACGACATTTAGAAGTATTTCCAAATCATAGACCACATTCTTTTCAATGAAAGAAATATATATATATATATATATATATATATATATATATATATATATATATATATATATATATATATATATGTGTGTGTGTGTGTGTGTGTGTGTGTGTTCAGTTTTACCATATGGTGTTTCGTGGCATAGAAATATTCCAAAATAACAAAAACATAAAAATTTGTTTCTGGCTCGAAATAGGTTTTGGAATAGAAACATTACCATACAGAGCCTCAATGACTAGTCTAGTACTAGTCTTCCAATGACCACAGTGCTATCTTTTGGCCATGACAAGATAATGCCTTTTTAAATGACATTAACATTTTAAAGATTGATGGAACATCCTTCGCACTAAGGAATCGTCTCTCGTGTGTTTGATAGTATGTAGCATTTCTTATTTTACTCTTTTATTATTATTATTATTATTATTATTTTGTATGTGTGTGTGTGTTGGGGTTGGGGTTGGGGTTAGGGTTGGGGTTTTTTTGGGGGGGGGGGGGGATAAATTACAAGGATATGGATGGACTATAGTTTTTAGGTAATTTGTCATGGACTTAAAGATGGTTTTGAATTCTCTCTTTAATTTGATGGTTAAATTTAGAATTATCGTAATTTAATATAGTAATATTCCTTGAACAGAACATTCCTAAGTAAATATCTATGTGTATATGTAGGAATAAGAATCCAATCTAACTCCCATGAAACCTTATGACATTTAGGGCCTGTTTAATAAAACTTCGGCTCTGGATTCTAGATTCCGGTTCAGAATTTGGATTCTACTTCAGGCTACTCAAAGATTATTTGGGAGTAAAAACATGTTTGATAACGCATTTCTATAACGGATTCCAGAGTATCTTTGGAACAAAAACACGTTTGATAAACACTATCCCTTCCCCCCCAAAAAAAAAAAAAGTCTAGAAAAGTGGTGGTGGTAGTGGTAGTGGTGGGTGGTGGTGGTGGGTAATGGGTGATGGGTAGTGGTGGTGATGGGAGGTGGTGGTGGGTAGTGGTCATGGTTGGTGGGTGGTGGGTGGTGGGTGGTGGGTGGTGGTCGTGGTGGATGGTGGGAGGTGGCGGTGGTGGTGGTGGTGGGTGGTGGTGGCGGTGGAGGTGGTGGTGGTGGCAGTGGCGGTGGTGGTGGTGGTGGTGGTGGGTGGTGGGTGGTGGTGGTGGTGGTGGTGATGGTGGTGGGTGGTGGTGGTGGTGGTGGTGGTAGTGGTTGTGTGTGGGGGATGGTGGCAGTACTGGTGGTGGTGGTGGTCAAGTGAGAGTCAAGTGAGAGTCGGACTATTTTTCTTCTCCCAAAAACTTGCTCTAATATTAGTGTTAGGGTGTTTTGATAACGCTCCCACTCCTTCTTAGCTCCCAGCTCCATGGGAGCTAATTTGGAGTAGAATACTCATTGGTAATGCCGGTTTATATTTTGACTCCAAAGGAGTAAACCGGATAGATTTTGGCTCTGGGAGATATAATATGTGAGTTAAAAAACTTACTTCTCTTGCTCCGGAGCAACTAAACGGTGGTATTTGTGTGGAGTCAGGTGCTACTACCACCACCCACCGCTATTACCACCACCACTAACACAGCCACCACCACCCCCACCCCCCCAACCGCCATCACCACCACCACCGCCCACCACCCACTACCACCAAACAACATTTTGGAAGCATACTCTTGATTCTGAAGCAGTGTTATCAAACAGCATTCTACTCTCAAAAAACTGACTCCGGAGAAGAACTAAACAATGACTCCAGACCAGAAGTAACTCCAGGGGAGCTGGAGTGTTACCAAACTGGGCCTTAGTTACTCCAAAATTTTGGATTCTAGAGTCATTTTGAATCCGATTCACTCTGTAGGAGCTCGAATCCAACTAGGCTTATCAAACGCGCTTTACTCCAAAATGGCTCCTTATGAGCCAGAATCCATAGAATCTAGAATCTGAATCTAGAATCTAAAGTTTTATCAAACATGCCCTTAGAAGTAGATAAATCAATGTGTTGCCTACATACTCTTCGACCACTATAGCACTTTGTGTTGTCCCCTCCCCACAAAAGAAAAAAAAAACGCAAGAGTCGGCAAAGGCCAATCCCTTGATATTAATAATTAAATAGATAATAAAGGGTTGTTATTGATGTAACAACCTTAGTTTACCAAACAAAAGTGCCTCTTATAGGGCTGCTTTATTGTCCTTCAGCATAATTGCTCCACTCTAGCCTTCAAAAGTTATCAACAATATGTTGTTTGAACCTATACTGCATCATTGTTGATACTAGTCCTCTAAACCAGCTCCTAATGCAAGTAATATTATCATCTCTTTTTTGGATGCCCCCTTCTCGACTATGAAGTTTGCTTCTCCCCATAATCAATATGATAGTAACCACAACCATTGGGATGATAGTGATGTGGACTGTCATTGAATTCATGATTTGCTTTTTCTTCCTTCATTATAGAAGAAAATAACTTTCTTAAGCGTTTGTGTTTGTGTGCATTTGCTTTTTTGTTTATGAACTTTTTCTAACAATTGAATGTTGTGATTAGGATGCATCAAGTGAAATTGCAGAGTATCCAATTCCTTTAGTTGCAAAAGTGGCTGAGTTCTATGCAGCAATAAGAGGAATTGAAGAGGCCAATAGACAAATTCTGAATAAGATAAGATTGGAAAGTGACTCAGAAGCAGTGATCACATGTCTATTATCTAATTCAGTCCTGTAGCAATTTCAGCGACAATGGAATAGATTATATGAAGATTTAAAGCACAAAAGCATTAGATTCACCAGGTGCTTCTGTGAACCTAATGCAATGGCAGACATTTTAGCAAAGAGGGCAGCTATAGATATCACTACAGAAACATGGTATTGCTGCCTAACACTCATTGCTCGTGAAGTTGTACGGGATGCATCAGGATGCATGAGATATAGATTTTGTTTGTTTATAGCTTTCTAACTATTTTTCCATTGATAGGGCTCTGCTGATGGCAATGCCGAAAGTGGAGTTTTACCTATCATGGATCTTTTAATTTCTTTGTATTTACGCTATTTTATTTTCAGTTCTAGTATTAATACAAGCTAACCTTCTAGCAGAAAAAAAATAATTGCAGAAGCATTTACCAGTTTTGTGTTTATATTCTAGTAAAGCCGACCTCATTTGATTAGGATAAGACAGCTAAGTTTAGTAAGTTTATATTCTAGTAACACTATTGTGTTGTTCATTCTAGTGGTGTTTTTGTTTTATTTTAGTTTGTATATACGATGATTGGTTAGAAATTCTATACTAGGCTCTCTTTGATATGTATTATATAATTATATAATACATTATGACATATTTAGTTGTTTGGTATGATTTATGGCACTTATTTAGATTTAAAATAAGATTGATGTAATCTAAAATCTACGAATAAATTAGAAGGTGTTTATCATTATTGTAATAATCTATTATTACTTCTTTACGTCTATTGTTTTTTTTTTTGGGGTAAATTATGTCTAATGATGTTAAACGGTTATTATTTATGATTAATAATTTAATCTTAGAAACGATTCATTACAAATAACTCATAAACATAAATATATACTATAAAAAAGATTACAAATAACTCATAAACATAAATATAAACTATAACAAAGATAGCCTAAGGCTCTCTTTAGTTTGTATTATATAATGTATTATGAGCTATTTGTGACAAATCAATTATGATAATAGATTCTGAGTAATAAATAATGACCGTTTGATACCACTAAACATAATACATTATATACTGAAAAATAGGTTATAATGATAAACAACTAATAACCTATTTGTAGATTATGCATTATATCTATTTATTTTAATTATAAATAGATATTATAAATCATGCCAAACAATCACAAATTTCATAATGTATTACATAATACATTATACAATACAAACCAAAGAGAGCCTAAGCTAGTATGTTATTAATGCTTTACATTTGTAGATGAAACCACTTTTTATTGAACAATCAATTTGTGGAGATGGGAGGATTTAGAATGTGGAGAATACGGTATTGAGGTTCCTATATTTGGATTAGATAGTGATGAACAATTGGATGATATTGTCACTAGATTGGAAGAAATATATATATATATATATATATATATATATATATATATATATATATATATATATATATATATATATATATATATATATATATATATATATATTGTTCAGTTTTACCATATAGTGTTTCGTGGCATAGAAATATTCCAAAATAACAAAAACATAAAAATTTGTTTCTGGCTCGAAATAGGTTTTGGAATAGAAACATTACCATACAGAGCCTCAATGACTAGTCTAATACTACTCTTCCAATGACCACAGTTCTATCTTTTGGCCATGACAAGATAATGCATTTTTAAATGACATTAACATTTTTTTAAAGATTGATGGAACATCCTTCGCACTAAGGAACTGTCTCTCGTGTGTTTGATAGTATGTAGCATTTCTTATTTTACTCTTTTATTATTATTATTATTATTTTGTGTGTGTGTGTGTGTTGGGGTTGGGGTTGGCGTTGGGGTTGGGGTTGGGGTTTGGGGGGGGGTATGGATATTAGATCATCAAGGATATGGATGGACTATAGTTTTTAGGTAATTTGTAATGGACTTAAAGATGGTTTTGAATTCTCTCTTTAATTTGATGGTTAAATTTAGAATTATCGTAATTTAATATAGTAATATTCCTTGAACAGAACATTCCTAAGTAAATATCTGTGTATATGTAGGAATAAGAATCCAATCTAACTCCCATGAAACCCTATGACATTTAGGGCCTGTTTAATAAAACTTCGGCTCTGGATTCTAGATTCCGGTTCAAAATTTGGATTCTACTTCATACTACTCAAAGATTATTTGGGAATAAAAACATGTTTGATAACGCATTTCTATAACGGATTCCAGAGTATCTTTGGAACAAAAACACGTTTGATAAACACTATCCCTCTCAAAAAACTGACTCCGGAGAAGAACTAAACAATGACTCCGGACCAGAAGTAACCCCAGGGGAGCTGAAGTGTTACTAAACTGGGCCTTAGTTACTCCAAAATTTTGGATTCTAGAGTCATTTTGAATCCGATTCACTCTGTAGGAGCTCGAATCCAACTAGGCTTATCAAACGCGCTTTACTCCAAAATGGCTCCTTGTGAGCCAGAATCCATAGAATCTAGAATCTGAATCTAGAATCTGAAGTTTTATCAAACATGCCCTTAGAAGTAGATAAATCAATGTGTTGCCTACATACTCTTCGACCACTATAGCACTTTGTGTTGTCCCCTCCCCACAAAAGAAAAAAAAACTGCAAGAGTCGGCAAAGGTCAATCCCTTGATATTAATAATTAAATAGATAATAAAGGGTTGTTATTGATGTAACAACCTTAGTTTACCAAACAAAAGTGCCTCTTATAGGGCTTCTTTACTGTCCTTCAGCATAATTGCTCCACTCTAGCCTTCAAAAGTTATCAACAATATGTTGTTTGAACCTATACTGCATCATTGTTGATACTAGTCCTCTAAACCAACTCCTAATGCAAGTAATATTATCATCTCTTTTTTGGATGCCCCCTTCTCGACTATGAAGTTTGCTTCTCCCCATAATCAATATGATAGTAACCACAACCATTGGGATGATAGTGATGTGGACTGTCATTGAATTCATGATTTGCTTTTTCTTGCTTCATTATAGAAGAAAATAACTTTCTTAAGTGTTTGTGTTTGTGTGCATTTGCTTTTTTGTTTATGAACTTTTTCTAACAATTGAATGTTGTGATTAGGATGCATCAAGTGAAATTGCAGAGTATTCAATTCCTTTAGTTGCAAAAGTGGCTGAGTTCTATGCAGCAATAAGAGGAATTGAAGAGGCCAATAGACTAAATCTGAATAAGATAAGATTGGAAAGTGACTCAGAAGCAGTGATCACATGTCTATTATCTAATTCAGTCCTGTAGCAATTTCAGCGACAATGGAATAGATTATATGAAGATTTAAAGCACAAAAGCATTAGATTCACCAGGTGCTTCCGTGAAGCTAATGCAGTGGCAGACATTTTAGCAAAGAGGGCAGCTATATATATCACTACAGAAACATGGTATTGCTGCCTAACACTCATTGCTCGTGAAGTTGTACGGGATGCATCAGGTTGCATGAGATATAGATTTTGTTAGTTTATAGCTTTCTAACTATTTTTCCATTGATAGGGCTCTGCTGATGGCAATGCTGAAGGGGGAATTTTACCTATCATGGATCTTTTAAATTTCTTTGTATTTACGCTATTTTATTTTCAGTTCTAGTATTAATACAAGCTAACCTTTTAGCAGAAAAAAAATAATTGCAGAAGCATTTACCAGTTTTGTGTTTATATTCTAGTAAAGCCGACCTCATTTGATTAGGATAAGACAGTTAAGTTTAGTAAGTTTATATTCTAGTAACACTATTGTGTTGTTCATTCTAGTGGTGGTTTTGTTTTATTTTAGTTTGTATATACAATTATTGGTTAGAAATTCTATACTAGGCTCTCTTTGATATGTATTATATAATTATATAATACATTATGACATATTTAGTTGTTTGGTATGATTTATGGCACTTATTTAGATTTAAAATAAGATTGATGTAATCTAAAATCTACGAATAAATTAGAAGGTGTTTATCATTATTGTAATAATCTATTATTACTTCTTTATGTCTATTGTTTTTTTTTTTTTTTTGGGTAAATTATGTCTAATGATGTTAAACGGTTATTATTTATGATTAATAATTTAATCTTAGAAACGATTCATTACAAATAACTCATAAACATAAATATATACTATAAAAAAGATTACAAATAACTCATAAACATAAATATAAACTATGACAAAGATAGCCTAAGGCTCTCTTTAGTTTGTATTATATAATGTATTATGAACTATTTGTGACAAATCAATTATGATAATAGATTCTGAGTAATAAATAATGACCGTTTGATACCACTAAACATAATACATTATATACTGAAAAATAGGTTATAATGATAAACAACTAATAACCTATTTGTAGATTATGCATTATATCTATTTATTTTAATTATAAATAGATATTATAAATCATGCCAAACAATCACAAATTTCATAATGTATTACATAATACATTATACAATACAAACCAAAGAGAGCCTAAGCTAGTATGTTATTAATGCTTTACATTTGTAGATGAAACCACTTTTTATTGAACAATCAATTTATGGAGATGGGAGGATTTAGAATGTGGAGAATACGGTGTTGAGGTTCCTATATTTGGATTAGATAGTGATGAACAATTGGATGATATTGTCACTAGATTGGATGCGGTAGAGTGTGTTTTTTTTTTTTTTTTTTTTGGGTAAGTTAGAGTGTGTTACTATAACTGAAGGTCAAGAGTTCCTCATTTTTGTAGCTGCATTTCAGCATTATATGCAGTATGCAGAAAGGTAATGGTTTACTATTAGAAAACAACACACTTTTAAGTGGGAAGTGATAAAGGTGTATATAGGAAGGAATAAGGAATTTTGTATGTTTTAAAGTTTGCAATGGAGAGAAGACCATAAATGCTAATGGAAATAGTGTTCATCCAAATAATGAAACAAGATACAATGATATTGATAATATGTGTGGTAGTAATGGCAATGATGCTTTGATGAATTTGATCCATCGAAATAATGGTTTTGAAAATTCCCCAAATTCCCTACAGAAGCGAAAGAATAGCAAACAGACATCTAAGATCGAGATGCAATCATCCTACCTACATTAGTGTGAGAAAAGTAAAAGATGGTGATTTGTGGGTTTGGGGAGGATGTATTGATTAGACGGACGATCAGCACAATCATTAACTTTTGACCTAGAATGAAGTGTCATTTAGTTGCATATCACCACATATTGAGTGAAGCACAAATATCTATCAGGCAAATGATATTGATTCCATAAAATGAACTCGATGTTGGGTGGGCTTCCTTTTGACTCCAGGGATGTTTTCAATTTCTTGCAGATTGTCAAAAATATTAAGAAAATTGCAGATAGACTTGTGCTTACTTGCAAGAAGTGGAAGGAGAAAGACAATGATTTTTTGTATGAATATGTAATGGATGATTTTAAGCAAAAGTTTTCTACAGCACTCTTCACCCACAAATCGATGGTCATAATTACTGGGCTCCCCAATTTGTTAAAGCCCAAAAATGCCCTTGACTGTTCCCAGAGTCCCCCATCCAAACAATGGTGGCCCTTGGAGAAAGGATCCACGTGGACAAAAGAAGACTATCTTCGTTTCTACAAGTAGAGAAGTTCTTACAAAACAAAGGGGTGGGGGTTTTGTTCCTTTTGAGGGTGGATGACACTCTAGACCATGAAATCCCTTGAGTGAACAGTGCAGAAAGAGGATTTTTTATTTTTTATTTTTTATTTTTTATTTTTTTTTATTTTTTTTTTTGGGGGGGGGGGGGGGGGGGGGTGAGGGGGGGGGGGGGGGGGGCGGTAGTCCTAAATCAACACACAAGTTAATCAGAGGAATTTATCATACCATGCAAAAACCTCAATATAGTATTAAAAGTGCTTCCAGTAAGTACAACCTGCTTCGTGTTATATTTTTATTTTTATTCTACCTTGCAGGTTCACGTGCCCCCACCCAATTGCTAAACCAAAGGAAGTGCATTTCCTTTTTCTCCAAATGTGTTCC
The DNA here is from genome assembly GCA_028583415.1 of Protea cynaroides. Classification (NCBI taxonomy): domain Eukaryota; kingdom Viridiplantae; phylum Streptophyta; class Magnoliopsida; order Proteales; family Proteaceae; genus Protea; species Protea cynaroides. Next base: position 27,533,807 of record CM053276.1, on the reverse strand, counting down.
AACTGTAATCGAAGAAAGGCTTTCAACTCATCTCAAATTAGTAAATCTGATTCTTCTTCCACTGTCGCTTGAAGATAGTATTCTCATAGGTGGAACGAACCATTTCAATCAAGAGAGGAAACTGTAAAACCACAAAGGAATATATCGGGAGAAAAGCCATAAGAACAATCGGAACGATTAGCAATAATGATCGCTTTCTTTGAAGGACGATAAATAGGGTAGCAGTAAAGCATACCATCATTGCAGCTATAGAGATGAAGAGGGTGGCAAGGCCAATTATCAATTTCTTAGGCAAAGAGTAAAGGAAATCTTCTTCTGCATACCGTGCAGTGAGGATGGAAAGGAACATTAACACTGAAGTTGAAGAGGAAAAGAGGGCTATCGTATCTGATATCAGAAATATCGTGAAGAACGTGGTCCCCAAGAAAACAGGCATGCCGTCATTGTTGTTGCCACCTGGTACGGTGAATGCAGCAGCAAACATTACAGTAACAATGAGTGTAGCTACAACCGTACATGAGCTAGATGTGTCCTTCATCCATCTTCCTCCGTCTGCAACTAGTTCTTTGTGCTCTTCAGTAAATAAAGTACGAGATTTTTTTCCATCTTTGTTGGTGGATTCCCAGCACATAGGTTGTAGCATATTTTGCAGCTCCTGCATAAAAAATTTATTCAAAGAAAATGAAGATCTGAGAAATAAATGGAGAACCAAAAAATGAACACTAAACACGGAAACAGCCTCTCCATGTTGTGGGGTAAGGCTGCGTACATTCTGCTCCTTCGTAGCCCCTGCAGTTGCGGGAGCCTCATGCACTGGGACGCCCTTGTCATCAATAGAACTGGATATTGAAATTAAGCCTCACTCCGATTGGTAATTTTCAAATAAAAAAATCCTTGTTTACAAACACATAAATGAGCAGGTGCTGCTTGCAGATACCATGACATGAACCCTAGACAATGGAGACAAATGCTGCTTTCCTCAAAAAGAAGAATCAAGCAATAGCAAGAAGTTTGAGAAGTAGGAGAAGACCCTCTATGGAATAGGATCCCAAATGCTGAATCCATCATTCCGTTGGAGCTGAAAATGGGCAAGGTAAGTGATTTTTGGGATGGTGACTCTTGGAAGGCGTGCCCTAACAGTGACTCGCACAGTTTCCGTAGTATATGGGAGGAGCTGCATCAATCCCAATGGAAGCCGATGGGGAGAGAAGATACAATTCATTGGAGAACGACTGATGGATCTAGAAGAGGGTTCTCAATAAAAGAAGCTTGGGACTCAGGAAGAATCCGAGGTACCATTGTGCAGTGGGCAAAGGCTATTTGGTATCCTGCAAATATTCTAAGGCAATCATTCGTCTCTTGGAGAGTATGTTGGGATGCTCTCCCAACAGCTGATCAGCTTCAAATTAGAAATATAGTGATTCCTTCCTAGTGCCTATTATGTGCGAAGGGGAGTGACAGGAAAAACCACCTGTTCTTTGCATGTGAGTTCTCAACCTTCATTTGGGAAGCTTGCATGGGCCGATGCTATCAACGCGTGAAGAAGTCAACTTCCTTTGATATCGAAGTGGCCTGATTATCCATATCTAACTCTCGGAGTAAGGATATCTCATGTGTCCCAAAATTAGTGTTCAATGCGATGGTGTATAATATTTGGAAGGAGCGAAATGAGAGGATATTCGGCGTGAAGAAGAAGTCAAAGGAGGAAGTAGCTCGTGTGATCACTCAGGGGGTCCAAGAGAAGATTACCACTATTAAATTCCATGGCCCATGAACCCTATGGAGGTCTCCCTTGTAACCAATTGGAACATAGATGTCCACTAGGCCTTAGGTCAGTGTTGTGATTTTGGGGGTTTGTATTCTTGGTTAGTCTGCTTGTATTTGGCTTTGTGTCGTGTCCTGCCTAGCAGGTTGTTGTATTTCCTTCCTTGGGTTTTTTTAATAAATGATATCTATTTACCCAAAAAAAAAGAAGTTTGAGAAGTATCAAGTCAATCTTACAGATCGGAGAGTTGGGTACAGATTGCCATTAAATTCAAAAGCAAAATTTGGAATAGATAAGGGTCACGATTGATTAGATTCTTCATCATAAAGGCATGGTTCAAGGTATCGATCAGATCAGCCAATTCATATGGTTTTGAACCTGGCCAATTCCCGATCCAATCCCCAATCCCAGCCCATTTTAATACTTATTTTAATGAGTATCGGACGAGTGTCAGTTTCCCATTGGATTTGTACAGGGATCTGATCCGGTTCGGATCGGTTTTGGACATGGGCAATACCGTGTCCGATACCTGGACTTAGATACATGCATAAGGGCATACATAAAAACAAAAATCTTAAGCAAGAGAGCAGGTAGAAAAGATAATCTCACCTTGAACCACTGTAGCTCCCGCTGCATTTGAAGAGCAGCACCAGAAACTGAATTGAGTCTATCATATGGTGCCAGTTTTCCGGCCAAATGCAAAGCTGAGTTTCCATCACTATCAACATGTAAGAATATCTTATCGTATTTACCCAGCTCATAGATGAGGTTGAACACTTTTTCTCTGCGGTACTCAACAGCAATGTGAAAAATGCTCTTTCCACCAGTGACCACATCAATCAAATCAGGAAAACATTTCAGGCACTCAACTACTAGCTCAATGATTCCATTCTTTGCAGCTTCATTTAGTATGCCTTTCTTCTCAAAATGGTGCCTAATCTCCGAGCTTTTCATGTCCATCATTTGCCGCAAAATGCATTGGACCAACTTAAGCACTTGGCTATGCATCAATTTTTTATCATGAATAAGTTTGATGCAAGGACCTACAATTGAATTTAGTCAAGAACAAATTGATTCAAAAGGTTAGGGTTAACAAAAGAACTAGAGCGTGGCATACTTAAATTTTTCAAGATATTCCAAAATAGCAGATTAAACCGTCGGGGCACTGCAATACAAAACCAAACTTAGAGAAGGTTAAAGTAATTGCAAATGCATAATCAGGAAAAAAAAAAAACATTTTTGGAGAAAATTCACAGATGGAAATTGAAAGCCAGTAAAGCCTGATCTGACGATTTGCTTTAAACCATTTTGCATCACAAGTACATCCAGAGGGTGTTATAATAGTCATTGTTTGTCATGTTGAGAAATGGGAGTTGGCACGAATAGGGGCTTCCAATAGAAATTCTTTGTTAATTATCAAATACATTGAAGCTCTAGTTCATGAAACAACTCCCAGTTCTCCTCAAGGTTAAAACCAAGGATAAAAATCTGCCACAAAATAAATTTCAAACCTTGATCGAGGAAACAAATGGGCATGCATGCGTGCTGTCCAGAGCCCTCAGGAGGATTCTCCATGTCTACTTTTCTAAGGTCAGGTTGGTCACTAACTTGTTCAATGTCTACTGTAATACCTGTGAGACAATAAAATAAAAAGGAGGACAAAAAGAAAAGAGCTTAATGTGAGCTCAATTTCCAGTTTCACTATTATATTTTTGCTCAAGCATTTAAACTCTTAAGGAGTTAGGGTGTAACATGAGTAGATGCATCTTTGCCAAAAAGTCATTTGACTCCCGCTCCAGAAAATAGAAGGCTTCATAGCCAAACATTCCATGGGTACAAGCCCACTGGCATCTTCAGTTGTAGCTATCTCTGGGTACCTTTGTAGAAGATGTAGTGCCACATCTACAAAGAAAAAAATTTTAAAAAGTAAGCAACGCTATCCATGAAAATATACTACTTGTTTAATTTCCATTCATTGAGATGATATCAAAATAGTCTTATTTCTATATAAAAATAGTTACCATAAAGACCAGCACGTATTGCATAAATGAGAAGTTCTGCTCCACTACGGCCTGTGAATGGACTAGGTGAATCATCCCTGGTAACAGATAAAAGATACCATACCATCTCCTTATGCCCATATGCAATGGCATAGTGGAGAGGAGTCCATCCCTCATCATCTGTGGCCTGCGTTAAATTTGCATTCTTATTGACTAGGATTTTTGCAATTTCAACATTCGCTGACCTTGCTACAAGTCCAAGGGCTGTTAAATCTCCTGTTAGTGCCAATGCCTCCTCAGTCATTGATTTTACAAGCTCTTCAACAAACCTAGAGTATCTGGTAGTGACCGCAACATGGAGTACAGTTCTCCCAGAGTTTGTTATCCTAGCAGTGACTGCACCAGGATTATTGTTGAGAAATATCCTAGCAGCCTTCCAGTCCCCTCGGAGGGCAGCTTTGTACAAAGGCAGGTACTTCATTAAGTCCTCTTCATGTCTCCCTGCAAACACAACTTATATGGATTCGTTAAATACTAAACTAAGATTCCCAACTAGCTAATGCAATATATGAACTGGCATAATAAATCATGGAAATGGCAATTATTAAGTACAAGATATTATACACAGAACACAGCATGCATTAAAGCTTTAATTATAACAACCATATAGATTAACCATTTCCACACTCTGATTTTGCACATTAAAAACCCAGGGTTTTTTTTTTTTTTTCCCTCTTTTAATTTACGTTGGAGAAACTATCTGATGAGGGAATGATTCCCAAGAGCCAGAATGACAGTGAACTGGATAGAACCAGGGTATGGATAATGTGAATAACATAAAATCCACTCCACAGATAGGGACCAGATTTAGGACACAAGCAAGTAATATGATAGAGAACAATATATCCAAAAATTAAGGAAATCCAATGGTTGGATCAGCAGATATAAGTCCTATATGAAGTAGGACTGATGGAAGGATGCAGGCAGTTTTTCGAAGGAAATTAAAATAGCAGAATCTAACCAATGGATGGATAACCAGATTATGAGATGATGATGTAAAGATGAGGTTGATCTGATGGCCGGATGGGCTGAACTGCAAAACTTGGGGGACAAGTCTCACAGATATTCTTTAGAAAATATATAACCAAGAACAGGAATCTTAGAGCAGAGATCTTACTCAATAAAAGCAGGTTGATGATGGCAGACCTTGGGATATTGGAGAACAATGGTTGTATGAAAACAAGGACAATATAAGATCCACCCGGGCTTCTCACCGCAGGATGTCAACAGGATCAAAACACTAGTTCCTTTCCTTGATTGAACACAAGGTTTTTCCATTGCAGAAAAGGCCACAGCCAATATTTCATTCATAATTCCGTGCTCAGGCTTGTAGCTCCTTACAAACATATATAAAAGACTAAATAGGAAGCAAACTAACCCTAAAACTCATCCAGACAATAACTTACCTTGGAGGTAGGTTATTCCTAATAGCACTCAACCTAAAATAAAGGAAAGTAACTTAAGACAACTTAAAACACTTAAAAGGAATAAAAGACTTTAAACATTAAAAGTTTTATCCAATTAGATAAAGATATCCAACTAGATAAAGACTTAATCTAACTAAACTCGGCATGCTAAAACACTAATCCTGTAATCCTACCTTATACCGATAGTCCAGGCCCATTAAAATGGCATATTACAATTAAAAACCCATGGGATAAAAGGCTCAACATATATATAACACAACCCAAGACTTATTTCCACTAAAATAAGCTCAATATTGTATCGTGTTTGCATCAACTTTCCTCTTCTCAGAAAAAACTTGACCTCAAGTTTTGTACAAGCGAAGAATCAATTGCACCTGATGCACATCCAATTTCAACCTGTAACAGTACTCTGGTAGCACATAAACGTCAAGGATGAGGTCTTGAACATGTGGAGCTCGCTCTTCGAAATACTTCAGCAGGATCAAGAATTCAGTGTGCTCAACTTCACAATCAACACCAAGAATATCATTAGTAACAATCACAACCTCATTTGGAATGGTTACAAAATCTTCTTTAACCATGATCTCTTCAGTCACTGCCACTTCAATCTTGTCCTCTTTTACTTCTTTAGCAAAGTCTTCAATGGTAGGCTTTAGAGAAGGAACATCGTCCACCTTGCAAAGGGTGTGATCTTCGCCATTAGTCACTGGTGCTTTTACAAGCCATAGAGTAATTCGATCTTCTTTTTTCAACTCATCAAGTGGTTAGAGTGCTGGTGTTAACTCTTTTGGCTTGGAGCATGCTTTGGTAATCAATCCACAAAGAACTATCTTCTGTTGCATGCAAGAAGGCTTGATGTTGAAAAGATTTTCATCATAGTCAACTACACCTTTTCGTTCATCCAACCACTGTCAACCCACATGGATGATGTGTTTGGAAGAATCAAACACCTCACACCAAGCACCATCAACGTACAAAGAAATATAAATTCAACGAAAACATCACTGTCAGATTCAATTACGGTCTCCTTGGTCTCTGACAACTTCTCCATTATGGACCGCGAGATGAGATTTGCACTTTTCCTTTCATCTACGAGCAAAGGAGCAATCTTTCCATTGGGCAAGCAAACTGTAGTCATGAAAATAAAAGGCTTAAGTGGGATAGCCATATCAAAAAATCTAGGCTCACTGCTGGCCATAGCTCTAATACCAATTGATGAGGGAAGGATTCTTAAGAGCCAGAATCGCAGTGAACTGGATAAGACCAGAATAGGGATAATGTAAATAACATAAAATCCTCTCCACAGATAGGGATTAGATTTAGGACACAAGCAAGTAATATAATAGTAAATAATAAATCCAAAAATCAAAGCAATCCAATGGTTGGATTGGCAGATATAAGAAGTCCTATATGAGGTAGGACTGATGGAAGGATGAAAGCAGTTTTTCGAAGGAAATTAAAATAGCAGAATCTAACCAATGGATGGTTAATCAGATTATGTGATGATGCTGTAAAACAGAATGGAAACAGTATAGTAGAAGACGAGGTTGATCGGATGGCCGGATGGGCTGAACAGTAAAACTTGGGGGGACATGTCTCACAGATGTTCTTTAGAAAATATAACCAAGAACAGGATCTTAGAGGAGGTCTTACTCAATAACAGTAAGTTGATGAAGAACAATGGTTGTATGAAGACAAGAATACTACAGGATCCACCCAGGCTTCTTACCGCAGGATGTCAATTGGATCAAACACCAATTCCTTTCCTTGATCGAACACAAGGTTTTTCATTGCAGAAAAGACAGCAGCCAAAATTTCATTATAATTTCGTACTCACGCTTGTAGTCCCTTACAAACATATATACAGGAAGCCAAGTAGTCCTAAAACTCATCCAAACAATAACTTACCTTGGAGGTAGTTTATTTCTAATAGAATTCAACCTAAATTAAAGGAAAGTAACTTAAAACAACTTAAAACATTAAAAGTTTTATCAAATTATATAAAGATATCCAACTAGATAAAGACTTATCTAACTAAACTTGGCATGCTAAAACACTAATCCATTACTCCTCCCTTATGTTTAGGCCAATTAAAATGGCCTATTACAATGAAAACCCATGGGATCAAAGGCCCAACATACATAAAACCCAACCCAAGACTTATTTCCACTAAAATAAGCCCAATATTGTGTCTTATCTGCATCACTATCACTTCTACTTTTAAAGTCTAAAAGAAAGAACATCTTTGTTCAATGCCACATCTACAATTTAAACAAGAAGCAAGAATCTGCTCCTAGTTTGTCAAAGTTTTTTCCCACACCTGTTACCAATTTCTAAAAAATGGCGTACCCAGTGCACAAGCCTCCTGCCACGTGGAATCTGGGGAGGGGCTTATGTACACAGTATCACAGCCGCTTCATGAAGAGGCAGATTCGAACCCATGACCACCAGTTCACAGTGGAGCAACCTTACTGTTGCACCGAAGCCTGCCCTCTTACCTGCTACCAATTTCTACTTCCATCAATTGCCAACTAACCCAATTCCAATCTTTGCCCCTAACTCATACATTAGAAGCAGCAAAACCTAGGTTTAAGTACAAGTTTTAAATATTCAATAAAAATAAGAGTTGATTTATCATCACTAAGAGTTGACTTGGTTCAATCAATTTTTCATTGATTAGAATAGCCAAATCATAAATCCAGGCTCATCAACCAAAGAAATGTTTCACCACCAACCTCTCTATGTCCTCACCCCACCCCCTCCTATTAGAGTATCATCAACAATGCCCAGGAGTTACCAAGTCAAGATCACTGGATACTTAATAACAAAGGTTCTCAACTAATAATTTATATTGCATCCAGAATTTGCATGATTGGCTTGGCAATCTATTTACATCCAGATGGGAAGAGCACCTATGAATCTTCAATAATTATATTTGGGAGCATAACCATTTATGAGCAGATGCAAGAACTGGACACTCCAATTTCATTAAAGCATAATTAGGACTGTAAAGGGCTGTTAATTGGACTATGTATTGGATTTTAGTTTTTGATTGCAACTGATTTTATTAAGGATTGCTTGATTTCAGTATGGTTTTGAAGGTTTTGAAATTTCGTAAAGTTGTTGATTCCATTTTACATTAAAGCTTTTCTACAATCAGAAGACGAGATCTCATACTTAGGCTTAAAACTTTAGATTGTTGACTAGCTTCATCACGCAGGTTCTTATTATAGGGAAGTACCAACATGAAAATTCTATACTACTCTTCTGTTAATAATAGCAATCCTGATTTGCCCCTCATGCTATGACACGGGAATTTCCTGATTGCTTTTAGTTTTCTTATTGTAATCCTTTCACTAATAGGACCAAACAGATAAAATGTTGGTAGTAACAGAAAGCATGACTTGACTCTAATCTTAATTCTGCAAACAGAACCTTAAGGCTCCCTCTCCTCCCAAATTATTGAGGAGAATGTGGCAGGAAGTTCTATGGGTAATCCAGTTCGAGAAGATAAGGGTTTTGTTTTCAGGAACAATGAAGGGAACATCCCATTGGCTTTCTCTGGTCCTATTGGCATCAGTGTGATGTGGTTCAGAGTTCTAGAAGACCGGCTGCTGAATCACACTAACAGTCCAGGATCAATAGGAATCAATAGAGCTAGCAGAGAACCAGAATTACTAGAAAACAAGAGAAACTAAAAAACTTCCAAACCAACAACCAGATCTGGATGAAATTCTGGTCAAGTGTATAGGGTAACCTTTATAGTAATTGCTATAAAAATCTCGAAAATTAAACAAGTAAATATAAGTGAATCCAGGATAGTTTGAATTTCAAGATAAAAGCAAAAACTAAGAAATTACAGCAGATATAGATGATCAGATCTAATAAACAGAACTAGAATGACTTTGATAAGTGACAGTAGTTGATATCTGCAGTTCAGAACTAATATAACCAGCAAAAATTATTGTGGAAACAAGAGGATGACATGCAGATTTGTAGAAGAACCTCAGCAGATTGGAAGGATTAAATGAGAACTAGGCATTATAGCAGCAATAAAGACTAAGAAGAATTAAGAGGAAATATCACACCTCATGAAGCAGAATTCAGATGAACCACGGAGGAGTAAACCAATCGTTCAGCAAGAAAAGCAACACAGCATCACCCTTTTCTTTCCAAGAAAATTAAAATACTCAATTTCTATTGCTTAACTCGACCTGGACAATGGGGAGATAAAAAAAGAGAAACTGTCGACCAGATCTGGAATACTGGCCACATATGTTCAGCTCCACAGAAACCGAAAAAAAAAAAAAAAAAAAAAAAAAAAAAAACCTCAATTTTTTACTCCAATCATGCTTAATTGATGGGCTACGTTACATACATATATAACCTTTTAAAATTATTATCTCCGCTCATAAAAGGAATTCTAATCAATCTCTCAGTCTCATATAGAGCAATCAACGAATTCCATCAAAATAGAAGATCCATGTGACCAAGTTTCCTGCTCAAAAGATCTCTTTATTTTTCCAATCTTCTTCTTGATTAATTTGTTCGCCCTTTGCATTCTCAACAGGAATGCATAAATAAAAATGCCCCTCCATATAGATCATCATGGCATGAACTAATTTCTGCATTTACACAACAATGTCCAAAATCCAGCTTTGATGAGCTTCCCTGAAGTTTACACCGAGGATCTACCTCCTTTCAGGATCTACCTCCTTTCATGTGCCTCCCACCTACTCCATGAGGATAAGCCATTGGATTCATTTCAACACCAACAATGGGTTGTCTGCCTAACTACAGGCTTTGTCCAGCTTTTTTAACTTATGTGCATCATAGTTTGGATTGGAAACTATACCAATAGTATCTTGATATCCAGAATCCATGAGTTTTTCAACAGCTGAAGGTAGCCACACAAAAAGAACTTAATTTTAGCTAATAAGTGCCATAATCTAACTCAAATTCTTCTAACAGACTAAGACACTCAATTACTACAATTCCCCTATGCAGATTCAAGACCCCAATTATGTGTTTATGAATTAAGATTGTTATAATGATACCCAGGAAAATAAAATGCCAAACCAATAATAAGTGCCATAATCTAACTCAAATTCTTCTAACAGACTAAGACACTCAACTACTACAATGTCCCTATGCAGATTCAAGACCCCAATTATGTGTTTATGAATTAAGATCGTTATAATGATACCCAGGAAAATAAAATGCCAAACCTATAACTACCTATAACTTGTTTTGAGATCAGTGGACTGCCGCCAGCCCCTTGTGGACCTCCCAAGCTTCCTTATTGGATCATATGGATCCATCCACTCCAACGCAACTGCATCATGGTGATTCTATCACGGCATACAAGAAGGCAGTTAACAGGGTTATGCAATTCTCAGTTTCCAACTGTTGGCAGAACACTATCACTGAAGCCGACTTACAGTTGTATATTTATTATCATTCAAATTCAGTCCCACAAGCATTGTCCTATTGTTTTGATGCCAAAAGTTCAGGGAATGAAACTATCTCCTTACACTTTTGGTCAAGCTTACTTCAAAGGATGATGACAGGTCCAGTAGGCAGGTCAAAACACATTGGGTCAGCCGTGTCTGAAATATCTTACCCTATTCCTAGTGATCGATTATTGGTAGCTCTACTGGTCATCAATGTCTAGAAATTGGTAAAATTATAATGAACAGATGGCTGAAGTAAAGTTTGACTTGAGATTAGACATTGGTAAAATTATAGTGAACCCATGGCTGAAGTAGTCCCAAGCAACAAACGTAAGAGTTTTAACTTGAGATGAGAGAAGATAATAGAGTAATAGCACCAGCGAACTATATCAACAACAGCCTAAAGCCTTCTAAGAAAAAACATAACCCCTAACTTCTGTGGTCCACCTTAAATCCAACAATTTTGTGAAACCTAAGAACAAAAAAAAAGTAAAAAAAAAAAAAACTGAATAAGAAAATTTAAGGGTAATGCTCCACATTACCGATTTGTACGGACATGTCTGAAACACTGGGTATCTGTGGAGAGTTTCTTCAAATACTCGAGGTGCACACTAGACTGTAAGACTATCTCTTTCCACCACTGGTTCTGCGTTGGGTCACTGCGTGTCCTACTTAAACTGCATAAGGAATCCACAAAGTAACTTCCATGTGGGTTCAAGATGTAGAAACTGGTGCCAAACCCAAATCTCACTGCATAATGAACCCACACAGTAACTTCCATGTGGGTTCAAGACGTAGAAACTGGTGCCAAACGCAAATCTCAAGTAAAGAGGTCTATCAAATCTTTTCTTTTTAATTTTTCTCGGACCTTTGCCTTCTTCCTCGTACCTCTTTTCCATTTCTAAATCTGTCAGCAGTGGTGTCTTTCTTTCTATTTGCTTTTCTCTCGTTTACGCAACTACATTCTCCACTATGATCTTATTCGTGAAATTGACAGTCAATCAATCCCCACCAACAACTTTGGTTTCCTGACACCTCAGAAGATTCCTTTCTTTCTGCTGTGCTGCTCCTTCTCTCTCCAAATCCATTTCTTTACGTGTTTGTGCTTTCACGCGGAGTACCTGTACAATAAGAAAATCCATCTTTTACGAAGCAGAGAGGAAATGCATCTTTCCAAAAGTTACTACCTGCATAATAAGAAAATGCATCTTTCCAAAAGCAAGAGGAAAATTGATACGCGAAACGCGTAACAGCGAAGGCCCAGAGCCTCAGTAGTTGCGTAGGAAAGTAGAGCCCAATGGGTTGAATTCCTCTCCAATTATTAGAATTAATCAGATGTACCTACCAATGTAGTGGTAGATACATTCAATTAACTCTAATTATTGGATTAATCATTAGAATCTCTAATAATTGATTGAAGACGAATTGAACTCAGAGGCCCATAGCCCTTCTGACAAAATGGGCCACCCATAGCGACAAAGTGGGCCACAAGTTAACTCCAGTAGTTGCGTTGGACAGTAATATCAATTCATTTAAAGGTTTTTTTTTTCTTTTAAAGCATACAAAAAAGTTTTTTTCAGCAAAATAAAAATATTAAATAGGAGGTACAATGACTGATTCTCGACTTTTGACCTTCGACCTTACCAACTTACCATTGGCGAAACAATACCAAAAAATATGGTTAATCGTCTTTCTTTGGTATATATGTTTTTTGTGTTTTATTTATTTATCAAAAAATATTTTTAAAAATGATTTTTATTCAAAAATAAAATATTGTTTGGTGTATAGTGTATACCATGCATATAGATTGTAGAATGAGAAAAAAAATTTATATAACTATTATAGAATGAAAAATAAGTCTGGTATTCTGTAAAAAAATATTTTATTTCTTTTAAGTTGTAAAATTTTGAAGTCATGATATATTTTGATCCCCTTATCCTTTTTTTTTTCTTTTTTCTTTTTTTTTTCTTTTTTTTTTTTTTTTTGTGACCTTAACATCTAACGAATATGATCAGAGATTGGACTGCTAGAAAAATACAACTGAGGTGGTTGAAATCTAAAACAAGAGTTGAATTTCTTGAGGTGCCGAATTTTCTAAGTATTGGTATTTTGTTATTCTCTTATTGGATCGACTTGAAATTTTGATACACTACCTTTTTCTCTGGTTTTGACGTCCAACGGATCTGACCGTAGGTTGAACGACCTGTAAAGTACAACTAAGATAACTGAAATCAAGAACAAGAGTTAAATTTCTTCAACTTGTAGAATTTTTCAAATTTTAATATCTAGTGATCTTTTTCTTCCTTTTACTTGAAATTTTAGAAAATCGGCTTTGTAGTTAATTTTTTTTCCAACAACGGGGCAGCCCGAGGATGAACTTCAATGGACCCCAAACTAAGGCATAGATCAAATTGACATTGGACGCACATTGGGGTAGCCTAATGATGAACTTCAACGGACCTCAAACAAGAATATAGACCAGAATAACATTGGACCCAAACTGGGTACCCTAATGCTGAACTTCAATGTATCCCCAAAGCAAGGCATAGATTAGAATGACAATGGACCCAAATTTTGGGGTAGCCCAATGATGAACTTCAATGGACCTCAAACAAGAACATAGACTAGAATAACATTGGACCCAAACTTGGTACCCTAATGTTGAACTTCAATGTATCCAAAGTAAGGCATAGATTAGAATGACAATGGACCCAAATTGGGATTGCCTAGTAATAAGCTTTAATAAATCAAACTGGGGTATAGATCAGAATGGCAAGCATCAAACACCTGTTAATAGGAAGGCATATGAGTCTTACTAGTGGAGGTCTGAATGAAGATTTAGTCCCACAACCAATCATATGTTGTTACTGATAGTATTATACCCAATTGAAGTTGTTTAGACGAATACTTTTGTCCTAATATACTATTATCAGTATCTGATAGGTCATCCTTGTTTGGGCCCAAGCCCGATATGTTTGTAGATAATCCAATCGAATATGCTTTGTCAAATAAAAAAAAAATCATCCCACTTGGGACTCAACTGTCGTCCCTTTGTTTCTTTCAAAACATTTCTTCCAAGTTTAGTACTTCTTCCTATTCCATGTGCGCAGTCAATTTTGACTCTGATTATGATTTGGATGATAAACCCCTTGAACTTCTCTGCCACTTGGCCTCTTGAGAAAAGAATATCCAACCCGTCTGTGAAAACTTCAAATGATCAATCTAGAGATACAAAATCACTCCCGAGAGATATAATCCAATTGGCATGTTCAAAGATATTGAAGAGGTTATCAAATTACTTGACCTACAAAAGGGTTCCATGAGATGTTTTGAGGAGGCGTCAGAAAACTACAAATGGTTCAACTATTTTTTTTTTTTTACAAAATGAGTAGAAGCTAAATATGTCACCAAGTACGCAAAATGATCAAAGTTCTCACAAAAGCACATCATCTCTAGAAATGAGATGCCTTATAGATTGATCTCAGAGACCATTGGAAGAAAAAATAAAGAAAAAAAAAAAAGAGAAAAAAAATATAGAAACATTACAACAACATCGACTTTTTACGATGATAAATTTCCGTCATAAAAAGATATAACACGCAAAAAAGGTATTAACGATGGTTACTTTCTGCTGTACAAGCATTGTTTATAAAGGCATCATAAATGTTAATGATGGAAATAGCTGACCATCTGGAAAAGACATATTAGTGATGATTTCTTATACCAAACATATGGTTTCTTTGTATCATTGACTGGGCTGGTCACAAATGTCAACAGAATGCGATAATCATTCTCCAAAATATAGCAGATAGATGTCCCGTTTGGTTAGACACAAATACTGATTGAGCAGACAAAAATGTCAATTGGGCTTACAGACTAAATATGTCATGGGGGATCAGAGTTTCAACTGGGGTAACTCCATTCTCTTTGATGTCATCTCTAAGCACTCTGATAAGTTGATAGTTTTTAGAAGTAGAAGCTCCGGGCCCAATATGAAGAGTCATGATTTAAGTTAGTTTGTGATTAAGAAAGCGGTGCATTATATGGCCTCCACATCTATTCAATGAAACATAAAAATACTTTAAGAGAGAGAGAGAGAGAGAGAGATCTATATGCAATGAAGATGAAGAAGGTTGTATCGGTATGGAAGCCTAGGCCATAAAGTGTGCCACACCTCAATTCTGGACTAACCAGAATAGTGTGATGAACTGTCAATAAACCAACGGTTCAACCAAGATCTCGTTTAGGTAGTACCTACCATATCAAACCACACATATATTCTACGGTAATAATCAAAGATAATAAACAAATAAGCGAAAGTCTTTATAATTAATGAACTGAGTATCTAACAGTGATAAATAAATATTGAATCCAGTTATCTCCAAGTAACTCAAAACATAAGATAAAATAATCAATTACATGTCCGTTAACCAAAATATAACTAAACTAATCAAAGACGCATTGATTGCACTCGCATGAAGGATCATGTGCATCTTCAACAGCTTCTACGTCCATAAATGCCATGTGTCCATACAACGGCGCATTCACATAATCCTAGATAGTAGTACCTGCATCATCAACTAAAAATATTCGATGTCGAAAGGGTAAGCAGACATCACGGCTCAGTGAACAAAACAAAACAATGTAACAAATATATGCATGCATTCAATTCATATCTTTAGTCTAGTTTTTAAGTTTGCAATGTGCTATAGAAAGGTTTGGCGGCCACCACACCTCTATACACGGGTGTGTAAGCCCACCCAATGAATCAAACACCATTGTCATCTACATCCACCCTACCATGGAATAGAGATAGAGTTAAAATATCCGGATCACACACCGTCGACACTTTCCTTGATGCCCTACCCATACCAATACGTAAGCCCCTATTGGTGAGGGCTTGTAAACTTGGTTCGCAACTAACCAATCATAAATGTCATCCAGTGTATCCAAGGCCTCACCCCAGCATCTCTCAATATGTCCATAGAGATAGAGCTAAGGCCCCCTGGCAGAGTCAAAGGCCACACGGTCCGAGACCACCTCCCCTGATGTCCTATGCCGTAATAGTTCTGTTAAGGTAATGGCGATATGACGATGTCAATGGGCAAGACTTGAGTAGAGATAAAGCTAAAGTTTAGTGACCAGTTCAAAGACCACAATGTCACATCCTCTCCCTGATACCCCACTCGCATCCACTATACTAACCATACACATACAATCACATGCCTATTCCTATCATCATCAACGAACATGGTAGCAAATAGACAGAAGTAAATATGCATGAGCAGTAATAACAGTAATATTGGATGACATGTGAGATGCACATTACAAGCATAGAATCAATCATGGCATTTGACTCAATAAAATAACAGATTATTATCCCATTAAATTAGGTCTTGTTCCCTCACCTGTTAGCAAAGCTCGATCTCCTTCCAAGCCTTATAACTCTCTTTGAATTAATTTAGTAACCTAAAATTTATATGAATTTAAGTTAAACTTCATGTGTAAAATGTTACAGTAGTCGAAAATCAAAACAGTGATAGGTGACTGATTGGTCCTATGGTCTCATGCTGTGTTGACCTTACCACGTACAGTCGATACCTACGGTCGCACTATTTGCGATAATACACCTGCGACCATACGGTTCCTGGATTCTTCCCGAATGCCTATGGTCGATACTCTGGTCCTACTATGGTCGACAGTATCTGTGACCATACGAGTGTAATGTGGTATCTTGCTTTCAATATGAATTCCTCCTCTGAGCTTATCAACGGGGTCCTCCCTAGTGATCATTCTAAGGCCAAAACTCTTAGTTTTACCATGTTAATTGCTCTAACCCATTCTCCATGATCTCCTCTTGAGTTTTGCTCAGAGAATCCCATAACTGAATCCTTACATTGGGTTTGGTATTACAATTACACTAGAAATTCCTACTCTTGATGTTCTAAGGCTACAGAGACAAGGTTCATACCTTATTTGTTGCAGAGAGTCTGTAAAACTCTTCTCTCAGCCTTCTCCTTAATCTCTCCTTCTCCTTCTCTTCCTCTAGGGTTTGATAGTGTTCCAAAAGAGTAAAAAAGGGTCAAGGAACGTCCTTTATATAGAGAGAAACTCTCCATATAAGGTTTTCCAACAATAGGAAAGAGATCCTCCTTTTGTTTGAAAAGTTTCCAAACTCGGAGTCTGGTTTGGGGTCATACAGTCGATGGTACGCCCGCAGAATCTGTCGACCATACACTCAAAAACATCGATCGTACGCTTCAAAATCAGTGGTCTTTATTTTCCATCGTATGGTAGACCATATCTACCCAGGTAGTCGACCATATACTTAATTTTAAGTGTTTTTGGTCGATTTTCATACCTGGTCTTATGGTCCTTCTTTACGCGGTTGGTCCACTTGATCCAGCTATGATAGGAAAACCTGGCACGAAACGGTTAAATCGGGTTAGTGGCATGCGGGTCTTACAAAGTCTGTTTATGCAGGAGAAAAAAGGAAGTCAAGGATGTTGGATGGCATTTTCCATTGAATCATGGCAATAAATTACTTAATTGTTTGTCATGCTTTATAGTAACAATTTCTTTCAAAACCTGATGGCGAATTCAATTGTTAGTCACATTTCATAGCATATGTTGGGCTAGATTTTTAATTTTTGGCTGCTACATCCCACCTTTACAGGAGGTGGTTTGTAAAAGGTGCACTTGAAATCCCCTACCAACCCAGATTTCTAACGTGTTGGATCTTCCCATGCCGATGGAGAACATACCCTACATGGATCCGATGGTTACATCCAGATCCTGAGTATACTAGTACACCTTAGATGGGCTCATCATGCATCCCAGTGTGTGGAGCTCGCGGAGCTGAAGCCAGGGTTGTTTTTAGGCCTTGCCTGCGGCACAACCGGGGAATGAGCCAACCAGTTACCTACTGCCGATTTATTTACAGAGGACACCCTTTTTCTCTCATTGTGTAAGACATGCACCTGAAATCCCCTACTGACCCAAATTTCCCCTATGTCAGGTCTTCCCACTCAGCCAGTTGACATCACCAACATGGATCCAATGGATACATCTGAAGAGTATGTAAGACTTCCTATCCGGGCATTGAGTGTAATGGTAAGATTTAGATAGGCCCAACATGCATCCCAGTACGTGGGGTCCAAGGAACCAATGTCAGGGCTATGTTTTAGCCCTGTCAATGGTAGAGTCGGCGGATGAGTCATCCGGCTCCCTGCCGCTAGCTTATGCACAGGAGTTACATTATCTCTCCTTATTGTCTCTATATAGGGAGTCCAAGACTCATTGCCCCTTTTAGACAACTGAGTTTATGTGTGAGGAGATTTTGGGTGAGCACTTGGGAGAACTTAGAACTCAAGCTCAAGCATTGGTCCCCCTTCTCCATCAAGGTTGGTCCACCTCCTCCTTCTTTAATGTGCAATGTGGAGCACCATTGATGGTGGTGCTTCCACTATAAATGACCTCCATGGAGGCCACCAAACCCTAGAAAAACTAGGTAAGGACCACCTCCATCCATTGAAGAGTTAATGAACTCCAATAAGGTTTCCTATGGTGGGAAACACATTTTCCACCGCCTAAAATAAGCTGGACCAAGTTGGGGAGTCAATGCTCCCCAAATGGAGCTCCTCGTCCCCGCTTTGAGTCTGGTTTTCCACACTTAGCAGGCAAACCCATGCCGACGGATGAGGACAATGTCCCTGCCCCCGGATCCAGAATTGGACATGATACCCAGGTCGGCCCACAAGACGACCCAAATCCACCCAGGAATCAACAACTACAGTGATCTACCAACAAATCCCAGTCTACATAAGCAATATCCACAATAAAGAATAAAAAACAAAGTAATAATAGCGGAAGCGAAATACTAAGTGAGAGATGCTAACTACGTAATATCATAACATAAATAGAGTTAAGAATTATGATTTTCACAAAATATTATATATCCCACATACACATAGCCAAAACAAAAAGAGTAAATCTATCTCGAGTGTTTAGATAGACTACATAGTCTATCTACAAAATAAATCATAAGGGTTAGAGAGAGAGTATGTGGAGGGCTACGTGAAGCATAGACACAATCACTGTAGGTGCAGCCCTCGCCATGCTCCTCGAAATAATCCTCACCTACGGATGCGTCACTCCAGTCGAGACTCCATATACTCAACCACAAAGTAATCTACATCAGAATCTGAAAACAAATATCGATACAAGGGGTGAGCTCCCATCATAACTCAGTAAGGAATTAGGTATTACATGTCATGCACCAATGAGTATGATGCAGCTCTAATGTTAGGTCATGGTATGATTCTATAGGTGCCTTATTGATGTGTCTATCACAAACTTTCGGCCTTACATACGGCTCGACGGTTTTCACATCTCATACACCGGGCTAGGATAGGAGTAGGATGCCTAAGTCTCTTTTGCCAAATTGCTTATACAAACAGACTCCCCCCTCGAATTTTTGGTCTAAGCGTGTCACCTCCCTTGGGTAGAATCCTGGTGATGCAACCTCCTAATGCCTATCATGTAAAACAACATGTAAAATGTAATGGGACTGCATCCCAGTATAAAACCCCGGTCCCCATTCCCTTAGGCCACCGTGCCCCTGCTAAGGTGCTAGCAATAAGTTCGGGCCTGTGTACCCATGCATCACCTTCCTTTGATACCCGCACGTCACATAAACCTAGGACCCGTGCACTCATGCATTACCTTCCACTAGTAACCGCAATTACATGAGTCACATACACAACCAACCACAACACCATACAATCAAACATAGTTATTATAATGCAAATGCATTCTCAGATATCATGATTATTGGATGACATATTATATAGCACATGACATAGACATTTAACATATGTCCTAATTCTAAAGACCTGACCCCTAACCTGTAGTCAGCACAAATGCTGCAAAATCTGGAAGCCGATGAAAGGCTTCGTCAACTATCCACGTTGATTTACCTATTAAATTACATAAGTTTCATTAAGTTAGTTGAGTGACTTTTAAAATGGCATAGACATGTTTTAAATGTCACTAGGCGGGTCCCAAGGTAATCTAGGACCCCAATAGTTGGTCCCCAAATGATCTAACTAGGCATACTAGCCAACAGTCAAGACAGTGGATGGTTCCGAGGGATGGTGCCTCTAGAACTAGCCGTCAACTAAACCTTAATGGTTTTCAGCATATAGAGAGCCAGAGGATCAAGGCGGATGGTGATGCCTCTGGCTCTGCCTCCGACTTGATTCTGTTATCTCATAAAAGCCTCTATGAGTGAGGCGGAGGCACTGGTGGATGGTGGTGCCTCTGGCTTTGCTTCTGGCTCACAGATAGCTTATCCAGCCCCTTGTGGGCATGGCATACCCATAAGGGTGGCAGCCCCAAGGCATAGCTGGGGGCTGCCATCTGAAGGATTTGCCACCAGTATTAAGCCACCGGCTTAAGTTCATATGATAGGGAAAACTAACAGAGAGCGAGGCGAAGGCACTGGCTATCTAAGGTGCTACTAGCTTTACCTCTGGCTCAGCTCAACCAATAATACTAAGTTTAGTATGGGTCTGGAGGAGGATGGGGCCTTGTCAGCCCCTGTACCAGCCAGACCATACATGGTCAAGGTGTCAGACCCAGAGGCAGAGGAAGTGTAAGACCCGTATCAAACTAACCCGGTCTTACCACCTTGAACCAGGTCTACCCATCATGGTCGAGCCAAATGGATCAAATGCGTGAAGGAGATAACGATCCCAGGTATTAAATTGACCTAAAAACACAAAAATAAGGGGGAGGGTCGCATACCCAGCAAGACAGGGTCGGACCCCCCCCCCAAGACAAAAAGTCAGACCCTGAGTTTCTGACCGGGGGTTGGACAACTTAGAACCAGGGGTTGATGGGATCTCCGACCCCCTCATCGACCCCCAGTCTGTCGACAGAAACCGTGAATTAGAAACTTTCCAAATTTCAATGGGATTCTTTCCTAATCTCAATGGGACTTATTTTGGGAGTTTCTACTCTATAAATAGGACATCCCTAAGCCTCTTTCACTCCTTTTAGAATCCTAATTGGATTGAGAGAAAGATAAGAGAAGGAGAAGAGAAAGAGAAGAGAAGGAAAGTGGAGAAGGAGATCAAAGAGAAGGCTTCAGAGAAATAAGCCTAATTCTCAGGTATGGATACTATCTCCATGGAATTCTAAAGACCTTAGAATAGATAGTGAAGAGGGTATGATCTAGGAGAAACCCAAATCATCCACCCATGGTTAGGTTTCAATGGAAAACCATGGAAGATATCATTAAAACCATGTAGGTGAATAAACTATGGTTCTAAGCCATAGAACATGTATGTAATGGATTGTAGAAGCAAGCCATAGGACCCAAACACGAAGGAATGGACTGTAGGATGAAAATTTTGACTAAACCCACGGGGGGTCGCACGGGGGGTCGATGGCCAATCGACCCTACCAGACCCTAACATCGACCCCCAGTATTCGGGAAGTCCAGATTATGGGTGGTCGCACCCAGGGTTGATGGAACATCCGACCCTAGCATCGACCCTACTACAGGGGGTCGCAGAAAACTGCTACCCTACCTGCGACCCGTCCTGCTACCCCCAGTTAACAGTAAGCTTTTAAAATAAGAATTAATTTTAATTAAATTCTATCGACTTGAGTTAGGTTTTATAGTGATATAATATTGATATTTAGTTGATTCTTAAAGCTTAAGAGAGGATCTACAATCAAGCAAAGGTAAGGGAACAAGACCTAAACTAATTGGTTAATAATAAACTATTTTTATTTCTTGAGTCCAATGCCATAGTTGATTTATGCGTGTATGCTTGTTATGTGCATTCAACATGTCATCTAATATTTCTATTATTACTGTTCATGCATATTTAAATTATTGTTTATATGATGATGATGATGATGATAGGAATAGGCATGTGAATGTATGTATGTGTGATGCGTGTCGAGCACTCAAATTAAATTACCTTACTTTGAAACGTAGATAGTAGCAAGTAAGAGTCGAACCCACAAGGATTGTATGATCAAGATTAAAATGTTTAATTAACCTAAAGAGAGAAAAAAAAATAAATGAAAATAAAATAAGACTCAGAAAGTAACCAATTGTTGTACTAAAACAGATTCTGATTAATCTTATTAGCACAACTTCATTGGCTATTCTATGTATGGAGGGGGGGTATGTTTGCAGTAGAAAAGAACAGTAATTAATTATCTAAAATGCAAGAATAAAGAGCAAGGTAATATAAATATCAAAGATTAAACCAATAAGAGAAAACTTCGATCAAAAGGATACTTACACCATCTTCATAAACTTGTTCATCGACATAAAGGATAATCAATTTCAATTGAATAATCAACCAAGAAAATTAGGACTAGGCCTAAAATCTTTAGTCTTTCCTTAAGATTGGTCTATTAAAAGATAGCTTATTAATAGCACCCTTACTCTTAAATCAATCTCAAGACTAGACTCTCGATTTGATTCAGGAATAACAATAACAATTGAAAAGACGATTGAAATTAAACGTTAAGCACATACCAGCGTTGTTTAATTATTTTAATATGATTTCTCCTAGGAATATAACATTAACTTGTCCATTAACATCAATCCCCATTGCCACTGACATAGAATCAATTGATAGCAATTCAATTCTAATATAACAATTGATTAAATAAATAAATCAATTAGTAGTACTCCTAATCAACCCATTCATCAATCATTATACACATAAATTGGAAGAAAAACAAATATTCAATTAAAAATCAATAAATAAAAACAAGTCTCACAAGTTTACAATGATGGCTTCAGCTCCGTCTAACCAAAGATAAGAAAGTTAGCCACACATGACTTCTTCAAGAACACAAAAGAAAGAGAGTTGTTCTTCAGCCATTGTCTTCTCTCTCAATCACTCTTGAATGCTCTTTACATAGGTTTTACATTGTTTAAATAGCCAAAATACAATACTAAAATTGGTATGCCTAGATTTGACAACCTTATTACATGGAAATAAAAATTAAACAAAATCTTCGTTCCTAGATTAGATAAAAATCATTCCATTATTAAACAATTGTCACCCCCAAATCTACCAAATTTTGTAAGATTCCATAGTTGTGTATATTCTCCTCAAGATTTCCAATAATCAATCAAGGCCTTCCAATAGTGAACCTTCCGTGTGTAGCAACCTTCCTTTTCTGGTTTAGATTTGGATCAATTTTTCAGATTAGATTTTAAAACCACATTTGGAAGCCTAAACGAACTCTTTCCATGTCAGAATCCTACATGAAATTCAAAACGTTATTATTAAGAGTGCTAGAATTTTCATCTTTTATTAATTAATTAACAAGATTTCTAAAATATATCAAACTCATAAAATAAATTCTATTATGCTCAATAAGGTATAAAACACACTAAAAATCATAATGCAAAAGGACTAAAAAAATATAAAATTATACACTTATCAAATTCCCCTACACTTAGCCTTTGCACGTCCTCGGGCAAAATAAAATAAAAAAATCATAAACTATTCCACTTTCGTAGGAACCACGATTGCACTTAGCATGTACAACAAGCCATTGAACCCCTAGGTTACCCCTAGTGGACGAGTTGTGTCTCGTGAGGGTTTGCAGTGAATCTACCCACAAAATTCAAAGAAAAATATATTTAGATTTGACAAATTACAAGAATTAAATAAAATCTTAAGTACTCCACAATTATAACTCATAAACATAATTAAACTCAATAGAAACTTAATTCTTATCAAAGATACAATAACTTTATTTTAGTCACCATCTTCAACAAATTCATATTAATATGCATCTATAGTGTGAAGTGTGAAGTGATGTAACTCAATTAGTAAGGGGCTTTACAGTATACTTCAAGAAAAATAACACCATTTCTTTTATTGACTTGTGCAATGTCCGTTTTCTTAGACTTTCTAAGTTACCCATGTAGCAAGTGTTGGGTCAGTGACTCCCAAACCAGTTGGCTTTAGGGCACTAGGTGTAGAGACACCCCTAGGACTTAATAACTCAAGTAACAAAGGCCACAAAATCAAACTTAGTCAATTAAACTGCTTATAACCATCATCTCAATTTTTCTTTTTTTATCGACTTGTGCAATGTCCGTTTTCTTAGGCTTTCTAAGTTACCCATGTAGCAAGTGTTGGGTCAGTGACTCCCAAACCAGTTGGCTTTAGGGCACTAGGTGTAGAGACACCCCTAGGACTTAATAACTCAAGTAACAAAGGCCACAAAATCAGACTTAGTCAATTAAACTGCTTATAACCATCATCTCAATTTTTTTTTTGAGGTATTTTGGACATTGAAGCAGTTATTTATTCTTTTTCAAGTTTTTTTTTTTTTTTTTTTTTTGTAATTGTTATTTCTCAAATTTACCGTTTATTCCCCACAACTAAGAGTTGGTGCAAACGTGAAATACAAAGGCACATAACAATAAAACTTTATCTCAGATGGTGATTCAAATTTAGTTGCATATCTAATCTAAGGTTCAAGAATCTCAATAATTTAATCATATTTATAAAGTTTCAACATGGTCACTTTAGATAATTAATCCAAACTTGTAACTGGTCAAATTTTTTTTTTTTTTTTTTTTGGAAGAAAATTTAAAGTCAAATTTTTTTTTTCAGTTACTATATACAACCAATATATACTAACAACATATAAAAATAAAAACAAAACACATCGTAGAATTCCCCCACACTTAAAACTTACATTGTCCCCAATGTAAGACTAAATGCAAAGAAAAAGACAAATACAAACATAATATCTATGAAAAAAAAATAATAAATAAATAAATAAAAAGAGAAAGGGTTAAGAAAGCAAATCTGATTTCTTGGTTTGCCTCCCAAGTAGCGCTTTTGTTTAACGTCGTTCGCTCGACTTTGTAGCTTTTCTCAATCTGAATAAAGTGGATCTTCTATGTCCATAGCTTTCTCAACCAACGAGTTAACTTGAAAACCTTCATGGTAAGGTTTAAGTCTATATCCATTGACCTTAAAAATCTTTTGAGTGTCCAAACTTTGAATCTCAACTGCACCATGTGGAAAGAGATTAATAACAATAAAAGGACCAATCCAACGAGATTGCAACTTACCAGGAAATAATCGAAGCCTTGAATTATAAAGGAGCACTTTTTGTCCAACAACAAATTGCTTCTTAGAAATCATTTTATCTTGAAAGGCCTTCGTCTTTTCCTTATAAATCCGAGAGTTCTCATAAGCTTCATTGCGAATCTCCTATAACTCCTGCAATTGCAACTTTCATTGCTCCCCCGCCTTATCCGTCTCCATGTTACCTTTGCTTAATTGCCCGGAATGCCTTGTGCTCCAATTCTACCGGTAGATGACATGCTTTTCCATAAACCAACCGATATGGAGACATCCCTATAGGTGTCTTATAAGCAGTCCTATAAGCCCATATTGCATCGTCAAGTCTTGTACTCCAGTCTTTCCTATTCAGATTAACTGTTTTTTCTAAAATTGACTTCACCTCTCTATTAGATACCTCAGCTTGCCCATTAGTTTGTGGATGGTAGGCAGTTGAAATCTTATGGGTCACAGCATACCTCTTAAGCAGTGCTGTTACAGTGTGGTTACAAAAGTGAGTCCCTCTATCACTAATCATTGCCCGTGGGATCCCAAATCTAACAAAAATGTGAGACTTGACAAAATCTGCAACCACTTTAGAATCATCAGTTCGGGTGGCTTTTGCTTCCACCCACTTTGACACATAATCAACAGCAAGTAAAATATAAACATTGTCAAAAGAATTAGAAAAAGGACCCATAAAGTCAATGCCCCAAACATCAAAAATTTCACAAATAAGTATGGGGGTTTGTGGCATTTGATCCCTACGGGCCACATTACCTGAGTATTGGCAACGAGTGCATGACTTACAAAATATATATGCATCATGAAATAAAGATGGCCAAAAGAAGCCACATTCAAGCACTTTTCTTGCTGTTCTTTTAGGACCGAAATGTCCACCACATGCATATGAATGACAAAAGATAAGAATGGATTCAAATTCAGTTTCGGGTACGCACCTTCTTACCATTTGGTCTGAACATTGTTTCCAAAGATAAGGGTCATCCCAAATGTAGTACCGAGCATCACTCTTGATTTTCTCTCTTCGTACTCTAGGTAGCTCCGGTGGTAAGATTTTGGTAGGCAAATAATTGACTAAATCTGCATACCGGGGGCACTACATTTGTCACCTTAAGTAGTTGTTCATCCGGGAAGAAATCTTGTAATGGTATCGCATCATCCTCCTTAACCACCCGACTAAGATGGTCTGCAACTAAATTCTCAGCTCCCTTCTTGTCCTTAATCTCCAAATCAAATTCTTGAAGAAGAAGGATCCATCTGATCAATCTTGGCTTAGATTCCTTTTTCTCCAGCAAATGCCTAAGAGTTGCATGATCAGAATAGACAATAACTTTAGTTCCCAATAAATAAGATCTAAATTTTTCCAAAGCAAAAACTATAGCCAATAGCTCTTTCTCCGTTGTGGAGTAGTTACACTGTGCTTCAGTTAGTGTCCGAGAGGCATAATAGATAGCATGAGCAACTTTCCCAACACGTTGATCCAAAACAGCCCCAATAGCATAATTGCTAGCATCACACATGATCTCAAATGGGAGTTTCCAGTTCGGTGATTGAATCACGGGGGCTGTTGTTAGCAGTTCTTTGAACTTGTCAAAAGCTCTTTTGCACTCATCATTAAAGTCAAACACCACTTCCTTTTGTAAGAGCTTGCATAAGGGCAATGAAATTTTTGAGAAATCCTTGATGAAGCGCCGATAAAAGCCTGCATGTCCAAGAAAGGAATGCACTTCCCGCACAGTTGTGGGGAATGGTAAAGATTGAACAAGATCTATCTTTGCTTTGTCGACTTCTATACCTCTAGAAGATATCACATGACCTAAAACTGTTCCTTGTGTTACCATAAAATGACATTTCTCAGAATTCAAAACAAGGTTAGTTTCTATACACCTCTTAAGAACAAGTGTAAGGTTATCCAAGCATGTATCAAAAGAGTCTCCATAAACAGTAAAATCATCCATGAAAACTTCTATAATGTTCTCTACATAAACAAAAAAAATGCTAACCATACACCTCTGGAATGTGGCTGGGGCGGTGCAAAGACCAAACGGCATTCGTCGATAAGCAAAGGTACCAAATGGGCAGGTGAATGTCGTTTTCTCCTGATCTTCAGGTGCAATCACAATTTGATAGTAACCTGAGTAACCATCAAGAAAACAATAGTGCGAACGACCTGCTAACCTCTCCAACATTTGATCGATAAATGGAAGAGGAAAGTGGTCTTTACGAGTTGAAACATTCAATTTCCTATAATCAATACAAACACGCCACCCATTTTGTATCCTAGTAGGGATTAACTCATTATTTTGATTCTTAACAATAGTTATGCCCGTCTTTTTAGGTACCACCTGAACCGGACTTACCCACTTACTATCAGAGATAGGATAGATAATTCCTACATCAAGGAGCTTTAATATCTCCTTCTTCACAACTTCCATCATAGGAGGGTTGAGTCTACGCTGTGCTTCTCTAATCGGTTTGGCTCCCTCCTCAAGAAGTATGCGATGCATGCACATGGCCGGGCTGATTCCCTTAATGTCGGCCATTGTCCACCCAATGGCTGTCTTATGGTCTCTCAAAATTCGAATGAGTTTCTCCTCTTGTAGCTTGGTCAAGTCCCTTGCTATTATCACAGGTAACATCTCATTGTCTCCTAAGTAGACATATTTGAGATGGTCTGAAGTGGTTTCAGCTCAACGATAGGTGCCTCGCACAATGGAAGGTAACAACCTTGTATGAGATATAGGCAACTCAATGTGAGCAACATCATATCTTTTTGGAATTGGGGGTAAGGCCTGCAATGCCATCAACATCTTCTCTAATTCAACATTTAACACAAATTCTGAATTGAAATCCATGCTATTCAAATGTTTGCTAATGGCTACCATCAACTCATCTTCACCATTTAATTCAAAAACTTGTTGTACCATATAATCAATTATATCAATAGCAAAAATAGAATTTATATCACTAGGATACCTCATAGCCTCAAAAATATTAAAGCGAACTATCTCGCCATCAAATTCCATAGATAAGGTACCATCATGAACATCTATTTTTGTTTTAGCAGTCTTTAAAAATGGTCTACCCAACAAAAGAGGTGTAGAATTATGAGATGAGTCATCTTCCATTTTTAATACATAAAAATCAGCAGGAAATACCAATTCATTAACTTGAACTAACACATCCTCAATCACACCTTCAGGATATACATTTGATCTATCAGCTAATTGAATAGTTACACCAGTTTCTTTTAAAGGTTCTAGATTTAATGAAGCATATATTGAATAAGGCATGACGTTAATTGATGCTCATAAATCTAACATAGCTCTATTGAAATTAGTGTTACCTATTTTGCATGGGATAGTGAATGTACCTGGGTCTTTACACTTAGGGGGAAGCTTCCGTTGAATAACGGCTGAGACATTTTCACCCATACTTACCTTTTCATCTCCTTTCAATTTTCACTTGGATGTGCACAATTCCTTAAGAAATTTAGCATACCGTGGTACTTGTTTAATTGCTTCAATAAGAGGTATATTTATCTCTGCCTTTCGAAAAATCTCTAACATCTCCTTTTCTTTTTCTTCCTTTCTAGATTGAGCAAACCTGCTAGGAAAAGGAGGTTAAATAGGAATAGAGTAAATAGAAGGTTTAGAGTTTACCCCAGATGAGAAAATAGATGTCGGAGTTGATTTTGAGGTCTCTTTCTCTTTTTCCTTTTCTATATTCTCCACTTCTTTTCCACTTCTCAAGATTATGGCATTTGCATTTTCCTTCGGATTCACCATTGGTTGCGAAGGTAGCTTTCCCGAGCCTCGAGCCTCTAGTCTACTCATTGAAGTGGCCAGTCGGCTTATTTGAGTCTCCAAGTTCTTTATACCTGCCCTTGTTTCCTGTTTAAATTGTAATGAATCATTGGCAAGTGTTTTAACAATATCTTCCAAGGTCATACCTGAATTTGAAGGTGCTTATTGTCTGGATTGAAAAGGTTGTTGGCCTTGTTGATACCCATACTGACGATTGGGGCCATCTTGATTACCATAGCTGAGATTTGGGTGATTTCTCCATCCCGGATTGTAAGTATTTGAGTATGGATCGTACTTACGTTGAGGTTGTCCTGGAAATCCACCCACAGTATTTGCTTGCTCTGTAGATTCCTCTTGAAGCGTGGGACACATATCAGTTGGGTGTCCCGCGATGTAGCAAATTCCACAAGTTTGAACCTGTTGCACCTTATCCACAGCCAATTGACGAACAAGTGAAGACAATTCTACAATTTTTAATTCAAGAGAAGAAGTGCTTACCTCATTAACCTTGTTCGATGGAGGGTCATTTCTTACACCAAATTGCTGAGAGTTAGCAGCCATATTTGCAATCAAATTACGGGCTGCCCTTGGAGTTTTATCCACTAATGCTCCTCCACCCGCTGTCAATCATACCCCTATCAGTATGAGAAAGCCCTTCGTAGAAGTATTGAATGTGTAATTGCTCGCTAATTTGGTGATGAGGATAGCTGGCGCAAAGCTTCTTGAATTGCTCCCAGTATTCATAAAGTGTTTCTCCATTATATTTCCTAATACCGTAGATTTCCTTTCGAATATTGGCTGCCCTTGAAGCTGGAAAATACTTTTCCAAGAAAAGCCGCCTCATCTCATTCCATGTGGTAATGGATCCTGATGGCAAGTAATAAAACCAATCTTTTGCATTGTCCGCTAATGAGAATGGAAACGCCCTCAACTTGATTTGCTCCTCAGAAATTCCAGTTGGTTTCATGCTCGAACATATCACATGGAATTCTTTTAGATGCTTGTGTGGGTCATCACTTACAAGACCACGAAAAGTAGGAAGGAGATGGATTAGACCAGATTTAAGTTCAAAGGCAACATCAAGATTAGGATACTCGATTCAGAGTGGTTGTTGGTTCAGATTAGGAGCCGCTAACTCCTTAAGAGTGCGGTTGTTGTTGTCTGTCATTTCTTCAAAGTCTGAATTACTAGTACTGCCAGAAGCTAAATCAATGGCTACGTTGTTGCCTGATGAAGAATTTTTTGCTGTCTTTCTACTTTCTCTCCTTAGCTTGTGCAGAGTTCTTTCTATTTCTGGATCAAATTGCAACTCTCCCAAATGAGAAGATCGGGTCATTCACTTAAGAGAACAAGAAGATAATAAAAAATAAAAATAAAAAAATCAATTAAATAACCAAACAAATCAATTTAATCAAAACAATCCCCGGCAACGGCGCCAAAATTTGATGCGTGTCGAGCACTCAAATTAAATTACCTTACTTTGAAACGTAGATAGTAGAAAGTAAGAGTCGAACCCACAAGGATTGTATGATCAAGATTAAAATGTTTAATTAACCTAAAGAGAGGAAAAAAATGAAAATAAAATAAGACTCAGAAAGTAACCAATTGTTGTACTAAAACAGATTTTGATTAATCTTATTAGCACAACTTCATTGGCTATTCTATGTATGGAGGGGGGGTATGTTTGCAGTAGAAAAGAACAGTAATTAATTATCTAAAATGCAAGAATAAAGAGCTAGGTAATACAAATATCAAAGATTAAACCAATAAGAGAAAACTTCGGTCAAAATGATACTTACACCATCTTCATAAACTTGTTCATCGACATAAAGGATAATCAATTCCAATTGAATAATCAACCAAGAAAATTAGGACTAGGCCTAGAATCCTTAGTTTTTCTTTAAGATTGGTCTATTAAAAGATAGCTTATTAATAGCACCCTTACTCTTAAATCAATCTCAAGACTAGGTCTCGATTTGATTCAGGAATAACAATAACAATTGGAAAGACGATTGAAATTAAACGTTAAGCACATACCAGCGTTGTTTAATTATTTTAATCTGATTTCTCCTAGGAATATAACATTAACTTGTCCATTAACATCAATCCCCATTGCCACTGACATAGAATCAATTGATAGCAATTCAATTCTAATATAACAATTGATTAAATAAATAAATCAATTAGTAGTACTCCTAATCAACCCATTCATCAATCATTATACACATAAATTGGAAGAAAAATAAATATTCAATTAAAAATCAATAAATAAAAACAAGTCTCACAAGTTTACAATGATGGCTTCAGCTCCGTCTAACCAAAGATAAGAAAGTTAGCCACACATGACTTCTTCAAGAACACAAAAGAAAGAGAGTTGTTCTTCAGCCATTGTCTTCTCTCTCAATCACTCTTGAATGCTCTTTACATAGGTTTTACATTGTTTAAATAACCAAAATACAAGACTAAAATTGGTATGCCTAGATTTGACAACCTTATTACATGGAAATAAAAATTAAACAAAATCTTCGTTCCTAGATTAGATGAAAATCATTCCATTATTAAACAATTGTCACCCCCAAATCTACCAAATTTTGTAAGATTCCATAGTTGTGTATATTCTCCTCAAGATTTCCAATAATCAATCAAGGCCTTCCAATAGTGAACCTTCTGTGTGTAGCAACCTTCCTTCTCTGGTTTAGATTTGGATCAATTTTTCAGATTAGATTTTAAAACCACATTTGGAAGCCCAAACGAACTCTTTCCATGTCAGAATTCTACATGAAATTCAAAACGTTATTATTAAGAGTGCTAGAATTTTCATCTTTTATTAATTAATTAACAAGATTTCTAAAATATACCAAACTCATAAAATAAATTCTATTAAGCTCAATAAGGTATAAAACACCCTAAAAATCATAATGCAAAAGGACTAAAAAAATATAAAATTATAAACTTATCAATGTGGTTGGTGTGTTTGATACGAGCGAGTATCAGGGGGGTGTCATAGGCTGGGCCTCAGCACTCTAGCTCTATTTCTAACTCAAGTCTTGTCCACTGACATCGTCGTATCACCATTACCTTAGCAGAGCTATTACGTCGTAGTGTATGAGGGGATGTGGTCTCGGACCGTGTATGTAAGACCCGTGTCAATCTAATCCGGTCGTACCACCTTGAACCAGGTTTACCTATCATGGTTGAGTCAAATGGACCAAGGGAATGAAGGAGATCGAGATCCCAGGTATCAAATCGACCCAAAAATACTTAATTTAAGGAGAGGGTCGCATACCCAGCCAAGGAGGGTCGGACTTCCCAAAACAGAAAGTCAGACCCTCAGTTTTGAAGGGAGGGTCGGACACCTTAGGAACCCTAGGGTCGACGGGATCATCGACCCTCCCATCGACCCTTGGTTGCCCCCGAAACTGAAATTAGAAAATTTCCTAATTTTTGATTTGGATTCTTTCCTAATCTCAAAGGGACTTATTTTAGGGTGTTCCTACTCTATTTAAAGAACGTCCCTAAGCCTCTCTCACTCCTTTCACAACCCTAATTGAATTGAGAGAAAGAGAAGAGAAGGAAAAGAAGAAGAAGAAAAGCAAGGAAGAGAATTTAGCCAAAAGAGAAGAGTTGCAGAGAAGGAGTATTCTTCTCAGGTATGGATACTAATTCCATGAGTTTCTACAGATCTTAGGTTAGATATTGATGAGAGTATGATCTCGGAGAAACCCAAACCATCAACCCATGGTTAGGTTTTCATAGAAAACCATAGGAGAATGCATGAAAGCTATTTAAGTGGATGATTCATGGTTCCAGACCATGAAATGAATGTTGAATGGAATGTAGGAGCAAGCCATAGGATCCCAAGCACGAAGAATGAACTAAAAAGAGGAAAATTGACCAAAGTATACCGAGGATTGCACCGAGGGTCGATGACCATCCGACCCTAGGTGATCCTGAGTATCGACCCTCAGTGTTCGGGAAGTTCAGAGTTTGGGGAGGGTCGCACCCAGGGTCGATCAGGACTCCTACCCTACCTCCGACCCTCAGTTAAGAGAATGATTTTTAAATTCAGAATTAATTCTAATTAAATTCTTTCGACTTTGTTAGGTCTTCTAGCAATACAATAACAATATAAAGGTGATTATAAAGCTTGGAAAAGTATCTATTAGCAAGCTAAGGTGAGGAAACAGAATTCTAAACTAATTGGTTAATAACAAACTGTTTTCCATTTTCTTGAGTCCAATGCCATGCTTGATTCTATGCGAATATGTTTGTAATGTGCATACAACATGTCATCCAATATTTCTATTATTTGTTCATGCATATTTACTTTATTGTTTATAACATGATGATGATGATGATGATAGGAATAGGCATGTGATTGTATGTGTGTGGTTGGTGTACTTGATGCGAGCGAGTATCAGGGGAGGCGTGATGAGAACGTCAATAAACGTTAACCTTTGGCGGGTCTCAACACTTTAGCTCTATCTCTAACTCAAGTCTTGTGCATTAGCATCTTCGTATCGCCATTACTTTAGCAGAACTATTATGTCGTGGAGTATTAGGGGAGGTGGTCTCGGTCCTTGAAATCTCTGACTCTACCGGGGGGCCTTAGCTCTATCTCTATGGATATTCTGAGGGATGTTGGGGTGAGGCCTTGGATACACTGTTTGGCATTTGGATTGGTTAGTTGCGAGCCCAGTTTGCAAGCCCTCGCTAACAGGGGCTTACGTGTTGGTATGGCACTATATAGCAATAAACGTTAACCTTTGTTATATAATGTTCATGATTAGGGTGGATGGGGACGACGATGAACGTTAACCTTCGGACGGACTTCCACACACTGTGTATAGAGGCGGGGTCAATAAACGTTAACCTTTGACCACCCAACCTTTCTATTGCGCATTGCAAACTATAAACCAGACCAAAGATATGAATTGATTGCATGCATATGTAATGTTGCATTGTTTTGTTTACTCACTGAGCCGTGATGTGTGCTCACCCCTCGACGTCGAATATTTTTAGTTGATGATGCAGGTTATATCATTGAAGATTATATGAATGCTCCAGCATATGGGAACGTAGCGGTGATGGAAGCTGAAGCTGAAGTAGATACACATGACTCCTCTTGCGAGTGCAACTCATGTGTATTCGATTAGATATTTTTTAGATTTCTTTATTTGGATTTAATAAAGATATGTATTTGATCATTATTTATGTCTCAGTTGATATAGAATAATTTGCTATTTAAATATTAATATCACAGTAGATTCTCAGTTCATTTTATTATAAGACTTTCGCTATTGTGTATTTACTCTGATTATGATTATGGATATATGAGAGTTTAGATAACACGGATATAGCCTACTCGAGATCCTGGTTTAACCGTTGGTTTACTAGCGGTTCATCACACCATTCTGAATAGTACGGAATTGGGGTGTGACAACTTGGTATCAGAGCATCTCAGGCCTTGTCCGCTGAACTAACATACATTCGAGACAATTGTGAACTCAGATAGGATAAAAGTAAAAAATAGTAATATTAACACACTGTAAGCACAAGTGGTGGTTGAGACCAAATTTAAAAAGAGAATAATGCATCTATTAAAGGGGAAACATGTTACATACAATGAGAGAGAGAAACAAAACGTATATACATAACTAAAGCAGAGTACAGTCCACAACCCGGACAGTTACTCTGTAGTACAAGGAAAATAAAATATAATCAAGAAGCTGGAGGTGAAGGAGGAGGCGGGGCCTCACGATCTCTGTCATAGTCCTCAGCATAGACTCTAGTCAACCAGGCTATCTGAGTCTGGGTCGTCTGTAGACTAGCTGTGAGATCGACTACCCTCCGATCAGTCGCACGTTGAACCTCTATGAGCTCTCCCATCCGCGTGTCTGATATGTGCTGGGCGGCTAACAGCTCATCCACTCTCACACGCTGAGCGTCTAGCAACTCCTCCATCCTCAGATCAGATCTGCGCTGAGCCTCCCTGATCTCCTGCAACATCTCCATCAGGTCAAGAGGTGGGCGTGAAGGACCAGTCGCATGAGAAGGGCCAGTCTCAGGTACAGGATCCACCGCAGACGAAGTACCAACTCCAGCCATATGCGTAGGTGAAGGCGGTGGTATCGAGTCGACATCCATATACATACGATCGTCATCATCGACAGGATCCACATGAGCTCTAGCAGCGGCCTCAGCGTCAGCCATCTCAATGCGAGTGTGAGGGCATACCAT
The DNA here is from genome assembly GCA_028583415.1 of Protea cynaroides. Classification (NCBI taxonomy): domain Eukaryota; kingdom Viridiplantae; phylum Streptophyta; class Magnoliopsida; order Proteales; family Proteaceae; genus Protea; species Protea cynaroides. The sequence continues at coordinate 27,498,906 of CM053276.1, read as the reverse complement.
CTCGTTCCTCTCCTCATCACTGACTTGGGCATCCCGCATACCCATCTTGCAGATAGCCTCCCAATCTAGAGGCTATGAGAAGGTCTTCTCTTGAATCTTCTCATCTACTAGGTCAACCCCTAGGCGGGTCAGTAGAACAGTAATCATATGTCCATAGGGTAGATTACCCCTATGACCGGACAATGTAGCACTAATCATGGTCCGCATGATGATGTAAAGAAGGCGGGCCCGGTTGTCCGGTGCGGATACTATATATCGAAACCGGGTCAGCCGAGAAATTCTCTCATATTGCTACACTGTGGAATCGGGATTATCTTTGGATAATCTTGCGGAAGACCCGTGGAGCTGGACGCATGTAACAAGCTCTCATCGCCCAGCGATCAGGTCGTAGCAACTGATTGTCGATCTCTGCCCTCATCTCCATGGAAACAAACTGGGGCTCTCTAGGCGCACAGTACACCATGGGGCCATCATAGGGTATGCCCAACAGATCGGCCAGTTGCCGATAGTCAAATGAAATGTGCACCCCTTTAACATAGCTGGTGATGCGCAACTCTTGACCACGCTCAACATCATTGTAATTCCCCACCACCTGGAGATTACAATAGAACTGGCGCACCAAATCCGGACATGTGCACGCATCATAAGTGATGACAGGGAGCCACCCCATATCACCAAATGCTCTCTCTACGTTGAACAAGGCTAGCTCAGCCAAGTTCACCATACGACCACCCTCCACTTTCTTACGAGCATAGTCGGCATACTGTGCCTTGGCTTCATTGGAGCAGAAGCGAAGCGGATTACGAACTCTGGGTATCTTGGTACGAGCCATGGTATCTGCAAACAAGAAAGAAAAAAAAAACAGATAAGGAGTTCGTAGGATAAAACTCTGAAATTTAGCATTAACGACGTAAATTGGCCAAAAGGCTTGCTTTTCACCCGTACACGCGGGCAGGAGGACTTATGTAGGTTCCATCACATCCTACAACACTCACACAGTAGGAATTTGGAACTAATGAAGTCCAATTTGAAGGAATTTCAAGAAATCGAAAAATTTCGACAAATTAGGGCAAACGAGCAAAAATTCAAGTTTCTCGATAACCGATGAAACTCAAAATTTTTTGAGGGCTTTCGTTCCTTGAGGCACCAATAACAAAAGCCCCCAATAAAAATCGAATTTTTATGGTTGGAAAAAGTTTAATTTGAAGAATACCAATTAAATGAACAAAAACCTAGAAATGGAAACCTAAAAATAGGTAAAAATGAGAAAACATACCTGTAGGGATGATGTGGACGTTGAAACTCGGACTCAAACTGACCAAAACTAGTGGAGTGGCACTATAGCAACTCAGAAGGGAGAGACGAGTCGAAACGGGAGGGAAATAATAAAAAATGACCCAAAATCGGATCTTAAAAATCTGATTTTTGGTCTGAGGGTCAGACAATTCGACCAGAACCATCGACCCTCCCATCGACCCTCGGCTCTCGGGAATCTGACAAAAAACTAAGGGTCGGAACTGAGGGTCGGACACCCATCGACCCTCAGCTCTCGGGAAGAACAGGTTACTCCCAGGGTCAGATACTAAGGGTCGGACATACCATCGACCCTCACCATCGACCCTGCATAGAAAAGATAGTATTTTTTTCATAAAATGAATTGAAATTTGAAAGTTTACATCGGTTAACGTGCCTACATGGAGTATCAATGATTTTCTCACTTATTTTGATGATTTTCAGGCACCACCCATCTCAGAAGGAAAATATGTCTGGAAGAAGAGTAACCAGACAGAGCCGAAATGCAGTTCCACCACCACCACCTGTGGAGGAAACTAGCCAGGAGAATGTATATGTCCCAGGAAATCCAGATCAGGCAAATCCTACAAATTTGCCACCTCCACCACCAGAACTAGCAACCGTAGTTATGAACCTAGCTCAGCAGCTACAACAGATGTAACACGCACAGGCTCAGATGCAGGTTGCAATGGGAATCATGTTTCAGGCTGCTCATGCTACACCCATGCAAACGGGACAAGCCAGTGCAGCACCGATGGGTAACCACCCAGCACCTCAAACACCTCAACAACCTGTTGCACAAATTCTAGTACCAGGTCCGAAAGCAGCTCAGGTTAACTATCAGTATCCACCCCCTATGTTTGGGGCATACCCCCAAAATCAGATGGATCACTCTTGACTGGTTGAGAGGTTTTTGAAGATGAAGCCTAGGGAATTTAACGGCAAACCGTCTGATCCATTATGGCCAGCACACTGGATAGACTAGATGGAGAGAAATTTCCTCATGATGACTATTACAGAGGAAGAAAAAGTATTATGTGCCACCTTCATGCTAAAGGGAGACGCACATCATTGGTGGAAATCGGCTAGGGCTTACTTATTGACCAAGCACACCCAACTGACTTGGGCTATTTATAAAGAAGCTTTCTTTGAGAAATATTTTCCATGAAGCTTCAGAGATTCTATGGAGAAGGAGTTCCTGAGTCTATATCAGGGACAGATGTCAGTGGATGCATATCAACAGCGTTATGAAGAACTGTTTTTCTTCGCACCACTTAGTATGCAGGAAGAAGACACCAAAACCCATAGGTTCGTCACGGGACTGAGAGGAAGCATCAGAGAGCACGTTCTGGGCTTAGAAAAGAAGATTTATAATGAAGCCGTCCAAATAGCTCGAGTTATTGAATCGAGCCAGAAGGAGAGTTATTTCACACAGAATCGGGGTATCAAAAGGCAAGCTGGAAATTCTTACAACGGAGGCAATAACAGGACATATAAGTCTTTCCGTCCTCAGAATCTTACTGCTGCAACCAAGACTACTCCAGTAGCTCAACCTCAGCCAAAGCCAAATTCTGAAAGCTCGAAGTGTTATAACTGCAACCAACCGGGACATATGGCAAGGGAGTGCCCTAAGCCCAAGAAGCAGTTACATCAGGGACAGGTATATGCTGTTACATCCGAGGATGCTGCCGCATCACTTGATGTGGTCACAGGTATGACTAAAACTTTTTAAAGTTGTAATTACATTGTATGAGCATGTAGACTAAGTAAAATAAATCACAGGTATCGTACCTATAAATGGCGTACCCGCCAGAGTACTCTTTGATTCAGGAGCTACTCATTCATTTATATCTGTGTCATTCGGAAAGAAGATAAACTTACCCATCAAAACATTAGACTACAAATTACTTGTACGGTCACCGATGGGGTTAGAAGTGGAATTAGAGAAAGGTTATGGACCATGTCCAGTTCTCATTGGCGAGAAAACCTTAGATGCAACCTTGATACAAATTGAGATGGCAGACTTTGACGTCATCTTGGGAATGGACTGGTTAGCTCGGCATTCTGCAAACCTATTATGTGCCGAAAATAAGCTAACATTTAATGACAAAGAAGGAGCAGAATTTAGTTTTTCGGGAACCAAACTTCCCCGTAGACGCAAGCTCATACTCTCAGCACTAAAGGCTATGAAGTGCCTTGAGAAGGGGGCAGTCGGGTATCTAGTATCAGTGGTCGACCTAACCAAGGAAGCACCACAAATGGAAGATATTGAAGTCGTGCAGGACTATCCCGACGTATTTCTGGAGGAACTACCAGGATTACCACCCGACCGAGCCACAGAGTTTGTGATAGACCTTGTACCTGGAGCCGCATCAGTATCAAAAGCACCTACTGAACTAAAGGAACTGAAAGTGAAACTACAGGAACTGCTGGACAAGGGTTATATTCGACCCAGTATATCACCATGGGGAGCGCGGGTGTTATTCGTGAAGAAGAAGGACGGTAGCTTTCGATTATGCATCGACTATCGGGAGTTGAATAAACTGATAATCAAGAATCGATATCCACTACCTCGGATCGATGACTTGTTTGATCAGTTGGAAGGAGCAAAGGTATTTTCTAAGATCGATCTTCGATCGGGCTATCATCAATTGAAGATTAAAAAGGGTGATATTCCTAAGACAACTTTTAGGACCAGATACGGACATTATGAGTTCTTGGTCATGTCTTTTGGATTAACAAACGCACCAGCAACTTTTATGGAACTTATGAACCGGGTCTTCCATTATATGTTGGATACGTCGGTTATAGTATTTATTGATGATATATTGGTATACTCCAAGGACTAAGAAACTCATATCAAGAACCTAAACGCCGCTCTACAACGTTTAAGGAAAGAGAAGCTATATGCCAAATTTTCAAAGTGTGAGTTTTGGCTAAGTGAAGTCGCCTTCTTAGGCCATGTAGTATCCGCTGAAGGAATGAAAGTGGACCCCACCAAGATCGAGGCTATTGTAAAGTGGGAAGCACCAAAGAGCGTTTCAGAAATTAGAAGTTTTCTGGGTCTAGCTGGTTATTATCAGAGATTCGTAGAAGACTATTCCCGGATTGCCGTACCTCTCACCAGTTTGACTAAGAAAGGTGAAAAGTTTGTGTGGACCGATAAAATGTGAGAAGAGTTTCCAAACGTTGAAGACCAGATTGATATCCGCTCTGATTTTGACTATTCCCGTTCCAGGACAGACATTTACTTTATACACTGATGCGTCGGGACTGGGATTAGGATGTGTGCTTATGCAAGGAGAGCAAGTAATTACTTATGCCTCGAGACAATTGAAGATACATGAGAAAAATTACCCCACCCATGATTTAGAGTTAGCGAAAGTAGTACATGTTGTCAAGATATAGAGACATTACCTATACGGAGAGAAATTTCAGATTAAGTCGGACCATAAAAGTCTTACTTATTTATTTAATCAGAAGGATTTGAATATGAGACAAAGAATATGGTTGGAACTATTGAAAGACTATGATTGTGATATCCAGTATCATCCGGGAAAAGCGAACGTAGTAGCGGATGCGTTAAGCAGAAAAGCAATGATAAAATCACAAGGAGAGGTTAGCACAACTGCAGCAATGTGTACTACCGGAATGGTATTCAATCACGGAAATGAGCAGTATGTGATTGACACAACGGATGGATCAGCCAACCAAGGGTTTGTTCATCGGTTTTCAAACATGTTCGCTGCATTGATGATTATACCGGATATAATGGATGAAGTGAAGACAGCTATCAAATCAGATCCTTATCTGAAAACAGTACAAGAAGATATCGAAAAAGGTAGGACTAACCCTGAGTTCACCTTGGACGAAGAGAAAGTACTGAAATATAAAGGAAGAATAAGTGTACCCGAGACAGAAAGTGTAGACATTCGACATCGACTGATGAAAGAAGCCCACACCACCATCTATTCGATACATCCTGGAAGTACAAAAATGTATCATGATCTAATGAAACTATATTGGTGGAGAGGAATGAAAGCAGATGTAGCCAAGTTCGTGTCTCAATGTCTAAATTGTCAGAAAGTAAAGGTTGAACGACAAAGACCCGCAGGACTGTTACAGCCATTACCGGAACCAGCATGGAAATAGGACTGCATCACTATGAACTTCGTCACGGGACTACCACTGACTCCTCGAGTAGTTGACGCAGTTTGGGTGATTGTGGACCGTCTGACTAAAACAGCTCGCTTCATATCTATACGACCTCAGTATACTCTAGAAAGGTTAGCAAAGCTGTATGTGGATAATATTGTTCGATGACACGGTGTACTAGAGAGCATTGTATCCGATAGAGATCCACGATTTACTTCCAAGTTTTGAGAAGGATTACAAAAGGCTATGGGTACAACGTTGAAGTTCAGTACTGCATTCCACCCACAGACAAATGGACAGTCAGAGCGTACAATCCAGATTCTAGAAGATATGCTACGAGCATGTGTAATTGATTTCAAAGGATCATGGGATGAAAAGTTACCATTGATCGAGTTCGCTTATAACAATAGCTATCAGGCTACTATACAGATGTCACCTTATGAAGCACTGTATGACAGGAAGTGCAGAACTCCTTTGTTTTGGAATGAAGTTGGAGAACGTAGTATTGTTGGGCCAGAATTTGTTGAAGAGACTTGCCGAGTGGTCGACATTATCAAGAAAAGAGTGAGAATAGCTCAGAATCGTCATAAGCAATATGCAGATACTCGACGCAGAGATCTGGAGTTCGCCGTCGGTGATAAAGTATTTTTGAAGGTATCGCCTTTTCGAGGATTGAAAAGATTCGAACAGAAAGGGAAACTAAGTCCAAGATATGTCGGGTCGTATGAAATTCTAGCTAAGCGTGGTAAAGTGGCTTATCAGTTAGCACTACCACCATCTATGTCGAGTGTGCATGACGTATTTCACATTTCCCTATTGAAGAAGTATGTCAAGGATCCAACGCACGTGTTGACAGTAGATTTACCAGATTTGACTGATGATTTGACATTTGAAGTAACACCAACAGAAATCACCAGCCGAAAGGTTCAACGTCTACGCAACCGAGATATCTATTATGTTAAAGTCACATGGAAAAGTAGAGACATGGAAGAAATTACATGGGAAGAAGAAAATGCTATGCGAAAGCAATACCCTCACTTATTAGATTTAGAAGGTACATACAATTTCGAGGATGAAATTTTTATAAGTAGGAGGGAGTTGTAAGACCCGTGTCAATCTAACCCGGTCTTACCACCTTGAACCAGGTTTACCTATCATGGTCGAGTCAAATGGACCAAGGGCGTGAAGGAGATCGAGATCCCAGGTATCAAATCGACCCAAAAACACTTAATTTAAGGGGAGGGTCGCATACCCAGCCAAGGAGGGTCGGACCTCCCAAAACAGAAAATCAGACCCTCAGTTTTGAAGGGAGGATCGGACACCTTAGGAACCCTAGGGTCGACGGGATCATCGACCCTCGGTTTCCTCCGAAACTGAAATTAGGAAATTTCCTAATTTTTTATTTGGATTCTTTCCTAATCTCAAAGGGACTTATTTTAGGGTGTTCCTACTCTATTTAAAGGATGTCCCTAAGCCTCTTTCACTCCTTTCACAACCCTAATTGAATTGAGAGAAAGATAAGAGAAGGAAAAGAAGAAGAAGAGAAGCAAAGAAGAGAATTTAGTCAAAAGAGAAGAGTTGCAGAGAAGGAGTATTCTTCTCAGGTATGGATACTAATTCCATGAGTTTCTAAAGACCTTAGGTTAGATATTGATGAGAGTGTGATCTCGGAGAAACCCAAACCATCAACCCATGGTTAGGTTTTCATGGAAAACCATAGGAGAATGCATGAAAGCTATTTAGGTGGATGATTCATGGTTCCAGACCATGGAATGAATGTTGAATGGAATGTAGGAGCAAGCCATAGGATCCCAAGCACGAAGAATGAACTAAAAAGAGGAAAATTGACCAAAGTACACCGAGGGTCGCACCGAGGGTCGATGACCATCCGATCCTAGGTGATCCTGAGTATCGACCCTCAGTGTTCAGGAAGTTCAGAGTTTGGGGAGGGTCGCACCCAGGGTCGATCAGGACTCCGACCCTACCTCCGACCCTCAGTTAAGAGAATGGTTTTTAAATTCAAAATTAATTCTAATTAAATTCTATCGACTTTGTTAGGTCTTCTAGCAATACAATAACAATATAAAGGTGATTATAAAGCTTGGAAAAGTATCTATTAGCAAGCTAAGGTGAGGAAACAAAATTCTAAACTAATTGGTTAATAACAAATTGTTTTCCATTTTCTTGAGTCCAATGCCATGTTTGATTCTATGCGAATATGTTTGTAATGTGCATACAACATGTCATCCAATATTTCTATTATTTGTTCATGCATATTTACTTTATTGTTTATAACATGATGATGATGATGATGATAGGAATATGCATGTGATTGTATGTGTGTAGTTGGTGTACTTGATGCGAGCGAGTATCAGGGGAGGTGTGATGAGAACGCCAATAAACGTTAACCTTTGGCGGGTCTCAGCACTTTAGCTCTATCTCTAACTCAAGTCTTGTGCATTAGTATCGTCGTATCGCCATTACTTTAGCAGAACTATTATGTCGTGGAGTATCAAGGGAGGTGGTCTCGGTCCTTGTAGTCTCTGACTCTACCGGGGGGCCTTAGCTCTATCTCTAAGGATATTCTGAGGGATGCTGGGGTGAGGCCTTGGATACACTGTTTGGCATTAGGATTGGTTAGTTGCGAGCCCAGTTTGCAAGCCCTCGCTAACAGGGGCTTACGTGTTGGTATGGCACTATATAACAATAAACGTTAACCTTTGTTATATAATGTTCATGATTAGGGTGGATGGGGACGACGATAAACGTTAACCTTCAGGCGGACTTCCACACACTGTGTATAGAGGCGGGGTCAATAAACGTTAACCTTTGACCACCCAACCTTTCTATTGTGCATTGCAAACTATAAACCAGACCAAAGATATGAATTGATTGCATGCATATGTAATGTTGCATTGTTTTGTCTACTCACTGAGCCGTGATGTGTGCTCACCCCTCGACGTCGAATATTTTTAGTTGATGATGCAGGTTATATCGTTGAAGATTATATGAATGCTCCAGCATACGGAAACGTAGCGGCGATGGAAGCTGAAGCTGAAGTAGATACACATGACTCCTCTTGCGAGTGCAACTCATGTGTATTCGATTAGATATTTTCTAGATTTCTTTATTTGGATTTAATAAAGACATGTATTTGATAATTATTTATGTCTCAGTTGATATAGAATAATTTGCTATTTAAATATTAATATCACAGTAGATTCTCAGTTCATTTTATTATAAGACTTCCGCTATTGTGTATTTACTCTGATTATGATTATGGGTGTATGGGAGTTTAGATAACACGGATATAGCCTACTCGAGATCCTGGTTGAACCGTTGATTTGCTAGCGGTTCATCACACCATTCTGAATAGTGCAGAATTGGGGTATGACAGTGTAGTCTCTGACTCTGCCGGGGGGCCTTAGCCCTATCTCTATGGACGTATTGAGGGATGCTGGGGTGATGCCTTGGATACACTATTTGGCATTAGGATTGGTTAGTTGCAAGCCCAGTTTGCAGGCCCTCGCCAGCAGGGGCTTACGTGTTGGTATGGGTAGAGTATTAGGGGAAGTGTCATAGGCCGGGCTTCAGCACTTTAGCTCTATCTCTATTCCATGGTAGGGTGGATGGGGACGACAATAAACGTTAACCTTTGGGCGGGCTTCCACACCCTGTGCATAGAGGCGAGGCGGCCACCGAACCTTTCTATAGTGCATTGCAAACTTATTTACCAGACCACAGATATGAATTGATTGCTTGCATATGTTTTTTGCATTGTTTTGTTTGCTCACTGAGCCATGATGTGTGCTCACCCTCTCGACGTCGAATATTTTTAGTTGATGATGCAGGTACTACTAAAGAAGATTATATGAGTGCTCCGATGTACACGCGTGTTGTTGCAATGGAAGCCGAAGACTTAGTGGATATGCATGATCCCTCATGCGAGTGCAACTCATGCGTATTCGATTAGATTTTGTTTGAATTTATTAAAGGAATGTAATTGATATTTTATTTATTTATGTCTCAGTTGATACAACAATAACTTGATATTTTATTTATGATTATCACAGTTAGATTTCTCAGTTCATTTACTATTAAGACTTCCGCTATTGTGTATTTATTCTGATTATGGTTGTGGATGTGTATGGTTTTATTTTTAATGGATACAGCCTATTAGAGATCCTGGTTGAACCGTTGGTTTATTAGCGGTTCATCACACCATTCTGAATAGTGTGGAATTGGGGTGTGACAGGAAGTGCCTTAGCCTCTGGCACATGTCCGCCTGTTAAGTCCAAAAAACTAGACTAAAACGGGAATGATGGTCTCTTCTTGGGGAGTTTTGACTCCCCAACAATACCAGGCATATTGTAACTGGTGGGAAGCACCATCCCACCCTTGGTATTCATATTGGAGTCATCAAGACTCCATTTACACTACCAATGGAGGTGGGGGTGATCCATACCCTAAACTTAGGTATAACCTTGGCTTTTATTAATGGCTATCATTAATGTGGCCAAGTTCCACCATCAAGGATGGTTTCCAAAACCGAAACACATGAGAGGGGGATTAGGGAAATACCTACTTGGAGTGTTTGAGGAATCATTGTTGAGCTCCAAGCCTTTCCTCAAGCTCCCAAGCTCTCACTCCCACTCTCCTTAGTTTCAGTAAAGATTTATGGAGATAAAGTAGTCCATATTTATAGACCCGAGGAGAGAGAAGGAGTCCATTTAGAGATCAAGCTGGTGGTAGAGAGCCAGTTGACTCATCCATCAACAGTGCCACCGGTTGAGTCTAAACCTAGCCTTAGACTCGGATTAATGGGCCCCATCGATGGGATCATATGCAGGGGCCACATGAGGTTCCTTAACTCCTTTTACTACCTCATGGGAAATCCTAAGTTATGTCCCAACACACCCATTGGGCCTCAATGTCGGGTGTATTATGTGTCGATGCGGGAAGACCTGGCACAATAGAAATCTGGGTTAGTGGGAGATTTCAGGTGCAAGTCTTACACTCCCTCTCTGTGAGTTTACTATTATGACGGAGACTCAACCAGCGGATGATTCTGGAGACACCTTCCCTTGACTCTATTTGCAACCTTGGCTACTATAGTCAGTTGGTGTAAGCACCCCATTTTTGCCTTACCAATCTCTCTCAACACTCGTCATTCATCTTAGAACCATCTTGTGTGATCCCCTAACACTAAGAATTCTCACCTTCCATAAATACCCCTCCTAGTGTTCAAACCCTAAGTAGAGTCCAAAGTTTCCATGAATACCTGTCCTAGAATCCAAATCATAGGAAGAACCCAAAGTTTCCATAAATAGCTTCCATGAGTGTCATATTCCTCTTAGATTAAAAACTTGTGATAAATAGCTTACTAGTGTCATTTTCCTCATAGAAGGTCAAAATTGCCATATTTAGGGTCATTCCCAAGCCTAAAATCACTTAGAACCATACCAAGGGTATTTTGGTCATTTTGGTCAAAGTTGGTCAAATCTTGGTCAAATCTAATCAACTATACAGTCAATCTAGACCTTCCTTTGTGGTCTCGGGTCCTTACTTTTCATTTTAGTCCATTTGCACCTATTGGTGCCATTGAGGTCAAACTTGTTTTTTCTGACTCATCCAAAGTCATTTTTCTTCACAGACTCCATTTTTTGCCCTTATGAGTTGCCTAGCATCTCTAGTTAAAATTTCAAAAGAATCAGAGAAGGTGCAAAAAATGACTTCCTAGGTGGTTACCCATCTTGAAATTACCCCGGCCCGAGCACGTTTAATTAAAATGGTACAGTCAATTTTGGCCCCTTTTAGAGCCATTTAGGGTCAAAAGAACTGCACAATATCATGCACTTGGCTAAATTGCACCTATCCAAGCTCAGCGGACCAGTAGAACTTGGTCAGAAGTGGTCAAACCAGCCGACCCAGTCAAGACCTAGTCAACCCAATCAACTTGGTCAAACCCATCCAAAAACCGATCAACTCAGTCAAAACCCAGTCAAATCTTGTGGAAATGGTTAAACCCAATCAAACCCAATTAAACCCAGTAAAACCAAGTCAAACCCAATAGCACCTAGGAGTTGTAGGTACAGGTGGTGTTGTTCGCTCTCACACTGCCCAGGTCATGTTTGCTTTTACAGAATATCTTGGAGTTCAAACAAATTACTATGCTGAGAATAAAGCTGTTTTTATTGGATTGAAGGGAGTTCTCAACCTTGGATTTCGTAAGATCTAGATAGAGTCTGACTCCCAGGCAGTGGTATTCGCATTACTATCAGTAGAGTTGCCTTGGTACTTCCTTCAAGAATGGAATGCTTTATCTATGAAACTTTCGTCATGTTCTATCAGATTCACTCATTGCTTTTGTGAAACCAATACAGTAGCAAACAAGCTTGCAAGGAAAGCAGCGCAAGACAGACATTCATATTCATGGGACAAATGCCCAATTATGGTGGCTAGGGATGTCATGTGGGATGCATCCCACCGACCTAGATTTCGTTTTTGCTAGTTGTTATCTGTCCGGAGTGCCTCCTGCTGATGGCAATGTTGAAGGTGGGAGGTTTTCACTCTATTAGGGCCTTTTATTTGTTGTCTTATTCTTTTCTTTTAATAAATTAGATCCTTAGCAAAAAAAAAAAAAAAAAACCCAGTCAAATCCAGTCAACTCGGTTCATACCCAGTCAATCCAGCCTAGTCACCTAGCACCTCCCTAAGTGTAACGTAGAGTGACACATGACACTGAAAGATTCCATGTCATCCCATTGGTGGTCCATAAGTGATGAGAGAGATGGTGGAGGTTGTAAAGAAAAGGCCAAAAAAAAAAAAGACGAGAAATAAAAGAGGGAGTAAAAAAACAAAAAAAGAGAGTATTTTCTCTTTCCCAGGGGTTTGGAGAGAGAAAATCTCTCCAAAACTAAGGGAGGAGAGATAGTGTCAGGTATTTGGTAATTTTTGAAAAAAAAGGAAAGTCAATAAAATAAAAAAGATATATTCTTATTCTCTTTTCCGAGATTTTGGAGAGAGAAAATCTCTCCAAAGCCGTAGAGGAGAGATAGTGTTAGAGTTTTAGCAATTTTAAGAAAAAAAAGAAAAAAATTATTAATAAAATACAGAAAAATAAAAGAAACAAATAAAAATAAAAATAAAATATTCTATTTTATCTGAAAGGCCAATAGTGGTTTGACACATGTCATAATTAGTTGTGGAAGTAAATCCATTCCATTCTTTATGGGAATCCAATATTTTTGAAAATTGAAAAGAAATTTGAGAGTCCCACTCACATGAGACTATTTAAATGGAATTAAGACAAGGGAAAGAAGATTCCATGAATTTGAGTGAACCTTTCCTCCCCAAATTCGTGAAGAAGAGAGAGAATAGGAGAGAGAAAGTGTGAGAAAGAGAGAGAAAGAAGAAGAAGAAGAAGAAGAAAGGAAGAAGAAGGAGAGAGACTCACCTCCACGCCTCCACCAACCTCCAACAAGGTTCTCCATCCATCTTGGGACCAAGTAAGTGATCTCTAATATCCTCCATTAATGGCTTCCATAGAGCTTGCATGTTGAATAGCCAAATAGAAGCAAACATGTGATTTCATTCCTGTGCAACTTTTCACCATGAGAATCATGATTTGATATTTTTTATAGATTCCTCATGATATAATATGCATGCCCTCCAAATTTGAGCTCAATCCTTGATGGTTTGCTTAGTCAAATATTTTTTGAATGAAATTCCAGATTTGAAAAATACAGATCTAGAATCCGAATTTACATTATATGAATGATGTATATTTTAGTGGAATTTGAAGCCCAAAAATTTATGAGAAATCCTCTCATATAGGTGTAATATCCCATACAAAATTTGGTCTCATTGGGTTTGATGAAGGCCATGAGAAAAATCCCTAAAGTTGCTGCTACCTACCTCGGATACAGTGCTGACCAACCCTGTTGAGTGCCTTGGAACAAGGTCATACATCCATAATCTGAAATTCCACTTTGTATGAAAGTTATAGACATGGAAAATATATATATATTTGGGCATTGGCCTCATATTTTTTAGATTTGTATTCAATTTGATATGATTTTTTGATTACATACTAGTCACTGTTTCGTCAAAATCTGGGCAGAATTTATGCATGACAGTATATTGATGTTTACAATATGAAAAATCATTACTTTGAATAAAATAAAAAATAGAAAGTTATATATATGAGGTAAGAATCTGTTCCAATTGGTAGATTGCATTTTCATCATATATTGGATTTAATATGGATTTAATGGTGTAACTACTTAGATTTTAAGATAGATTCATTCATTGCACATGCATTAATTTCGAGGGTATATTTGACCAGTCTATGACTTGCATTAAATTTTGGTCATAACTAATGAGATCTAGGATTTCAAGTCTTATTTTTGTGGAGATATTTGAGCCTTATTTGGATATGGGAAGGGTCTTATATGACCACTCTTGTACAGGTTAACAGAATCTATCACAACACATTGATGGATGCATTAGAAGGTCATTGAGACCTAATTTGGATTCCCTTAAAAAATAAAAAAATAAATATTTTTGAAGTAAAAAAGACCCCCATGTTAACGGATTTGAGACTTGTAGAATACTTTATGAATATTCTCCCATGGCTTGTTCAGATTGGAAGCCAGTCTAGGCTATTTTCCTAGTTTAATCTTGTGGGCCAAATTTTAAAATTAGGAAAGCCCAGTTTAGATCAGACCTCTTCAAAAAGTTGTAGGTCTCAAAAAAACCTTCAATTTGAATGTTATGAGAATATTTTAGACTCTCAAGAGTAGGGTTTCGAATCAGTATAAGATAATGCATGAAATGTGTTTTTTGCTCATTTTCACAAAATAATTAATTTAACATCTTTGCACCATTTTTGGCATAAAAATTACTAGATTACTTGCCATATTAGATGTTATATGCATATCATATTTGGTAAGTTGGATATTTCTTACCATATTTGCCATATTTACATGTTGATATATTTGGTAGAATAAATAGATTTATTGCTATATTTAGCAATATCTTGATAGTTGTCACATTTAGACATGTCGTGCTTAGACTTTCCATGCTTAGAAGTAACATAGTAGGTTTTATTATGTTTAAATAAAATTTCATGATATCACATGCCATATTAACAACACATGCTATATTAGAGAAATTTTCACAATCTTGCTACATTGTGTTAGTTATCATAAATGTCATAATTGCCATGTTTAGATAGAATATTCTACTTCTGGCAATGATTTCATTTTGCAATACCCTAGTTGACTGCCATATATGCACACTTCTAGAAGACAATCTAGGCATGGGGATTTGCATTGCACCCATATTCTTGGGAAAGGTAAAAAAGAAAAAAATCATAAAAAATCTAAATGAAAAAAAATGTCTTGCCAAACCTTTCAAATTAGGGTTTTGGTCAAAAGGGTAATTTAAGTCAATCCCTACTCCTTAGCACAAGCTTTAGTGACATATAATAGGTTCGCTTAGAGATTTGACTCACAGAAATCATATTTTAGGAATGATCCCCATCCTGTAGAAAATGCCAAATTTATCCTCAAGGGTATAACCGTTAAAAACTTCCAAATCAGTCTAGTTGGACTATATTTCTGAACTACGCAAGGTCTGATTCCTAAGGCAAACCTTAGGATACGTAGGTAATTTGAGAAAATTCCTAAATACGGTCCCAAAGCTCAGTCCACATGGATTATCCATAGATCCACTAGGATATCCATAATAGATTCACTAGGATTACCTTAGTCCACAATGGACTATCCATTTCAAACCCACATGAGTCAACCAATCTTCAATCAGATTCTTATCCGACGGTCGAATTATGTGGATCTTGATACATAGGCAATCTAGAGAAACCTCTAGATTCGGATCCATGGTCCATATAGACTATCCACCCACTAAGGATATCTAGTTCAATCCACATAGGTTATCCATTCTTAGATCCATTAGGACTATATATCGGTCCCAATGGACTATCCAGAGCCTGACCTATAAGGTTCCTCACCCTTTCAAGCGTAAACTTCAACTTAAACAATGAATGTAATAACGCAAAAGCATAAATCATAGCCATAAACTTTAATCACACTTGAACTACAATGGTGAACCTGATTTTCAGAAGAAAACTGAGATACATAAGCAGTCTAAAAGATTCTAGATTCGGTTCAATGATATCAAATCACTTGATTTGGTTCGGTTTAATAGATAGAGTCTAGCATAAGAAAGGCATAGGAGACCGATTTTGATCGGGCGGTTCAGACTGTTTGGGGTGCCTAACCCCTTCCCATAACTGTAACATGACGCTTACCCAATCTCTGATAGACTAAAAATCAGATCTAAGGGTCATGAGTAATAGAAGTCTTATCTTATGATGAGACTATATTTAAGGTCCTAGACCTTAATTTAGGTGGCGACTTCGACCAATTTCAAAATCCCTAAGAAGACAAGAATACCCTTGCATGTCCTTACAGTTGGCCTAGTTAGATCCTTTGGAGACTAACCATTGGTTCCTAGCTTGCCTTGGGACCCGCATTTGGACATTTAGAGCATGTCCATGTAGGTTAAAAGATACTT